>JAFEMH010002342.1:0-352547 GCA_022495995.1 Adenophora triphylla var. japonica | reverse complement strand
AATTCCGAGGCTCCCACTTCATTTCCCGTTTCAGGTTCGTGAGCAGTGAGAGAGAAAAGAGAAAACTCCATTTTTGTCCCAAAATCTTCCATTTTCTTAACTTGGAGTGCTTGCGATGGCGGAGGGATCTCGAAGAATTCGTCGTCAGCCTTGATCAAGAGGTGGTTGAAGGCGTAGTGGAGCTTGAAAGGAAGTGGACTTCATTCGTTCCATCTTCGAAGAACCCGGATGTTTTATTGTCAGAATCCGGAGGTGCATAATCGTCGCTCCATGAGCGTTGGGGAGGTAAGAAATGCATTCCGTTTTGATTTCTGCTTTCGAATTTTTGAATGCTAGAACTAGGTTTTAGTTTTAGCATTTTTGAATTTTTTTTTATTATTTTATGCCCTTTTGTGAAATTCTTGATGGTGTTGAAAATGGACATGTAAAAATTGTGGGTATGTGTATTTTGTACGAGAAATGTGTAGATTAGCTCTTATTTGTGAAAATAAAGTGCCTATCTGATGAATTGCATGCTTTGGTGTTTTTGTACCGTATGCTTTATTCCCGTATGTATGTACATTATGAGAAAAGTATACGTGTGAAGTGATAATTTTTGTGAAAAAAAAAAAGTGAACATGTGCCGTGTTTGTAGACGGGTTTATATGTGAAAGTGTGTGCCGTGTTAGGGCCAGATTTTCTTTTGAGAATGTGCTTTATATAGTGTGTGCCGTGTTTTTGGGTGACGGACTTTGTAGGGGAAAATATGTACCAATATGTCTGCAGTGTTTTGTAATGAGTTATATGTGAAAAATATGTACAATGTGTGCGGAATGTTAGGGCAGATTTTCTTTTGAAAATGTGTCGTGTAAGGTTTTAATCCCCTTTTTTTTTCTTTTTTTTCTTTTTTTTAGAAAAAGATGTGTACGGTGTGTCTGGCCGTGTTTTTGTAGACGGGTGTGCATGGGAAAAATTATATGCATGATATATGTGTAAAAATTATGTGCATTACTATGTGCGTGTTTTTGGTGGCCAGGGTTTACATGAAAAATGTATAATGTCATGTGTGAAAATTAGGTGCAATAATAGTGTGTTTGTGGCAGGTTATATGTTGCCTTTATATGCAAAAATGCTTATGAATTAGCGTTACCTTTCTTTGTGTTTACTGCACGGGGATGCTTTGGAGCTTATGGCCAAGGAAGGCCAAGAGGATGAAGACTTCGGGGATCGCTCGAGGCATTTGTTGTGGAAGTATGGCGGCCCAGGATGCCGATATTTCCGTGGGCGGTAGGCCGAGATCCCAGAGAAGGGATTGGTTTTTAATGCTTGCAGCCTAGGTGTGTTCGTTGAGAACACAGGCTGGAGTGTCGACACGAGGAAGAACAAGAGTGTCTTCTGGGTTTATCGAGTCTTGGTGGGATACCACCAGCACCTTCCACGAGACAGTGGGGCGAGGTGACGGTGGCGCTCCGGCAAATTTTCTTTGCGATTCGCGGGCTCTCCTTGAGGAGGGCACATGCCAGGTGGAGAGACATGATCTCGATGATGTGTTGACCGAGCATTTCTTGGGCTTTGAGCCTCGTCCTCGCTTGAGGGCACAGGGATCTTATGTACGCGACGTAGAGATGAGGATCACGGCGATATTGGGGCTACATCAGGAGTACCGGCCGAGTAAACTGACGGAGCGGTTGGCGCGCTCCTTCTTGTGGTATCTTGTCAGAGACTTTGTTCTCGAACCACGCGACCGCAGCTCCCTTTGCTGTTGGAGAGCTTGGCCCGTCTGGATAAGTGCACGGCATTGCTTGGGGCGAGCGAGCTTGGCGAGCTCTACTTCTCCTTGGACCCAGTTTTAGTCGGGGGGTGGCCGGATTCGTTAGCTTTGCTTTGACTTTGCTTTGGAGGTATGAGTTTATTGTTTTTTTTGATTTAGCGGTCTTTGTCATTTCTCCATTGTCTTTTACTTGAGCCTTCTCTGTTTTTGTCAGGTGTGGTTTATGAGGTTTTCCGGTGCTTCCAGTGGGATAGGGATCACAGGGCATTCTTTGCGTACCTGTTATCTTTGGGATGGGCTCGTACGGCGAGGAAGAGGAGGACCGGCCAGGGGAGGCTCACCATCGCCTACGGGGATGTGCGGGAGCGTTTGGAAGCGGGATAGCCGTGAGGAGTTTCGTTACTTGTTCCCGTGGGCTCGGTATGAGGGAGATGAGTTCGAGGGCTCCAGGGTGACGGCGCGACGGAAGATCTTTGCGAGGCTTGACTTGTGATGTCATGTACAGGGAGCGGGTCTTAGGCGGCATGGCCGGTGTGCTTCCCGTGGCTCAGGGACCCTCCCTTTGGGATGCTTGACTCCGGGATATGGATGTGCTTGACTTGAGAGAGTACCTTGGCGGTGTCGGTCTTAGGAGTTCATTTATACGGAGAGGAGTACGGGGCCTTCGTGAGGAGGAAGGCGAGGACACATAGCCCCGAATGCTTGGCGCAGGAGAGAGAGGCGGCCGCCGCGAGCTCCCCCGAGAGGATTCCGTGCATCTTGGGACCGGATTTCACGTACGTCATGAGGGGCAGATCGAGAGGAGGGTGTACCATGCCGTTCTGAGCGAGCTCCTGCTTTGCATCTCGAAGTGGATCCCAGACAGATCGGTGAGTGTGCTTGACTCTTTTCCATCTTGGCATCTTTTGCATTTTCTCTTTTTGTTGTTGAGTATAGCTGTATTTGATGGCGTTCCTTGTCTTCTTGTTGGTCGCGGAGTCACAGGAGAGCCTACGATATCTTGACTCGCCGTTACGTGGCGATGCGGCTCCTTCGCTAAGAAGATGGCGTCGAAGGTGTCCTGTCGGTCTTCGCGTCGTGTGCCGGCGTACGAGCCTATGCCTTGAGGCATTAATGGGACGTTCCTCGCCTAGAGCCGAGCAGAGCCGCAGCGGGGAGGGGCCTTTGAGGGCGGCATAGCATGGATGCGGGGCGTCTTCGGGAGGCTGCGGGGCGCTTCGAGGAAGCGGCCCTTTTATCGGTTCATGCCTCACAGCACGGCGCACGGGGTAAAGGGTTCCTCGAGCCTTCTTTCTTTGATCCTTTCGCGGTTTGATCCTTAGTACTTCTCGTGGGAGCCTCGGGCGGGTGCTCGGTATTCCAGACGATGAGGATGTGACGGGCGAGTTATTTGGGATGCCCGACTTTTCTTTGGAGGATCTTGGCGAGAGGATGATGATGCGAGGATTACGATTAGTATTCATTTGCTTTCCCTCTTTTCATATCCCTCTCTTTTTTTTTTTTTTTGTTTTAGCAACGGACATTTTTGAGTACACAGTAATAAAACACATGTATTTGCATGGCAAGCAGTATTTTATTTTAAAGATGTAATGTCATTTTTGTGATTCAGGGAATTGTCCTAGAAATTGTTGCTATTATTATTTTTATTTTTGTACATGCCACGTGATGAGAGTGTGTTTGTGGGTAGTGTTTGTTTGCGGGAATGGCTTTGGCGGTGTTTGGGCTGTTTGGAGCAAGAGTTTCTTGAGGACAGTGGTTTTATCTTGTTTTACGGGAAATGGGTTGTTTGCAAGGAGGTCCGTACGGACATACTTAGCATGCAAAGAAAGTCCACGTACGGACCAACCTTGCTTTAGGAAGGACATAAATGCTTTCCGAGTGCACTGGTTCTTCCTCATTTCCCCATTTGCGGCCATTTTCGAGCTTTCTTCCCCATTTTCTCTAGGAACCTCCATTTTTGCCATGGATTCTTCGTATGTCCCTAGAATTTTGCCGAGGCTTTCGCGGGAGAGGCAAGCACACTTCCTTGAGCAGTTGAAACGTGGATGCGGCGCCGTATGAGGCATCGAGGCGGAGCTTTCGAGGTAAGGTTTCGTCTTTGCTCGGTTTGGTCTTTTAAGGAGTTGGTTCTGATTGGGATTTGTTGCGGGCTGCCGCGAAGTTGCAGGATGTTAGGAGGCACGTGTCTTGTTTCTCCTACAATGAAATGGTGCCCACTTTTGAGGATTTTCGGGCTTTGATTGGAGGACCGGAGGTGGAGGCCATCTCGCTTCCCTTTGGTTGGTGGTGCTGCGGTGAGCGTGAAGCTTGCGGACTTTCTTCGTACTTCGTTGGAAGAAGTGCGGGGGCATGATCCTTGATTGGTCATATCGACATTTACGAGCTGCTTAGGAGCGGTTCATAGTTGATGATAAGTGACGTCTCTTGGGATGTATTTGCCTTGTGCGTGATGGCGACAGCTTTTACAGTCGGTTCCCTTGGCATTTGTGATGAGCGCTTTGCTAGATGTGGTAGGAGCGGCTGCCCAGTGGAGAGGATATTGTCCCGTTAGTCTTTGGGGAGACTCTTCGTGGTATCGGCCGTCTGCGGCCCAGGGATCGTTTTATGAGAGGGGAAGCCCGCTTTGCTCACCTTGTAGGCTGCGAGAGAGACTTCGAGGCCATGCCGAGGCTCCGGCGTCGTTGCTTAGTGGTCGTTTGCTCGGCGACCTCTTGTGTTGGATATGGATCGATCCGCTGGGAGAGATGGATGGCACGGCTTAGTACGCATCGAATCATTGCGGTGGGTTCCTTGGCTGGAGGATTGAGACCGGGAGGATCTTGCGGGAAGGGTCCTACGTTGTCGAGTTCCGGGTTTGTCTTGGTCCTCCTTCTATATTCCGTCGCTTGTTTCCGGCGAGTTTGGGATGAAGCGGGAGCCTTTGTTGGGCTACAGGATGACCTTGCTGCTGCGGAGGTAGTTCCTCTTTGTATGGCGGCTTCAGGTGCCTTCTTGTATTTTACGAGGTATGGAAGTATTCCGCTTTCCCTCTGTGGTACTCCTTAGACGTCGGGAGCGTTGTATTGACGGCTCGGTATACGGCTTTGAAGTATGAGCGGCGTGTTAGGCGATCCCAGTAGTCTTGGAAAGCGGCGTGTAGCGATTGCAGGACCCGGTTGCCGTAGTAGCTATTGCCTTAGGAGTGCCGAAGCACAGTCGACCACTTTGGATGTGACAGGGAGACGCTTTGTTTGACTACGAGACTAGAGTTGACCGGCGACGGGGAGAGGTCCTCTTTTACGGACTCGCGAGGAGGAGATCGAGCCGAAGCACGGGCGAATGAAGCCACGAGAGCTCTTGGATTATTTGACTCTACGGGGAGGACCCCGGATCTCGGGCGAGAGACGCGAGTTGGTTCACGTGAAGCGAAAGAAGACTCGCGGGGACGAGGAAGAAAGGAAAGAATGGCGAGGGGACAAGCGCGAGATGGCGCGGAATGACCTCCTAGGTATCCATTCATTGCATTGCAAACACATTATTAGTTAAATGTATTAAATTTGTCTTTTAGCATGTTGTGAACTTGAGAGTAGACCGTGCTTGAACTCATCAAGAAATGTTTATGTAGTTAGTGATTTGTGATTTACGCTTTTAAAGCTTTGTCGAGCACGCTTGAAGATCTACTTGTTTTGCACTTTAGCTTACATTTGTGCACTTTGTCGGCGTCCATCTTTGAACTTTGTTGCATCCAGCGGAGGCCAGACTGATGAAAGCGTCCCAGGCCTGACGGCAATCCCTTTCTTCTGAGGCCTTGTGCTTGGGTGAGGAAGGTTGAATGCTCCCTTGACCAAAAAGAATCGTTTGTGGCGGTCTTTTACCCGTAGCTTCCCTTGCCTCTTGTTGCAGCGTCGGGCTCTTGACCTCAATTTTGCGGCTTACTGCTTGAGCTTACTTTTGTTTTTTTTTGTGAGCCCTTGCTCGAGCTCTTTTTTTTTTGTGAGCACGCTCGAGCTCTTTTTTTTTGAAGCGCGTGAGGGCGAAGACAAGCCTGGCTTAGGGAAGTAGACATGAGTCAGTCGTTTGATGTCGAGCGACCCTCGGATGTCCTTTGATGTTGCCGCCGTCGTTTGACTTGGTCAAGGTGACTGGCACAGGCGTGTTCTTGAAAAGTGCGGAGCTTGATGGAGGTCTTGATTGACATTCAAACTTTTGACTTTTTTGTGTATTTTTAAATAGGACCAATTAAGGTTGCCTACGTCTCCCAGGACTAGAGGGCTCAGTCTGCGTAGTTCGACACTACATGGAGTGCCAAGAGATGCACAGCTTGTTCTTCTTCAGCGAAGTATTCGCGAAGTTTGCTTCCCGGATTGACCGGATTCATGAAGGGATTGCCGTCTAGGTCTGTTAGCTTCATGGCGCCTCCTGAGAAGATCTTTTGAACCACGAAAAGGGCCGATCCATGTGGGTTCCCATTTTCCCGCATGGGTTGGTTCGAGTGGGAGGCTTTTCTTTTCGAGTACAAGTCACCTTCCACGATGTCTCGGATTTGACTTTCTTGTCGAAAGCTCTAGCCATCCTTTGATAGGCTCGGGACGTGTTCCATGGCCTTTAGTCGTCGCTCGTCTAGCGTGAGCCAATTCGTCATGCCTGGCTTCGAGCCATTCGACTTCGTTGATGTCGTTTTCCTCAAGCAGCCACTCGGAGTGAGGGAATTTCGGCTCGATGGGAAGGAGCGCTTCCATCCAAGTAGGTCGGGGCAAATGGGGTTTCTCCCGTAGGTCGTTTACGGATCGATGTGCGGTAGCCCCAAAGTGCAAAGTGCGGCTCTGCCAATCTCGTCCCTGGGTGGTCATTTTTCGGATGATCCGTTCGAGGGTTTTGTTTGCTTTGCTTCCACGGCGCCGTTTGTTTGTGGCCGGTAGGGAGAAGATTTGTGGCGTGTGATCTTGAATTCAGCCAGCCTGGTCGAATTCCCACCGAAGTGTGAGCCGTTGTCCGATATGACCTCATTTGGGATGCCGTATCGGCAGATGATGTTTTCCTTGAGGAAATACGCGACCTTCTTAGAGGTGAGTACCTTGTAGGACTTGGCCGACCCATTTGGTGAAGTAGTCGATGGCTACTAAGATGAACTCGTGACCGTTGCACGGCGGAGCGATTTTCCCGATGACGTCAATTCCCAGTGGCAAAAGGGCCAAGGTGTAGTCATACGGTAGAGATCGTGGGGCGGCGGATGATTGAGGTTGGAGAACCGTTGGCACTTGTCGCAGCCTTCTGACAAAGTGGATGCACCGCCTCCATGGAGATCGTAGTAGCCCATCCCGAGAATGATTTGCAAGATCGTGGCTCGGCGTTCATGCTGGGGACCGCAAGCCCCATTGTGGACTTCGTTCATGAACTTGTTCGCTTCTTCTTGGTCGACGCAGCGTAGGAGTGGCCCGTGGTAGCGTTTCTTGTATAGCATGTCCCCGAGGATGACGAAGTGAGAGGCGAGGCGTTTTAGGGCCATGATGCTCTTGGTTTTGATCCCTTCTGTGTGTTGACCTTCCTTGTTCATGAAGGTGGTTTCCCTGCTCTTGAGGTATTGGAAGGTCCGGTTTGTGCTTGGAAATGGCGTCGGACTTGCGTCTCTTTGGCTCTTCGGCAATCTTGCAAATCGTTGTGATTAAAACCTTCTCGGCAGCTTGGGCCCGGTTTTTCTCTCGTTTGACAACATGCTTAAATGTTTGCTTGATGCATTTATTTAATTAATGTGTTTGCCTTTTGTATAGATGAATTTAACTGTTTTGATTAGTTAATGTCATCATTTGTTAAAGATGCAATGAAATGGTTTTTTTTAGGAAGGTCGGACCTTTTATTGAAAGCGTGAAGGCTGTACATTGTTGATCAAAGATTCACAATCGTTGGGCGTAAAGCCGTCAAAAGACACAAAAGATGTGAATACACGTGACAACAAGACTCGAAGCTAGACTATAGGCGACGAGGGATTGGACCAGAGCTTCATTACTCTCGATGGCCGTAGCTCTAGAGGAGTGGTGCTGGTTTAGGTGGCCAATCTTCCCTTGGCATGAGTCCCGGAAAGTAGCTTGCATGCGGTTCGATTTCAAACCGGATCGCGGAGGTTTTTGGCTGCTCCCCGATGATGTCCCTCCATTAGTGTTGCCACCATCCTGGGGGTTTTTGATGATAGAAGTCGCCGAGGGCTACTTAGGAGGGCGAAGCATTCGCCGATTCGTGAGTGGATTTTTGCCGATGTTGATCACTTTCATAGAATTTGCTTCTTTATCTCGGGATCTTTGCTTGGACGACGTTTACAATGTCCGATTCGAGCGGACATGCTATATCTCCTTCCCCTGATTAAGCCTTGAGGAGGAGGTTGCGCCACCGTTCGTCCGTGCCTGGACACCGGAATGTCAATTGAACTAAGCCGTGATGGCCGTCCCCGTAAGATCCGAGAGTGTCGGCCGGGAGGGTTGTCTTGTACCTGGGGATCGGTGATGAGCCAGTTTGCAAGCAGGGTTTTCGGCGAAGTAAGGGTCTACTCCTCGATCAATCTCCATTAGGGCATCCATCTCTTGATCCTCTCTCAAGCATTCTTCACGCCGCATATATCGTAGTTGTCATCCCGACCCATGAGTTCTTCAATTTCCACTGTCGCGGCTTAGAGCGTGGATGTAAGGATCCACTTCGTAGCGGGACAAGGTAGGAGAATCATCTCGGAGAAGAGTATTCGGTCATCGGGACCTTCTTCCGGGGGTCATAGTTTTGCCGGCTGCCAAGCACTCGCCATCAGACCGCTTCCGCGGATCACTTCGATCGCTCCGTTGGCATTGATGAATTTCACGCATTGGTGAAGAGTAGATGATACCGCTTTCATCCGATGTATCCAAGGCCGTCCCAACAAAGCGTAGAAGGTGGGTTTGATTTCCACGACTTGGAACTCTACCGACCTGGCTTGTACGTCGAATTGGATCCTCAGTTGATGACTCCTACGATTGGTCGTGCAAAGGAGTCGTAGGCTCGGATTACCCGAGGTGAAGGCCTTATCGAGAACGGTCGATGCGGAGTCGTTTCAATGTGCTTAAAGCGATGATGTCGACTGCGGAGCCGTTATCAATCAAGACGTTCGGGAGGAAGAACATCTCTATCTTTATGAGGATGAGGAGAGGCTTCGTTGTGCCGATTCTCACATATTGGCAAGTCATCGTCTCGTGAAGGCTAAACCGCTTCCGTGCTACCGCTGGACTCCGCCTCGTCCGGGGAACGTTCGATCCAACCATTTGTATGCCTTGGGCCGGGGCAAAGATCGTAGGGAGACAAAGGGCCCTCGGGCGTTCTTGTCGGAATTCCCTGGTCACGAGACCTTTTGACTCTTGTTTCACGCTCCCATGGCCATAGCGAGACAAAGATGCCGATCGGTTTCGGAAATTGCAGGAGTCTCGCTCTCGCTGGGGTTTCGTCAATGGCTATTGAGTTTACCCCCGTCGTTCGGGGAATGGATTTCCAATGGTATTGGGACCACGGGGCGTTCCAATTTTCCCTCCTCAATGAGCCCCCGAATCACCCGCTTGAGTACGAAGCAATTGTCGGTGGTGTGGCCGGGTAGTTATGGAAGGCGCAAAGGCTTGCTCATATCCATGTTGGGTTTGAGGGTCTTCGGTTGGAAATTCTCGAGTGGTTTGAGAAGATTTCGCTTCACCAAAGCTTCAAATACTTGACCCAAGGGCATTTCCAGTTATCAAAATGTCGGAACCGCGGGAAGCGAGGGGGTTGCTATTCTTCGGGGCCGCCCGATCGCGGTTTACTTGAGCCCGTTCCGAGATGTAATGCACTGCTCGGCCGCTTTCCTTTCCTTTGGTCAGCAGGAGTTGAAGTTGCCAGTTTGTTCGATAGCGGTAAGACGAGGCAGGGGTTGTTGTTGCCTCAAGACTCGTAGTCTTTTCAAACTTTGTCCCGCGTTGACCATGGCACGGAGATCCGGATAGAAATGGTGGCCGATCAAAGTCCTCAAAGATGGTTTGAGGCAGAATGGAAGATGTCCATCTCGCTCTTCTTGGAAAGTGGATCCATTATCTCGCTTAGCTTCCAGCCCATCTTTTGTAGAATTCGCCCACCGGTTCGTCATCCTTTGTTCGGTGGCTTGCGTGTCATGGCGGTTTGTTTCCCATTCAAGATTGGCGCGGTACTTCTCCAGAAGATTTCACTGATCCGATCCCACGTGGAGCGGTTTTCCGCCTTCACATTGAGGAACCACCTTAGTGCTGTGGATTTGAGGAATGCTGAAAATGATCCGCCATCCGCTGAGGGGTTGCCCCTTTGGCTCTCATACCCGTGACGTAGGTGTCGATGTGGGTTTTTGGGCATTCTGTTCCGTCAAACTTTTCCATTTCCGGCATCCCGAACTTTGGAGGGAGAGGGACCACTTTGTTCGGATCGGTAGGCAGGAGGGAGTCCTTCCGAGAACTAGCTAGCTTGCCTTGCATGTCTTTCATCTGTTCGATCAACCAAGCCATGCGAGGGTCACTGTCCGAGGTGGGTTACCGTTTTCAGGGACGGAAATCGAAGATGGAGGTGGATTGGCTGATGGGATCGCCATTCGGGAGTCTTGGGAGGTAGTTGAGTGTATACCAACCCATACCCTGGTGTCAAGTTGAGGCGTGATTGCCAGGTCCGCTAAGGTTGTGTTTCGGGAACTGGGGAAACGATTCGTTAGCCCCAATTGGCGTGCTAAAGAAAGGTGGCAAACTTGAGATGTCGGGATATCCGCTCTGATGCCCGTCCCCGGTAAGAATGGGGACTTCGATTGTGATTGCGAGGCTCGTATAGAGGCAAAGGATTGAATCCCGGGGGATACCGAGATGCACCGGGATCTGGGCGAGCAGCACGTATGTGTGCCGTTGGTACCGAGCTTGATGTGCGTGAGCCGGAACTGACCGATCCGAGGCGGGCATGCTCTGAGCCGCTTGACCGACGCCCGAGGGGAGCTTTGAGCGAGAGCCGCTTGCGTTGCCGGGATCTCGTAGCTTGGCGGAGGCGGGACTCGCCGATAGCTTTGAGAAACCTGGGGAGCCGGTATATCTTCGTCCTCTATGAGAACAAAGGTTCCATCGGGTTGGGGAACCGCAATCGTTCTCGAAGACGCAAGGTGTCGACGATCCAGGCTTGCCGTTCCTCTTGGCGCTTCTTGATGGTTTCAAGGCTCGCAGCACCTCCTCCATTGTCCGGAGGTTCCTTAGTGGCGGGGTTCCGTTTCCTCACCGTTATCCGTTGATCCCGTCATGGGGAGTATTGATCGGTGCGGACCGTTGAACCGGAAGGGCTATCGGACCTTGTGACCTCAATACCGAAAAGGCGGCTTCCAGGATTCTCAACCACTCTCTGTCACTGGAGGGGTGACGGGCAAGGTTTAGACACGTGAATGGCCTAACGGGATAGAAGGGGAAAGCTCACGTGGCATGCGGTTTCCGTTTCTTTTATTTTCTCGATTTTTTTTTGTTGTTTTAATTTACTTAAAACATATTTTCTCGTAATCCTAGGTAGGTTGGAAAAGATTGCTCTTCTTTTTCGCAACTATGCTAGATCCCGGGTCCGGGAGACCATCTCGTGCGGCTATAAGCCCTCGTTTTGCACCCGTATTTCGACATCCCAGGTGGACAGCCCTGTGCGAGGGTCCTATAGTGCAAGCGGTTTCCACCGGCCTAAAAGAAAATCGAACCTAAGGACCGAGCCTCGTCATGTTCGCTTTGATGCGTTAGCCATGTGAATAGTGAACCGAGCCGCCACCGAGTCAAGATCGTGTCAAGAGTTCGGCATGACCTTCTCTTTGCTTGCTTGCGCAAGGGATCCGTGACGTTAGGCGTTGGCCGGGTCATATCGTCATGGCCGACGTATCAAAGGCGTGATGACATGGTGTCACGCGAGCATGGATGTATATCCGGACTAACATCGTTCGGGTGTAGCTTCGGAAATCAAGATCAGTCAAGATTTTAGCATGACCTTTCATCGCTTTGCTTGCGCAAGGGATCTCGAGTTCCGAGCCTTGACTCGAAAAATGGCCTAAGCATGGTATATGTATCCAGCCGTATGACACGGACCGGGTAAAACCAACCGAGTCCGGACAGAGTGTGACTCAAGACTCAAACGTGTGGTTGACGCCGGGCTAGGATGGGATGTTTGGAATGATCCCGCGCGCGCCCAAGAGGCCTAGGAAGACCAAACGGATCGCAACCGAGACCACTCCGTGTTAAGGGTTGTAGTGTGCAGTGTATCCGAGGCAAAGAGCGCATAGTGTGCGTGTGTAACCGAGGCAAAGAAAGCAGGAGCAGAGTGCGGTGTAACCGAGGCAAAGAGCTGCGCGTAGTGTGCGGTCTCTAAAATTCTTTTCGAGTAAAATAGAAATTTTTGAAGAATTTTAAATGTATGCACGTATGTATATTGATGCATTTTTTTTTTTTTTTTTATTTTTTTGTAAAATAAAAACGAAGCACGTGCACACACACACAACAGCTTAAAGGAAGGGGTAAAATGAAAGTTTGACCCTCATCATCGTTTTAAAATCTTTTGTTTTGTTTAAAAGTTTTTAAAACAAAAAGTCCCCAATGAGTCGCCAACCGAAATTACCCGGATCCGGCTCGCGCTGAGCCCCGTGCATCTCGCGTTCGTCGCTGTTCGGGAAGTCGCCCGGATCCGAGAGGCAAGACAATCGCGCCCTAAGATCCGGCTTATTCCGTTTTAGCGTTGCGTGTTGGAGGTGTCTCGCCGTTTTGCTTTCGCATTTTGTAGAGTCGCCACGCCCGTTTTTATTAAGCCCAAAACATTGAAAAGGGCATCGCTTTAAAGATAAATTTTAAACCGTTTTTGTGTGATGAGATTTTGAGTTCGGAGGTCGATGACTCCCGGAAGAGAATATTAGAATATTAGAGCTCACTCCGAGTAGCCTCGTAGAAACGAGTCTTTCTGATACCCCTAATATCCTTTAAATGTTGTGTGTGTGTGTGCGTGCTTTTAAAAATGCATGTCAGTATCGGATGTCTACATTGTATGCTATGTATGAAAATGTATTGAAATAGTAGAGGAAGGAAGCCTTACCAATGTTGGTTCGTGTCCTGCCTTCTCCGCCGGGGAATGGTGTTTGAGGTCGGAGTAGCGTTCCGGTACAGATCGGGATTGCTTCGGGAGATGCCGGTTGTCCGCGGACAGAGTTTCGGCGTGAGTTGAGGTTGTAGGCCGCGTTCGGGCAGAGGTTCGGCGTGCGTGGGGATCGTCGGGATCACTCGGGCAGAGGTTCGGCGTGCGTTGTGGTGGCAGGAGTTACTCGGGCAGAGTTTCGGCGTGGTTTGGGATCGTCGGTTTGACTCGGAAAGAGCCGGACACCGTGGAAAGACCAGTGCAAGGCCTCTGAGTACCACGAGGGGCCTCAGAGTACCTCGAGAGTGCCTCGGGCAGCGCGGGAGCGTCTCAGAGCGCTCGGGGAGGCTTCTGAGCACCTCGAGGGGTTTCGGAAGGCCTCTAAGGATCCGAAGGGGCCGGGAATGCCTCGAAAGGTCTTAGAAGGGGAGCCGAAGGCTTAGGGAGGAAGAGAGAAGTGGGAGGTGTGTGGAAATGAGGAGGGGAAGCCCTCTATTTATAGTAAAAATTTCGGAGCAAAGAGGTCCGTACGGACCTTCTTGGTTATCAGAATTTTGGATTTCCTCGATTTGAGGGAATCCGCAATGATGGAGAATATTCTGAATGATGATGTCCCCATGCAATAAGGTCCGTACGGACCATCTTGCATGCAAAGAGGTCCGTACGGACCAACTCGCAGGAAGTCATCATTTCTTCCTGGATTTGAGGGAATATTGTGGACTTTAAGGGGATTTAGTAATCATTGAAACAAAGAGGTCCGTACGGACCTTAATTGCTTTTCTCGATTTCCCTGAAAATTCCCAAAAGGTCCTTTGTCCCTTTTATCCCGCAAAGGCTCCTCCCTTGGTTTGTTTGGGGGTTTGAGAGGGTTTTGAGAGGGTTTTGAGTGAGAGAGGTCTCTGAGACTGCGTGGATGAGTCTACGGTGTTTCCCGTGTGTTTGAAAGGGAGTGATCCAGATTGGGGTACTTACAGGAGGGATATGACTTCTTCGATACATATTCTCCTGTCACAAGGATCACATCTATACGTGTTCTCATAGCTATTGCAGCAGTGCATAATCTTGAGATACACCAGATGGATGTGAAGACAGTTTTCTTGAATGGAGAGTTAGAGGAAGAAATTTACATGGAACAACCCGAAGGGTTTGTTATTTCAGGTAAAAAGCAAAAGGTGTGTAAACTTGTAAATTCGTTGTACGGACTAAAACAAGCACCCAAGCAATGGCATGAAAAGTTTGACCGAACTATGTTGTCAAATGGATTCAAGATTAATGAATGTGACAAATGTGTCTACATTAAAGGAACATCTGAATCATTTGTAATAGTCTGTCTTTACATGAATGACATGTTGATAATGGGAAGTAATCATGAATTGATCATGAATACCAAAGGCTTGTTAAGGAAGAACTTTGACATGAAAGATATGGGATTAGCAGATGTCATATTAGGAATAAAGATTTCTAGAACATCAGAAGGAATAGTCCTGTCACAATCTCATTATCTGGAAAATGTACTTCAAAAATTCAATGTCATTACCAGCCCTCCGGCTAAGACACCGGTAGACTTAACTCTACACTTAGCAAAGAACTGAGGGGAACCAGTTTCTCAGTTGGAGTATGCAAGAATAATCGGCAGTCTGATGTACTTAACGAATTGTACACGTCCAGACATTGCATATTCAGTGAGCAAACTAAGCAGGTTCACGAGTAATCCAAGTACAGATCATTGGAAAGCACTAATGAGGGTATTGAGATATTTAAAGTATACTATGAATCATGAGATACTTTATAAGAGATATCCAGCAGTATTAGAAGGATACTGTGATGCTAATTGGATTTCAGACACAAAAGACTCTAAATCCACAAGTGGATATGTATTCACAATAGGTGGAGGAGCAGTGTCATGGAAATCCTTCAAACAAACATGTATAGCCAGATCCACGATGGAATCTGAGTTTATAGCTTTAGATAAAGCTGGAGAAGAAGCAGAATGGCTTAAGAACTTCCTGGAGGATATTCCTTGTTGGAGTAAACCTGTGCCTGTTGTTATGATACATTGTGATAGTCAATCAGCAATAGAAAGGGCACAAAGCAGTATGTACAATGGTAAGTCCAGACATATCCGTCGTAGACATAATACCATTAGACAGTTGATCAAGAATGGGGTTATCACAATTGACTATGTGAAGTCAAATGATAACATAGCGGATCCGTTTACGAAAGGTATAAATAGAGATCAACTGTATAAACTGTTAAGGGGAATGGGCTTAAAACCCACAATAAAAGAACTCATAGTGGACACTCAACCTTGAGAATTGGAGATCCCATGCCCTTGGTTCAATGAGACAACCAAGCTATAAGTTCTAGTAGAATCACTTGGAAACAACAACTCGGTTGAATGACCTGGAGATGTTGAATACTCATTCCCAGAACATCCAAGTATAAGCACCTGCAGCAGTGGTGAGGATACGTTGAGAAAACTTTTAATGATTCCTATACCTACGGGTGGAGTAGTGCAGGATACTCATAATAGTATGAATCACCTATATAAGCGAGAAGTAACATGGCCGCTTCTAATGTGAATGCTTATGAAATGAGATACGGTCCAGGGCCGAAATGGACAAAACGTGAGAACAATAACTGTTAGAGCTATTATTATGTGAGTATTGTTGTCTTGGTATACATCATACAGT
The DNA here is from genome assembly GCA_022495995.1 of Adenophora triphylla var. japonica. Classification (NCBI taxonomy): domain Eukaryota; kingdom Viridiplantae; phylum Streptophyta; class Magnoliopsida; order Asterales; family Campanulaceae; genus Adenophora; species Adenophora triphylla. The sequence goes on along the minus strand of JAFEMH010002342.1, from coordinate 337,001 downwards.
CACTGGTTCAAAGCGACTCGCTACCAAATGGCTAGTATATCCGATAATATTTCACTAGGGGAGATTCAAAGCCACAAGCTATCTATCCCGATGTAATAATGGTTCGCCGGAACTTTTGGACGAAATTGCATACATGCATTAATTGTCATTCATGTGGGGGATTGTTGGAAATGGGTAACGAAAGTTAAGTTTGACTTTTCGTTGACCTAATTTTCTAACGAAAGTTCGTTAACTTCCAACGGAGTTCGTTATTTGTTAACGAAGTAAGTTACAAAATGTATTCTACATTTAGGGTAGATAATGAAACTCATTTATTGTCTCAAAACCATTTCCGGGTGAATGAGAAATTAATGACAAAGATTTGTAACTTAACGAGAGTTGTTTAAAGGGTTTTTTGATATGCTCGGTCGAGCAGAGTCCTTGACTCGGCCGAGCAGAGCATAGCAAATTGGCCAAGTCTCTGGACAAGCTTGCTCGGCCGAGGCATATGCCTTGCTCGGCCAAGCAGTGTGATTGACACGGCCGTGCGAGTCCTTTGACTCGGCCGTGCAGCTTGGCGCTCGGCCGAGCGAGTCCCTTGACTCGGCCGAGCAGTTCCTGAACAGGTGTCAATTCAAAAGAAAAGTTGTGCCTTTTCAAGGGAAAAGCACAAACCCCTTAACTCTCCTTATATACTTTCCCTCCTAATTTCAATTCATACATACAGTCATTTGAGCCTCTCTACCTACATTTGAGATAGATTAACCAAGCATAATCATTTCATCTTGTTGCATCAAATTCCTTCAAGTCCAAAGTTCCAAACTTTCTATTGTTCGTTAGAATTGTTAATTTGGTGTGCTCCTATTAACAATCAGAAGTCGTTTCATCTCACGAGAAGTTTGTCATCAACCGTAAGCACCTGTGCGGGACAAATACTTCTTACGAAAATTGTGTTAAACACAAGACTCGACTATTTGTGGTCTGTTTTTCAATTTCCGTTATATTTTCCGTTATCTTTCTCATCTCTTTTTGTTATTTCCTTAAGAAGCCTAACATAAAATCCCAACAATGAGTGCTTCACCATAGTTTTGGATTATTTTTATGATTTTTTACCTCATTTAATTTTGACTAAACTACAATTTTATCGTTTTTTTAAAAGTGCTTCTCGAGATGCTTAAAAATTTACTCCCTTGCTGGAAGCAAAAGAGTATATTATTTGTTCTTTACTAGTTTAATGTTTTTTTTTTAATTTCTTTCAAAATAGATTTTTTCATTAAGTATATTAGTTTACTAAGAAAGAGATCTAGTGTATTTTTGTATTGAATACCATAAACACATTAAATACATGACAATCATAAAGGGTAATCTGGGAAATTTATTGTATTATTCTATTTGGTTGGTTATTTGAGGGTAATGTTATCTAAATCAACAATTATTCTTGTTTAATTATAGATGATGTTAGGGGTGTAAATGGTTCGGTTTAGCTCGGTTTGGACAAATTTAGGAGCCAAACCGCTAGTATCGGTTTGGAAAAATTCCAAACCGAGCTGAGCTAAAAAAAAAATCGAACCGAGCTGAGCTAAATCGGTTTAGCTCGGTTTAGCTCGGTTTGAACCGCGGTTTGAATCAACCAAACAAATTTACAACAAAAAAAGAATATGTGCCACAAAAAATTAAAGACGAAAATTAGGATCAAAAAATCAAAACTAGCAAAGTACTGATCAGACCGCTTAGGAGAAGTAGGGAGCTAATATAATTATACGTTAAATTAATTCTCGACACCATCTACAAAATCATACGTTTATACCACTATTTACTGTGATGTACTTTTTGGATTATAAATTCTCAGCCCACGGTGTGTTAGGGTTTTGAAGATCACATTTGCTTTCAAAAATGTAAACTTTGGTAATCTTAGAGAAGTTGGCCTTATGCAGGCTTACTTGGGCTAAGCTTTGAAAAATGTAAGCTTTGGTAATCTTTTCAAGTTTTAATAAATGAAATTATTTGATAGTGTCAGAGTAGATTAAGGAGCAGTTTTTGCACTTAGCTTTGGGACGATATGTACATCATAGACCGCTTATTGCACCTGTTAGGAAGTTTGAATCTATTAAAGACGAAAATTAGGATAAAAAAAAATAAGAACAAAAAATCTGGGTAGGTTTATGCCTCCATTAGGAGTATGTGCCACAAAAGACTGCTTGGTAATGATCTAAACTAGCAAAGTACCGAAGAAAACACATAAACCACTAAATGTAAGTTTCGGGTAAAGATACAATTTTAGCACAAAAAAGGGTAGTATCGTCTAAGTTAGGTGTATACAACATACCTCTACTTTTGTTCTCTACGGTGAGAAGGCGGCGACGGTGAGAGGCGGCGACGGTGAGAGAGGCGGCGACGGTGAGTGAGGGGGCGACGGTGAGATCTACTTTAGAGAGAGAAGGGGAAGAGAGAGAAGGCGACGGTGAGCGACGGCGACGGTGAGAGGCGACGACGGTGAGTGAGGCGGTGATGGTGAGATCTACTTTAGAGAGAGAAGGGGAAGAGAGAGAAGGAAAAGAGATATAATGAAAGTTCTCCAAGAGGCAGAGGTAATGTATTAAAGATTTTAGGAATTTGAAATAAATTAAAGGTAGGGATTAATTTGATTTGGAATGAATGGTTAGGATTATGGTTTATGGTGGTTTGGTTTGACTTCATAGCTCGGTTTCGTAGGTCGGTCTCGTAGCTCGATTTCGTAGCTCGATTTCGTAGCTCGGTCTCGTAGCTCGGTTTGAAAGCTAAACGGTTTAGCTCGGCTCGGTTCGGCTCGGCACCCTCAAACCGCAAGCTAAACCGAACCGCTCGGTTTGGCATTTTTTCAAACCGAGCTAAACCACTCAAATAAAAAAACCGAGCTAAACCCCACGGTTTAGCTCGGCTCGGTCTCAAACCGCGGTTTGAGCTAAACCGCTTACACCCCTAGATGATGTAGTGAATTACAAAAATGTGTACTGACATTAACCCTTTCCTATAATGTAAAGTTAAAAATTGAAATTAGTGAAGATTTAAAGTTTACGTTACCTTAAAAGTCACTGACCTATAGATCTTTTTACGTATTGGTACATGTCTTGTTTTTGTGTACGGTTTCGTCATTGACCTACCTATTTAATGTTTCATATCATCCTTCCGTCCAAGTTCCATCCATTTTGTAGTTAAATCAGTTTGTGTTGTGTGGCATATGTGACGTCATAAAGTTGCTTAGTTGACACTATACATGGGAAAATATGCTAATGTGAAAGTAAAAGGGGTCAAATGTAAACTATCTAACTATAGACCCTTCAAATATTTCTCATAACTATAAAAGACTAAAATTTAGAAAGTAAACTTACAAATGACCCCTCCCATGTTAAAACCGTTCATAACCCTAAATCCATTCTGAAAACCTAAAGAAGCCTCCCTTCTTCTTCCTTTTTCGCCCCATCACCGGTGATCATTAACACTTTGGGCCCAAATTCATGGGCCGTCAGGTGAGTCAGCCGTCCGCCACCCAGCCCAGTCCAAGTAGAAGAGGCAGGCCGGATCATGCATTTCATCCAAGGGCTTGTCGAAGCCCGCGGGCTTTTTGGACCCGTCCAGGCCGTGCCCGCCAAGACTGCCCATATTTCAAAATTCAATTTTTTGTCCAATCTTCAACAGAATTTTTTTTATTTTTTTTTAACAAAACAATGGTTAACATTGCAAAAGTCTTTACATGTTGAATTAACAATCATTACAAATGATCATGGACATAAACAAGACATTGATTCAGTAGTTTAGCCTAACCTTTCACATGTATGTATAGGTCTCAAGTTCAACTCTCATTCTCTACACAGTATTTAGTTTATTATTTTGAATTTTCTGAAATCTCATAAAAAAAAAGGAAGTAAAAAAGAGAGAAAATCCGCCCAAGCCCGTTGAAAAGGATCACAGACTTAACGGTGCGGGTCGTGCACCAGCAAAACAGGCGAGCCGGGGCGGGCTTGGCCCGCGAGCATGAGAAAGCAGGTCGGGTTGGATCCATTACAAAGGTGAGCTGAGCCATGGGTGGGCCGTGTGAGAATTGGAAAATCCTTAGGTTGTTTATTTACAAACTCTTAATATATACTCCCTCCGTCCCGATAATAAGTTCACCATTTTGGGCTCGGCACGCAAATTAAGGGTGGAGAAAATGTTGTGAGTGTAATAGTAAAATAGGAGAGAGAATGAGTGGAGGAAATAGTAAATTTGAAAAGTGTTGTGAGTGTAATAGTGAAATAGGAGAGAGAATGAGTGGAGAAAATAGCAAAGATTCTTTGCCAAAAAAGAAAAGATGAAGCTTCTAACGGGACGTCATTTTGGGTAAAAAGTGAAGTTATTAATGGGACGGAGGGAGTATACAAGAGAGAGTCCTATTCTAATAAGGAGAAGGAGTTTCCTTATTCTAATCATCATATTCTAATAAGGAGAAGGAGTTTCCTTATTCTAATCACAATACAAATATTTAGTTGCCTAATTTAAATACATGAGGATATTGACAAGGAATAATATAGAGAAAGTCAAATAAATAACTTTAGGAAACTTTAGGAGGAGATTCATTAATATCCTTAATACGCCCCCGCAAGATGGACGATCCTTGGAGAAGACCAATCTTGAAAATGAGTTGATCGAAGTGTAGACGAGATAGTGCTTTTGTCAGAACATCAGCAAGTTGGTCATTACCAGAAATGTGCTGCACATGGAGAGAGCCAGACTGAACCTGTTCACGGACAAAATGAAACGAGAGAGCAACATATTTCATCCGAGAGTGAAAAACCGGGTTTGCGGAATGTTACGAGTGATAAGAGGAACATGTAAGACACGATTGAAAAGAAGAGGGGGAGAGGATATGGAGAGAGAGAATGAACCTATGTTAGAGATAGGAAGAGTGGAACCATCTCCGATAATGATGTCGTCACTGCCATTGTAAGGTGTGTGTAAGGCTAGGTTGGAGAGGTCATTAGTGATGTGGTTGGTGGCACCGCTATCAATAAGCCAGGAGGGAGGGGGAGAGGGAGTATGGTGGGCGGCTGAGTGGGCTTGGGTTTTTGGTGGTTGGGGTTTGGGTTTCGGTATTGGCGAGGTTGAGAGGAGCAATTTACGGTAGGGTGGTCACGTTTGAATTGACGATTGGGAGAGGATATGACCAATGGTGCTACAATATTGGCACTTGCCCTTGTAGGGGAAGGGTGAGGATCTATGGGAGGAAGGAGAAAGATTGGAGTTATGGTAGGAGTTATGGTTGGGTGATGGGCGGACTTGGGCGGTGAAGGCGGTGGTGGGGAGGGTATTGGTGGAGGAGGGGGAGCCGGCCATAGGGATAGAGGGGAGGGGCCGCCGGATTTTTGAAGGGGTTTAGGCTATGGATCTTTGAAGCTCTGATACCATGTGAGAATTAGAAAACCCTTAGGTTGTTTATTCACAAACTCTTAATATATATACAAGAGAGAGTCCTATTCTAATAAGGAGAAGGAGTTTCCTTATTCTAATCATCCTATTCTAATAAGGAGAAGGAGTTTCCTTATTCTAATCACAATACAAATATTTAGTTGCCTAATCTAAATACATGAGGATATTGACAAGGAATAATATAGAGAAAGTCAAATATTTAGTTTCCTTATTCTAATCTGCCCAAGCCCATTTGAAAAGGATCACAGACTTAACGGTGCGGGTTGTGCACCAGCAAAACAGGCGAGCCGGCAAGCCCGCGAGCATGAGAAAGCAGGTCGGGCTGGATCCGTTACAAAGGTGAGCTGAGCCTTGGGTGGGCCAGACCGGGTAGGGCCAAACCTATGTTCATCATCAATAACCAGCCTCAAGGCAACCCTTCCCCACCCTTCATTGACCGCCACCTCTTCCTCCTCCCCCACCCCTTCCTCATCAGTCTCTTTCTCTATCATCTCTTTCTGTAGCCCCCACCTTCTCTTGCAGCCTCCCTCATGTCTGCCACCGTCAAGCAACTTACTCTCCCCGAGTCATCTATTGCATCATCTCCGACCAATTTCTTCAACCCTCCTCCCACACTACTATCGAGTAAATGACTTTTCTAACCTTCATACTATAACAAATTTTCATATTGACCTTCGTACTATCGAAACAACAAATGTAACATGCGTATTATTGATTTATTCGCAAAAATAACCAAAATCGTTAAAAAGGTTAATAGACGTTAGATGACGTTAGTAACTTAACAGTTATTACTATCAAAGTTTTCAAATTGTCCCCATAATCAAACATATTTCTAACTCACTTAATCGAGTACAAAAATGACCTATTTATCAAATAACACACATACAATCAAAATTTTCACCCTCCACTAAATTATTTAGTCAAACATTTCTCAAAGATATAAAGAGAAGTCACGAATTCTCTCTAAAGACAACCATCACCACCCTCTACCATTGTCGTGCTCCGCCACCACTGCCTAACTCTCTTTGTTATTCTTCTTCCCTTCTTTTCCATTTCAATGTTTTCCCCGGTTCAGAAATCCTTAGACCTACGGGTCGCCGTCCCTAGACCACCAATGACCTCCGTTCCTATCTCCATCCACTTTTGATTCGTTTCTCTCTCGCTCTATCTCCCTCTCTTCTCTATCTTCTTATTAGTGTATGCATTTGTGGCTATGTGTATGTGTTTCAATTTTGGTTTTTGATTTGTGCTTTTATGTGTGCGTGTGTTCATGTTTGTGCGTGTGTGGGCATCTTTGTGTTTATGTGTGCAGATTTGGGTGTGTATGTTTGTGAAAATCTGGGTATATGTTTGCGTGTGTGTTCGTGATGATGGTGGTTAGTGGTGTTGACTGGTGGTGGAGAGAGAAGGGTGTATTTAGATATTATTAGTTGTAATTTCTTTAATAAAAATTATCAATCTTCACTAATTCTGTTCCATTACTTTTAATTTTAATTTTAAATTTGAATTAATGTAATATTTCTTAATATAATTGCCAAAAACTTGTAAAAAATGCATTTTTTTAAGCTTAACAAAAAACGTGTTTTAGAAAAGTTCTCTCTCTAAACGGACTCTCTCTCTCCCTAATCGTCTTCCCCAATCGAAGAGATTTTCTCCTTACGTACCAGCTCTCTCCCTTTATCTCTCTAATCGCCAGTGGCAACCTCCTCGGATCCGCACAAATCATTCCTGAGAAAAGTGAGAACGCATTGGACAGGCCAGGCCAAGCCAAGCCAACCAGAGACGCGAAATCTGATTTTCCCCAATTATTCCATCAGTAACGGAGCACCGATTTTCTACTTTGATTTAGGGTTTCATATGAACTCGCTTCAATTTTATTCAACTCTTATGTTGATCATCCAGCCGCGATTTATAATTTCATGTTTGACAAATTGATGAAATTCTCATGGGACCACACTTGGCTTCAGCTGCTGTTGGATTTTGTGCCCCAATCAAAATCCACGACGAAGAAGATGATCGGAGATGGAGTGCCAGTGCATTTTGATTCGAGTGCCAGTACATGTTAATTCGAGTGCCAGTGCATGAAGAAGATGATCGGAGATGGAGTGCTAGTGCATTTTAATTCGAGTGCCAGTACATGTTAATTCGAGTGCCAGTGCATGTTTTTTGGAATGCCAGTATAATAGAATATTAATGCCAGTGCAGAACAAATAGATGAGAATTTGAGTGCCAGTGTATGTGTTTTTGAGTGCCAGTGTATGTGTATTTGAATGCCAGTCCATGTGTTTTTGAATGCCAGTGCTTGTGTTTTTGAGAGCCAGTTCATGTATATAAAAGTGCCCGTGTAAAAACCGCCAGTGCCAGTTTAACAAAGTGCCAGTGCAAGTTTACACTGGCACTTTGTTAAACTGGTACTGGCACTTTTTTCACTGGCACTTTGTTACACATGCACTAGCACTTTGTCACACTGACACTTTGTTAAACTGGAACTGGCACAAACGGAAAAACACAAAACACGTTTTTTCTAAGTGCCAGAAAAAATGCGTTTTTTATAAGACCAACTCAATATAATTTTAGAAAACAAAACTATTAATCTCCACTAATTATATCCCATTACTATTAAATAATAATTAAATACTATTTAGTATCCCTTAATACATACTCCATATTACTTATATTTTCAGGATTGAGTGTGTTTAATTTGATATACAAGGGTAAATATGTCATTTTGATACTTAGTTAAGCGAGTTAGAAATCTGTTTGGTTTTGGGGGTAATTTGAAATTTTTGATAGTAATATATATTAAGTTACTAACACTCTCTAACGCTCATTATTTTTTTAATGATTTTGGTTAGTTTTGCTAATAAATATGATACACATATTACATTTGTTTTTTCTATAGTACGCAGGTTAATACGATAATTTGGAATGGAATAGTGCGGAGGTTAGAAAATTCGTTTACTTTCCTACACCCCTTATTTTCTGTCTTCGTCAACCCTCTCCCCCTTACACTCCGTCTTTCCCTCTTGGTCTCCCTCCTCAGTGCCACCACCATTACAACAAACAAAAATACCTCTTCTTCTTCTACCCCCATTCCAAACATATCTAGGGTTTGGATCTATTTAATGTTTGAAGATTATTATCCATGAATTAATTGTAATTTGATTTCGGGCTTGAAAGAGTACAAAAGTACTCTTAGATCTTTCTTAATTACTTTGTGATTCTGATATTTATATTGTGTATATTTATTACATAAATAGATTAGGATTAATTGTTAATATATAGATACTAACGACTAACGGTTTATATTTAGTTATAGTTTTTATTTTAGGTAAAGTCTCAAGGAAGGAAGGTCTTTTGAAGATAAGGAAAGATGATTTGATTTTCGGATTGCAAGGAGAAGATTGACTCCTTGTCAATCAAGGAGTCATTGACTGCATATAAATAGAAGACTACGTCTTCTTCATTTATTACTGATTTTTGACAAGAGTTTGCATCGAGCTTTTGAGAAAGAAATCCTTGAGAGTTTTTGTTCTTGTATCTTGAAGATCAGAGATTGTTTCTTCAAGATTGTTTCGTGTTTAGTAGTTCTAGGGTTAGAACTCATTTTGGTCTTTCGTAGATGTTTTTTCTTTTCATTGTATTGGTTTGTTATACATCTTGTTCTCTAAACAAAGTTGTAGTTTATGAAAAGGTTTCTAGCAAGAAGTTTCTTGCTGAAGTTTTAATTATTCCGCTGCATTTATATTCTGTTCTTTTTAAATTAATTTTCTGAGAAAAAGTTGTTTAAACTGTTGTGTAGACACTTGTGTGCATAACTGTACACACAAGTTATCTCACAAGTGGTAACAGTCCTAGCTACAATTCTTTCAATTGGTATCAGAGCCTTCTCTCGACTCAACTGAGATCGATCCTTGAAAGTAGCCACAATGGATTGTCACCATAACCATAGCCATAATAAACTGCCTACTCTAAAGGGTTCAAACTATACAATTTGGAAGGCAAAAATGATTATGCACATTAAATATATTGATCATCGTGCTTGGGTTAGTCTTGTGAATGGCTACACTCCTCCCATGATTGAACTTACCCCAGCCAGATCTGATGGCAAAGACGAGAGAAATTATGGGCCTAAGCCCAAAGAAACTTGTGCACTTGAGGAAATTGCTCTTGCAAACTATAATGCTAAGGCCATGGGAGCAATCTCTGACCATGTGGATCCTCATATGTATAGTTTATTCTCTACTCAAACTGTTGCCAAAACTGCCTGGGACATTCTTCAACTTCATTGTAAAGGACCATCTAGTGTTAGAAAAACCAAGCTAAGAACTTTAATGACCAAGTTTGAAACTTTAAGGATGGGAGAGAATGAAACCATAAAAGAGTACTCAGCCAAAATTTTGGACATTTCAAACGAGTCTTTTTCCTTGGGTAAATCTATATCCAATGTAAGGCTCGTAAGTAAAGTACTAAGAACTCTCCCAGAAAAGTTTAATATTAAAATCTTTGTGATTGAAGAAACTCAGGATGTCCAAATTGTTGGACTTGATACTATCTTGGGTATTTTGACTAATTTTGAGTTAAATCTTAGGGTACAAGAGGCTAGCAGAGTAAACTCAATTGCTCTTGCGAGTGCTCTCAAAGTATCTCAGGATCTTGTGCAATTATCCAAAGATATTGATGAATCGAACCTAGGAGATGATGAGTGTGCTTTGATTACTAAAAAATTCAATAGCATGTTGAAAGAGAAACGATTTACTAAGTTTCCAAATTCAGCACACTCTACTCCGTCCACGGTTGAATCATCAAAAAAGGAAAATGTTCCTAGAAGGCCTGCATCTGAAGGAAAAAAAATTCCATTGATTCTATTCAATGCAGAGCTTGCAAAGGGTTCGGACATTATGCCAATGAGTATGCTAACACACTTAAAAAGCGTGGAATGAGTTTCTCAGCGACCTTGAGTGATTCTGATGATGATGAACATACTACAAATATGTCTATATGGCATTCATCTCAGGTCACACAACTTACCACACAACTGACTACATAACTGAAAACAGTGAGTATACCTGCTTGAACTCTTCTACTGCTAGTGAAATTAACAATGATCCATCAAAAGAAGAGTGTGCTACCTATGAGGACTTACACAATACTTATGTTGAATTCCACACTGATTGAACTAAACGAATGGAGCAACTCAAAGTACTTAAACAGGTAAATGAGAAACTAACTGCAGAAAATCTCAAATTAAAATATGAAGTTGAGAGTTTGTAAAAAGAAAGTGATTCTCAAAAGGACTCTATAGCCAAGTTAGAAGTTTTACTCACAAAGAAAGATATGAAATGTGAAACCTTTAAAACTAATCTTGGGAAAGAAACAGAAACTCTAACAAAGCTAAACACTGGTAAAGCTAAGTTAGAAGAAATTTTGAAAATAGGAAATCAAGGAAAATTAGGAATTGGCTATGGAGATACCGTTTTTGTAAAAGAAGAAGCAAGCACTTCAAAAGTTCAAAAGGAGAAAACTGCCTCCTCAAATAAACATGTTCATAATGCTGCAAGCAAACAAAATAGGAAGAGGAGGTATGTATGTCACCATTGCTTTGCTCCAGGTCACATTCGACCATACTGTTACAAACTAAAATAGGAACTGGGTTTTGGAAACTTGCGTGGACACTTGAGCAGATAGTTGTGTACACAACCGAATACACAACAATGCACATAACCCAAAACTGAGAGTAAAACTGCCTAGGTGAGAAAGGAAATCATGAACTGTCAGGTTGCCTTCACCTCTCTTAAGAGTAGTGTGGAAAGATCCTAGTATTTTGACAGTGTCTGTTCTCGCCACATGACGGGAGCACGTGAAAATTTCAACGATTACGCACCATTCAAAGGTGTAAAAGTCAATTTCGGTGGAGGAGCTCAAGGTAAAGTAATTGGCAAAGGTACGTTGAATGTATCAGGTTTGCCTCAGTTACACAATGTTCTGCATGTTGAAGGACTTAAGGCAAATCTGATAAGCATAAGTCAACTGTGAGATGATGACTTATTTGTTAAATTCGACAATTCCAAATGTGAAGTTTTTTATAATAAAAATGAATGTATTTTTACTGGTATTCGATCCTCTGATAACTGCTACAAAGTTAGTAGCATTCTGTTATGTTTTTCCACTAAAATGGATGAGACTACTATTTGGCACCAAAAGCTTGGTCATGCCAGTGAAAGAAAAAACAGAGATTTAATCATTTTTTGGGCTACAAAAGATTTGCCCAAACTTGACTTGAAGAATTAAGTGTGTGTGGGTCATGTCAAAAAGGGAAACAAACCAAATCGAGTCATAAAAAGGTTCAAAACTGTGGAACCACAAGGTGTCTTGAATTGATCCACACTAACCTAATGGGTCCTATAGAGGTGGAAAGCATGTCTCGAATAAATAATGTTTTGTGTGTGTAGACGACTTTTCTAGATATACATGGGTAATCTTTTTTAAGGGAAAAGTCCAACACCATTGATGGTTTCAAAATTTGGTACAAAAGGGTCAAAAACTTATATGATTTAAAAGTCATTAGAGTCAGTTCAGATCATGGTACTGAATTTGAAAATGCCACTTTTTCAGCTTTTTGCGATTCAAAGGGGATTACTCACGAATTATCAGCCCCCAAAACCTCTCAAAAAAATGGGGTAGCGGAAAGGAAAATCGCACATTACAAGAAATGGCTAGAGTGATGTTAAGCTCTAAAAATCTGTCCAAGAAATTTTGGGCAGAAGCTGTGAACACAGCCTGTCATGTGGGAAAGCGTGTCTTTCTAAGAATTAGAAGTACCATGACTCCCTATGAGATCCTACATTGAAAGAAATCCACGATAAAATACTTTCATATTTTTGGGTGTATTTGTTACATCTTGAATGACCGTGAGTATCTCGCTAAGTTCGATTCTAAAAGCGACAAAGCCATCTTCATCGGTTATTCAACAAATAGTAGGGCATTTAGAGTCTATAATCTCAAAATCAAAACTGTCATGGAATCCATAAATGTTATTTTTTGATGATGCTACTGATCTTAGTGTCAAAACAGTTGAGGATGATATTATAGGTTGTACTTGGGAGCCAAACCCAGTTAATGACGAATCTGAACCAGCAGAGGTGAATAAAACTGGAGAAAAGTCTACTGTGCAAACATTTGTACAACCAGTTGTTCACACAACTGACAACACAAGTGGTTAAACAACTGATGACCAAGGTTCAGATTCTGAAACTGATGAAGAAGATGTAAGCAGAGAAATGGACATACCGTCCAGAATACAGGGAAATCATCCCACATCCCAGGTCATAGGGGAAGTGGATGAAGGCATGAAAATATGAGGTAAAAGGGTCAATTACCATGACCTTGCAATTTTGTTATTCGTACAATCTGTGTACCATCAGGTAAGCTCTTGTTTCTTTGTTGCTAATTATGAACCAAAGAATGTCATGGAAGCCTTGAAAGATGAAAATTGGATTAATGCCATGCAAGAGGAACTAATCAAGTTTGAGAAAAATGACGCTTGGTTCTTAGTTCCTAGGCCTTCTCACGTCAATGTGATTGGGACCAAATGGATATTTAAGAATAAATCTGATGAACAAGGCAATATAATAAGGAACAAAGCAGGTTTGGTGGCTCAGGGCTACACTCAAATGGAAGGGGTAGACTTTGATGAAACATTTGCCCCCGTAGCCCGCATTGAGTCTATTAGATTGTTGCTAGCTATTGCTTTCTACTTGAAAATCACTCTACATCAGATGGATTTCAAGAGTGCGTTCCTAAATGGTGTTTTGAATGAGGAAGCTTTTGTTGAGCAACCTAAAGGGTTTGAGTAACCCTCTAAACCAAATCATGTTTATAAGTTGAAAAAGGCACTCTATGATCTTAAACAAGCCCCACGAGCTTGATATGGTAGAGTTGACTGAGCACCAAATTCAACTTGGTTTTAAAAGAGGAGAGGTTGATAAGACTTTGTTCATTTTGAAAAATAAAAAGGGCATGCTTGTTGCTCAAATTTATGTGGATGACATTGATTTTGGTGCTACTACTAATGACTTACTTGAAATATTTGTAAAAAGTATGACATCCACATTTGAAATGAGTATGGTTGGGGAACTGAAATTCATTCTTGGCCTTTAAATTACTCAAACAAAAGAAGGAATGTCAGTTTCATAATCCAAGTATGCTAAAAATTTGGTAAAGAAATTCGGGCTTGATAATGCCTCACACCTGAAAACTCCTATGGGATCATCCCAAAAGCTTTGTAAAGATGAAGAGGGTGAAAGTATTGATCACACCCTCTATAGGAGTATGATATGAAGCTTGCTCTATCATACGGCTAGCAGACCTGACATAGTGTTCAGTGTGTGCATTTGTGCTAGGAATCAAGCTGACCCCAAAGTATCCCACTTAAAAGCTGTGAAACGTATTATAAGATATGTTGGGGTACCATCCATTTGGGATTAAGCTATACAAGAGATACCAATACAAACTTGGTGGGATTTAGTGATTTCGACTGGGCTGGAAATACGGATGATAGAAATAGAACCACTGGAGGGTGTTTCTATTTAAGGAATAATCTTGTCTCATGGTTTAGTAAGAAATAAAACTGTGTTTCTTTATCTACTGCTGAATTAGAATATGTGGCAGTAGGTAGTTGTTGTACCCAATTGTTGTGGATGATCCAAATGATAAAGGATTATGGATTGAAAAGTGAAACCCTAACTGTATTTTGTGATAACATGAGTGTCAAGGATATTGCTAAGAATCCTATTCAACACTCCTGTCCAAAGCACATAGATATTAGGCACCACTTTATAAGAGATCTTGTTGAACAAAGCATTATTACTCTTGAACATGTTGGAACAATAGATCAACTTGCTGATATATTTACCAAGGCTTAGGATTTTGAGAGATTTTCTTTCCTTAAGAATTCTCTCGGATTGTGTGATCACAGATGACTGCACAACTTTGTAGACAACTGTCTGCATCTCTGTATAATTATATATTACAGAAAATACGGAAAAAAGGGTAGCCATAATTCCTGCATCCATTCATTGCACGATTATCTCTTGTGATCACTTGATTATTTTTCTATATTGACACTACTTGACTATTGAATGTGAGACCCCTCCTAACTTGGTGATAAAATTCCCTTATTAAAATAATCTTTTGATATCTATCATGGAGTGGGTGTCTAATCTAAGGTCACTGAGAAAAACAAGATGGCTCCATTTATTTTGAAGCTTCCACTCATGTGCTCAATGCCAATGCCTTATTATTGCATCACTTGGGATACAAATTTGGGCAACCACTATGGTGTGAGAGTGAATAGCTTCTCAGTAACTGATTCAATGCCTAATATGGAGACATTCTAGAGGCTACATGATTGAGGGTAATCTCATCGAATACTTGTTGGTCAAGTTTGGTCAATATGTAATCTAATCATACCATGTTACAATTTATTGAGATCAAAATCTTCACTGTGTGTGCATAGTTCCTCATAATAGGCATAATGTTCAAAAATAGGTCATTTCAAAATTCTTGGTAAAAATATGATCAAATTTTTGTTTGTTACTTATGTTTCTTGACCTAATACTTCTATTGTGTTCAATGATAATCCTATCTTGTGGTGTTTGAGAAGTTCTAGCTGTCAAAGGAGACGGTTTGGGAGGTTGATCAATCAAGGAAATGTTCCATTTTGATTAAGGAAAGTAAATCGTGTCACAAAATATGGAATGTATTTCAATGTTTAATCCCTATTCCATTATGATTATGGAATTCCAAAGGTGCAAATAAAACTCTACCATCACACAGTTCCTTCTCCATCTTGTATTCCAATTTTCAAGGTATGTGATCATTATCTCCCATTAAATGTTGTGCCTTTAAGTGTTGTTCAAACAAGTCAAATCACAACTCTCCTCACAACTTTCTCTCTCTCTCTCTCTCTCTCTCTCTCTCTCTCTCTCTCTCTCTTCTGATTCTCTATCTACCCGGTATTCTCTCTATACTAACTGTTTCAGGAAATCTTCAGTGGCGTCCTCAGTCTCTGCTCCAGCGAAATCCTGTCTCAATGCCACAGTTGTAGACCTTATCAATGAGCCACAATCTGACCGTCCAATCGACGTGGGCTCCCTCGATCAACCGCAATCGGCCATCAACGTGAAGACCAAGTTGTTCTATCAGTCGTGCATGCCTCCCATCTCCCTCCACTGCCTGGTACTAGGCATTCTCACCGGCTGATCGATTCTGAAAAATCGGCCATTTTCTAAAGGGCCAAAACCGCAGCCGGTCCTAAGCAGGTTTTTAAGGTGTTGAAAACCCCAAAGGCAAAACCCGCTGGTGCAAGGCAAAAGTTGATATTGCATGATTCCTCTGATGAGAACGAATTGTCTCAAGAATCATCCCCAACTGTTGGATTTAATGAAGACGGTCAACCGATTGTAACGCTGATCAAAAAGAATTCTACGGTGAAAAATATTGTTAGTTCGGCTAGGGTTCAGGCGATCATTCCGGCAACTGTTCAGGGGAGAGTAGTTTGAAAAGACAAACCAGAAGCTCTACAAGGAAAGACGCAGCTCCGGTCCTGACAGAGGAAGGTTCATCATCTCAGTTTGACGATTCGAGTGATGCCGATGCTTCATTGGGCTCTGAAATACAATCAGCGACTCAGAAATTCAGAGCAAGAAAAAACCTGTACAACCCGTTGCGCTCTCTATTGAGGGCACAACTCATGCTAGTGGCAGCACCATTGCTAAAACCACTACTCGAACTCGTAAGTCCTCTGTTCGTATTTCTTCCTCTCCATACAATCTGAATAAAGCACACAACTCCTGCTTTTATACTTTTGAGGCTGAAAGCCGTTTTTCAAAGAATTTTCATCGGGCGTTTGTTGTCGAAAAGAAGAGGGATTTTGAGGTGTTTGAAAAACTGGGGTTTGAAAAATTCTTTTCTGAGAGAAGCCTAGATTTTTCTTTGGATTATCCTATCCCCTATTCTAGATCACTAGTCCTAGAATTTTTTGCAAATTTAAGCTGTGATATTGGGGTTGATAGGTCTCCAAATTTTGGAAAAGTGTTTGTGAGAGATTAGCTTGTAGTGTTCTGTCCTGAAAGCATTAATGCCTTCCTTGGCACCCCTAATACCCTCATTGATTTGTTACCCAGTGATTATGATGAGGCACTTCGAATGGTGACAGGGGGAAAGGTTCCAAAATGGGTGGATGGGTTTAGGACAACCCTATTGACCAAAGCCATTGTGTTTTTGCACCATATTATGCATTCCAACTGGTTGCCAACTTCCAACTCCTCCTCGGTCACCAAAGATCAAATCTTGTTCTTGTTTAGGATTGCAGAGAATAAATTTAATTTGGGGAAAGCCATCTTTGAGTCTGTTCTGAGTTTTGCTAAGAGTTCGAACACGTCCTATGCCTATCCTCACCCCAGTTTTATATATGCCATGCTTAAGGACCAAGGGGTCGAGGATATTCCTGGTGATGTTGTGTCAATTATTGCTGAACAATTCAAGGTCCCCAAAACCTTGCATGATCAAGCCAGGGTTGATGATCTTGCAAAATTTGGTGTGGTCCCTCCTCCTACAGCATCTGTGCAGTAACATGCTTATCCGGCTGTGCACACAACTGTGCACACAACTTTACACACAACTGATGTACCCTCAGACAGAAACTCTATTCAGACCCAGATTGCTCTCCTCCGAGCTCATATTATCACCCAAGAAGCTGAGATTGAAGGTAAACTACTTTTGGTGGCTGGCTTGAAGAAAAGTGTGGCTGAATTAGAGGACATACTTTCTGGTTATTCCAAAATAGGGGGAGAAGGATCGAATGCAGGGGGAGCTGAAGCTGCAAAGGGAATACCTGAAGCTGAAGATTTACATTTTGATATTGAAGAAGATGTGGAAGATGAAGCCAATACGGAAGCCAACACGGCATTTGATCTGTGAACACATTTGCTTTAACTTTTTGGTTTGTAATAACTGTGATTTCAGAATTCTTAGTGGCTAAAAATTTAGTAATGTTTTGTTTTTGGACTTAACAATTTGTTTTGCGGGATTTTGATCAGAACCACCAAGATAGGGGGAGATTGAAAGAGTACAAAAGTACTCTTAGATCTTTCTTAATATCTTTGTGATTCTGATATTTATATTAGTGTATATTTATTACATAAATAGATTAGGATTAATTGTTAATTAATATATAGATACTAACAACTAACGGTTTATATTTAGTTAGAGTTTGTATTTTAGGTAAAGTCCCAAGGAAGGAAGGTCTTTTGGAGATAAGGAAAGAAGATTTGATTTTCGGATTGCAAGGAGAAGATTGACTCTTTGTCCATCAAGGAGTCATTGACCGCATATAAATAGAAGACTACGTCTTCTTCATTTAGTACCGAATTTTGACAAGAGTTTGCACCGAGCTTTTGAGAAAGAAATCCTTGATAGTTTTTGTTCTTGTATCTTGAAGATAATAGATTGTTTCTTCAAGACTGTTTCCTGTTTAGTAGTTCTAGGGTTAGAACTCATTTTGGTCTTTCGTAGATTGTTTTTCTTTTCATTGTATTGGTTTGTTATACATCTTGCAACATGGAGGTCATGGGTTCGATCCCCCCAGAAGTTAGAGGGAAGGCTTTCTCTCCCTAGGATTTATCTCCTAGGCGCTTCTGTGCGTGCATGTGTGTGTGTGTGTGAGAGAGAGTAGTGAAAAAAAAATTAAAAAAAAGTTGTAGTTTATGAAAAGGTTTCCAGCAAGAAGTTTCTTGCTGAAGTTTTAATTATTCCATTGCATAAATATTCTGTTCTTTTTAAATTAATTTTCTGGAAAAAAGTTGCTTAAACTGTTGTATAGACACTTGTGTGCACAACTGTACACACAATTTATCTCACAAGTGGTAACAATCCTAGCTACAATTCTTTCAGGGTTGTAGGAATTTTGAGCTTTGCCTTTTGTTTCCACTGCATATATGATAAATTTCAGGTTTTAAATTGAATTATGATGTATTGGCGACGGTAGTGTTTGTTGAGCTGGTTATCAGGCCCGTCTCAATATTTTTAGGGGCCCTGTGCCAAATGTGAATATGATGCCCTTAATATATACATATAAAAAACAGTACACAATAATTAAGTTTTGGTAATAAAATAAGAAAATAAAAAAATCAAAGTAAATTTTCCTGAAATAAGTAAAAGAAAAGAAAGAAAGTTAACAAAGGCGGGCAAGCTTCAAATTTCCATGAAAATCGTGTGGGTGATTTGATCCCAACACCTCAAGGAACATAAAAATAAAGTTATTCAACCAAGCTAAATGCATTACATGTTACATTATCACGTTTAAATTTATATATTATTACTAGCATTTGGGCTAGGTTTTTAAAGTGGGGAAAAATATGAGGCCCTCTAAAATTTTGGGCTCTGTGCAATTGGGCTTCTTGTACACCCTCAAAATCGGGCCTGCTGGTTATGTTTGGTGTACAGGTGCTGGGATGCGGAAGGGGCTGGACCGAGTACAAAAATAAAAAAATGCTGGAAAAAAATCAATGATATTTAGTAAAATTAGTATTTCTTTTAAAGATATTTTTTATTTAATACATATTGTAAATTCATATCTTAAAAAAATCAACTTGATAAAAAAAATATAAGGAAACACGTAAATAATTTTACGAATGATTAATAATTAATGCCAAAAACTTATAAAAAACGCGTTTTTTGTTAACTTAACAAAAAACGTGTTTTACCGCAACGCAACAGACAGTTACACACATATAATAACACCTCTCTCTCTCTACGCAAATACGCAAAGGAAGTCTCTCTCCTCTCTCTCTCTATACGCAAAGTGAAGTTCTGCGTCTTCTTCTTCGTCCTCACCAAATCCATTACCGGCGATCTCCTTCTCCGGCAACACCAATCCCCTCTCCGATCCCTGAAACCAACCGGCGACCTCCAACACTCCTTCAATCGCCAACAACTGACCTTCTCCACCATCTTCTCCGGCCCTATTCTAGCCCTAAGCCGACGCCCTCCTACTCCGGCCAAGCAACCTCCGTCTTCTCCGGCCCAAATCCCTCCCCTTCAATTTCCATCCAAATCCCCACTGGCCGTACCTTGATCGTCACTGGAATTTGTGTTTTGTTTGGTGTTTCTGGTACCGTCCTCGGCAACAATTTCTTCACCGTCCTCAATTCAAGAAATTTGTTTCTAATTTGTTTTGTTGGTTTTTGAATGCCGTTGTTTTGTTTTTGAATGCCGGTGTTCTAGTTTTCGATGCCGGTTTATGTTTTGTGGAATGCCGGTTTGATTTTGAAGTGCCGAGTTCTTGTGTTTTGAATGCCGGTTGGGTAGAAATTGAATGCCGGTTCGCCAGTTTGGGTAGAAATTGAATGCCAGTTTAATTGATTTTTAATGCCGGTTCATATTTTTTTAAGTGCCAGTACATGTTATTTTGAGTGCCAGTTGGTGATTAATCAAGTGCCCGTTAGTGTATAATTAAGTGCCCTTTGGTGTATATTTGAGTGCCCGTTAGTGTATAAATAAGTGCCCGTTAGTGTATAATCAAATGCCAGTCCATGTATTTTTGACTGCAGTGCTTGTATTTTTGAGAGCCAAAGAAAATATTAGTGTAACAGAGTGCCAGTGTTAGTGTAACAGAGTGCCGGTGTGAAGAGTGCCGCTTCATGTATTTAAAAGTGCCCGTGTAAAAAGTGCCATTTCGGTTTAACAAAGTGCCGCACCGCTTACACCGGCACTTTGTTAAACCGGTACTCGGCACTTTTTTTTACCGGCACTTTGTTACATATGAACCGGCACTTTGTCACACCGGCAGCTTTGTTAAACACGCACTGGCATAAACGGGGGAACCATTAATTACGAAAATGCCACCGTTTATTTTGAACATGGTTGCCAGTAATTACAAAATTGCCACCGTTTATTTTGAAAACACGTTTTTCCTTATCTTAACAAAAAACTAGTTTTTTATAAGACCAACTCTTAATTAATTCTTTCAACAAAGAGAATGATTAATAATTATTTCAAATAATAAAGTTAAAGTTTAATTATTAAATGTTTTTTATAGAATATATTAAAAGTTTTTCATTGGATTTATTAAAAATTAAATAGTTATATTAGTTAATTTGTATACTTTGCTCATTTGTTTTCCTTTTAGAGCCAATAGTTTTATATTTTGCATTTAAACCCTTCAAATTTCTACATCAGCAAAAATCATCGGTGTTTGGTGATGCCGAGTAAGGGAAAAATGTGACTCAACATGCCAAATAAGTTGATTTAAAGGCAAAATGGATGGAACTTAGACGGAATGACTACACGGAACAATAAATAGGTAGATCTGTGACGAAATCGTACACGAAAATGAAACAGAGACCAATACATAAAACGGTCTTTAGGTCAGTGACATTTGAGATATTAACTCAAAGTTTCTCACCCTTATTTGAAAGTTAATGTTTGTTTGTTTTTTTCATGATATTATTTTGCTTGATAAATTCGGTCAATTGACATTTTGAATCATTGTACTTTGTTTAAACTTTAATTTTAATCATCATTGTTTATTGATAAATGGCTATTTTATAGTCATTTATAGCATTTTAAACACTTCATTTACCTTAAATCTTAGTACCATTTAGTATAAAAATGGCTTCTTTTACTTTATATCACAGATTTTATGCTTGTTGGTATTCTTGTATGATTTTACAGGCCTTAGGGGCAATTTAGGTACAAGCGAAGCTTGGGACGTGTTCATTCAAGGGAAAGGATCAGAGCAAAAAATGGACAACTTGGGAAAAATAAGCAATCAAGCCAGAACAGCTCTTGCACGGCTGTGCAGATTATAAGACGCGGTCGTGCAAAAGTCTCTGTTGCCAAGGAATTATTCCAAGACCGATTGCACGGCCGTGCAGATGTTCAACACGCGGTCGTGCAAAACTTTCTGTCCTCGAAGAAATTACTCCAAAGCCGCTTGCACAGTCGTGCAGATTTCAACACACCGCCGTGCAGTTACTGTTGCAGTGAAAAGACACATTTACAATTGAAGGCTTTTTGAAGAGATCTGACCCCTATAGCTTAAATGCCTATATAAGAGGCCATTGTAATCAGTTTTAGTTATCAGAAAACACATGGAAATCATAGTGAAATACTCTAGCAATACATTTATACACAATTCTTCAAATTGATCTTAGAATTCTGGTACATCTTTGAAGATTGAAAGTGCAATACAATATTGAAGGTTTTATTTCCAGGCTTTGTTTCCTACAATCGCAAGCATAAGTTTCTCTACTCCTATCTATATTTCTATGTTATTTCATCATTTCTTCATGCTTGCATCAATTATAGCTAGTGAGTAATCCTTCAATTATTGGGGTTGGAAACTCGGCATAATGTAGTCATTCTTATTAAATCATGTTTTAAGTCTCTTTTACCATTTCATAATCAATTCTTTTCATATCGTTTTGTCGCGCCTACGATTATGAAGTCGACCATATTTCGTATGAATCTTAGTTAATCAAGAGAAGGATCTAGCGATGAATCTTGATTAACACGAAACCATATGAATTGAACTAGGCTCTATTAATCGCAAGAGTAGCTTAATGGCCTAGGGATGATCCTTCAGTGGAAAATACGTAGATATTAACATGAACTATAATGTATTTTGACTAATGTACGGAACCGTCGAAAGATAGGCCGTGTTAGTTTTAAAATACGTGTGCTAGGCCTTGATAGTGAGTAGTTAGGACAACTTAGCGTATCAACCTTGATTTATGACTTGAATTATATTTTTATAAACTTGATTTATTTGTTGACTGCATATTGTTCGATTTCCAATCTCGGGAACATTTTTATTATAAGAGTTTAATCTAAGATAGAGTAATTTGTGTTTGTTTCTAGTATTTTCGTAACAAAATAAATCTCCCCAATCATATTTTACTTACTTATTTTACATAAACACAAGTATTAATATTAAACATAGTAACGTTGTCCTCGTGGGATTCGACCTGCATTTGCCTAATCTGTACTACAATCACACCTTACACTTGCGGTATTAAAACAAGTCGCTCGTTCAGGCTTGACATTTATTTTTAACAGTTATAACTATTGTACGCACTCATTTTCTCAAAAAAAAAAAAAAACATAAAATACGATGGTTAAAATTGCTAAAAAATGCTTTAATTTTCACTACCTTTGGAGAAAATGAACGTGTATTTAAATTATAAGGGTTAAAACTGCTAAAAAATAACAATGATAATTAAAACTGAAATTTAAGTAACGTAATTAAGAAGGTTTAAAATGTCGATAGGCCGATAAGGAATACAGTATATATTTTTTTATTCTAATTTGAATTTAGCTTTTAATTGCTTGTATTTTGTTTTGCAAATTATGCTATAAATAATGTTTTCCTCTAGAGTATTCACTCTCCGTCTCAATATAAATGTCTATTTAAAAAAAAAAGTCTATAAATAGTTTTTTTACCAAAAAAAAAAAAAAAAAAAAAACCATATGTCATTATATAAGTGAAAACTAAAATTTAAAATGTATACTCCCTCCGTCCCAAGATAATTTGTAAAAGGACTCATTTTGGACGTCCCACAATAATCTGCACTTTTTCAAAATGAAAATGGAACCCACTTGTCTTTACTCACAACCATTACTCACTTACTCCACTTTCTCTCTCCTACCCAACCATCTATATTCATAACACATTATCTTTTTCACTTTTCTCCTTAATTTCCGCACTCCCCAAAAATGTTGAAACTGAGGGAGTATAGAGGATGATTATACATTTTGCTACTAAATTTTCTCAAAAGTGGAGTATCGTTTAAATGATAATTCAAAATTTATTTTGGGGCAGAGTGGGTATTAAAGAAAAAATAATTAAGTAGAAACTAAAACTCAGTCACATAGAAACAAACACTTTCTCTACTGATGCCCTAACCCTCTTCCTGCGTCGTCGCCTCCATCCATCCCTACAAATTGGTTCATCCATCTCTGCCTTTCCATGGCTCCCCCAACCGGCGACTCTCCCTCCCCTCCCCTCCCCTCCCCTCCCCTCGCTTATCAAATTCATTTTTTGAATCGGTTCGAGCCAAGATCTAGGAGTTACTTCGAAATTGACAACATCATCTCACTTCTTAGTTTAGACTCTTCATGTACAATTATTTCTTTCTTTTTATGAGTGACGATGGAGAAGACAGTCCAATATTTGAAATTCATTTCCAGATCTGCAATTTCATTGAAATATGTTATCTTATAAATTAATTTGGGGTGAATTTGAAACTCATAATTTTGAATATGGTTTTTTATTTGTGGTGATTTGATGATGTGGTTGTTAATAGTAGTGGTGGTGGTGAGATGGTCGGGTGATGGTGGTGATGAGATGGGGTGATGGTGGTGCTGAGGTGGTGGTGGTGGTGAGATGATTGTGAGACCAACATTCATTGCAAAAATAAAATTATTGTTTCAAAAAAATATTAACAAAATTATTCATTAATAATTTTAATAATAATAAATAAATATATAGTACCTTTTTATATTTTTGACAAATTGCAATATGATAACCTACATTTGGCTCACTTTTGCACGAGCACTCACGAAATGACAAAATTATTCCTTTAAAAGTCATGTGTAAGACACGTGTTTTATGTATGGCGGAGTATTATGGAGACACAAGGCTTTTTTAAGAGTGGATTACGGTGGAGAATAGGAGATCGTAGTCGAGTTAAGGTCTTGTATGAAACATGGCAGCGGAGAGAAAGTTCTTTCTATATTTGCAACATCAACCACCATATAGACCCAAATTTAAAGGTGAGTCAATTTTTATTGTCAGGTTGTATAGAGTAGGATGCGGATCGAATTAGGGAGATGGTTGAGGAGGAGGATTCTCAGACTATTCTATCCATTCCCCTTTTATATGGAAGAAACGGGGGAAACTTTGATATAGCATCACTCTCAGAATGGTGTATAAACGGTCAAAATTGCGTATCACCTAGCCACTTCTATGACTCTGGACTCAAGCGAAGGGGAGACTGGCCCATGGAATCAGTTGTGGTGGCTAAAGATCCCACCAAAGATCAAATTGTTTCTATGGTGTTTGAGATTTGAATGTCTTCCCACTAGGGAAAGATTAGTTTCCAGGGGGTGGTAATTGATAGGGATTGTGGGACTTGTGGACAGCAGGCGGAAGATGCTTGGCACTTGTTCATTTCATGTTAGGTTACTGAAGATACATGGAGGGTAATCACAATTGCTGAAAAAGTGAACCAAGTTAGTGGTACATGTAACTTGTTTACAGACCGGTTAGTGGGGATGTTTCAGTGCCTTTAAGGGGACGAATTACCAATCTTTGCGATGGTGTTGTATTCGCTGTGGAAAGAAAGGAACAAGCGAATTTGGTGCCACACCATGAAGCCACCCGGTATTATCTTACGAGGGGCAGAATCCGAGTTAAATGATTGGAAGTCGGCAAAGGAAAGAGTGAATCCGGTGTCAAGGAGTTGCAAAGGGTGGCATCGTCCAAGACAAGGTTACGTAAAAATTAATTCTGATGTTTCTTTCTCAATTGGACAAAGATTAACTGGATTTGGGAAAGTTATAAGGGACTGGACAGGAGCTTTCATGGTAGCAAAAAGTAAAAAACCCACTTCATTCATGGTTTAGTGACTGCATCAGAGGGAGAAGCCATTGGATTATACTCCCTCCGTCCCCGACCATGGGTATATGGGGTGAATTTCACGCTTTTTAAGAAATTTTTTAAAAAATGAATAAAAGTTAAATGTGGAATAAAGAATAGTAGTTAAATGTGTGGTAGGAAATAGGAGAGAGAATGTAAAAGTTAAATATGTGGTAGGGAATAGGAGAGAGAATGTAAAAGTTAAAAATATTTAATAGGAGAGAGAAAGAGTGGGAGGAATAGTAGTTAAATGTGTGGTAGGGAATAGGAGACAGAATGTATAAGGATATAATGAATGGTTTTTTTGTAAATATATGGAGATGATAAGGGTATAAATATATTCAAAAACTTGCCATTTATGAAAATGAACCTCGATGCGGGACGAATCAAAGTGAAAGCATTTAACCCT
The DNA here is from genome assembly GCA_022495995.1 of Adenophora triphylla var. japonica. Classification (NCBI taxonomy): domain Eukaryota; kingdom Viridiplantae; phylum Streptophyta; class Magnoliopsida; order Asterales; family Campanulaceae; genus Adenophora; species Adenophora triphylla. The sequence continues at coordinate 311,469 of JAFEMH010002342.1, read as the reverse complement.
TGGATTATGCAGGACGGAGGGAGTATTCTTTATTGTGTTGGGCCAAAGTGGTGTTTGATGGAATCCGCTCCACTGTTAAAGGCCAATCTGAACTAGATGTGCTAATTGAGTCTTGAAAGTATTTACTCCGTGTTCATCCTTCTTTTGTAGTTCGATTGGTGTGTCGAAGTGAAGCCGGACGTTGTTTTCAAGGCGACATATGCTAATGCCAGCCCCACTATATGGGTTGAGCTACCGTCTTGTCTTATGTGGATAGGCAACTTCTTTCTATTTGTGAATGTTAATAAAATTGGGTACTTTCTTTTAGAAAAAAAAAAACTCTCATTTCAAATAATGCAAATCATTGGATGAAGTTAGATTTTACTAACAAAATGATGACATGGAAAATATTTTTTTAATTAATTATTATTGGGTAGTCAAGACTAGGGGTAGGGGTGTAAACGAATCGAATCGAATATCATAGTATTCGATTCGTATTCGAATATTAAAATCGATTCGTATTCGTATTCGATTCGTATTCGAATATAAAAATTGATTCATATTTTATTCGAATATAAAAATTGATTCATATTTTATTCGAAATTGATATTCGAATTATTCGATTCGATTCGAGTATTCGATTTGAGACCCAATACCCAGCCCGACCCAATACTCAGCCCTGCCCAATATTCGGCCCAATATTCGGTAGGCTGAAATTGCAATTTCTTTTGTTTTTCGGTATGAATTTTCTTTTGTAAACACCTCTTCAAATGATTTCAAAGATGACTTGTTGTACCGGTACTTGACTTGGAAAGAAAACCCTTGCAGTGTATACATTGTAATTTTGTACTTTCCTGAGTTCCCTCGTTTAAAGTCACTTCAATGAAATCACTATAAGCTTTTGAAATCTTCTTTCCCTTTTTCCTTTGAAATTGGCCCTTATCTTCCTCATGTTCACCATCATCACAATCATCTTCTATATTACCACCTCCATCTTTTTCAATATCACCTCCATCATCATTTATCTCGATCGTAGGGCTCCTCACCTGTCATTACAAGTTTTTAATTAGATCTCACAATATTTAATTGTACATTTAATATGTAATATTTACCTCATGATCTTACAAAAATGTCGTCCACGTGAAGTTGAGGTGTTTGCTCTATTGCATTTGAGCTATCCATTCTCTACATGAACAGTTAACATACAACAAATAATTAGAAATGGAGGTGGGACTGAAGTTGCATAAACAAAAATATTTCTATGAGGCACCTGATAAAGATACAACTTCCATATCCTAATCATTGAGTATATTTGTAAATATCTAATGTAATCTTCTATTTATTTGTATTTATCTTTTCCTTATACTGTAATCATTTCCAAGTCAAGGCTAGTTAGGATTGTATATATATTCATAAGTACTCATCAATAATATTCAAGTTTTCCATTATTTTCTCAATTATAATATGGTATTCAGAGCATAAAAGATCCAAATTTTTTTCTCTTCTCCTTGCCTGTAGTCGGAACCCTAATTCTCTTCCTTTCTCCTTGCCCCGCCGTCTTCCATGGCTTCCCCTGATCTTGCTCTTCTTCCCAACAATGCTGAACCCAATGTTCCCCTCATTGTTGTCTCTCTTGCTCATGTCCTCAAGCTCTCTCCCACCAACTACATCTCCTGGAAAATTCAGATTGAAGCCACTCTTATTGGTCATGATCTGTACAAATTCATAGACGGTACCCATCTTGCACCTCCTGAGAATATTCCCACAAACCCGCCTCGCGCTCGCTACCACCACCATCACCACGGTGCCGATCAAGCACCACTCTGCGTAACCCACCACCAGACCAAATCCCACTTACACAACATGGTTCCGCCAAGATAAGCTAATTCTTGGCGCCTTGGCGGGTACCCTCTCCCCGAATCTTGTCCCTCTTATCTCCCTATGTTCCACATCCTATTCCGCTTGGCAAACCCTAGCCAAGACCTATGCTAATCCCTCCAAAGGGCACCTAAAACAAATCAAAGACCGTCTGAAAAATGTAACCAAAGGACCTCGTTCCGTTACCGAATACATGCAAGAAATCAAAACTTGCACAGATCAACTCTCCTCTCTTGGCAAAACCCTTGACCCGGAAGACATAGTAAACGTGTTCTTGATCAAATCAATGATCCTGAATTCGATTCAGTTGTCTCTGCAGTTCAGAGTCGTGACACCCCGATTTCTTTTGATGAGCTAGACGAGAAACTACTGAATAAGGAGATTTCCCTTAAGCAAAAATCAAAAACCTCTACTCTTTTTCCAGCCTCTGTCAACTATGCAGCCAAGCCTTCTACTCGTGCTTTCCCACCACGAAACCCCACTCCTAATTTGGGTCTGCTGCCTACACCCTCTCCTACCCACACATCAACTTCTAACCAAGCTGCACCCTTCAAGGATCGTTGCCAATGGTGTCGTACTACTGGACACTATCTGTCCCAATGTCCCCTCTTCCGCTCTTAATATCCCCATGTTACCATTCCCACTCCCAACTCATCAGGTTCCAACCCTCATAATCCATCCAGATCTTCGAACCACAACTCCACCAGAAATCAGAACCATGGCCAGCAAAATTCATACCGTGGTCAGTCTGCTGCCTACACGGCCTCAACCGCGGCTGCTTCCCCTCACCCTTGGCTGCTTGACAGTGGTGCCACACACCACGCAACAAATGATCTTGACACGCTTGCTTTGCATTCTCCATATGACGGTACAGAGGAACTTATAATTGGGGACGGAACAGGTCTCTCTATTTCTCATACTGGTTCTACATCTCTCTCTAACTCCACTTCCAAATTTTCTTTAAATAATGTTCTTTTTGTTCCTTCTATATCTCGCAACATCATATCTATCTCTAAGTTTTGTAAAGACAATAACTCCTCTATCACTTTCTTACCTTCTTCTTATATTGTGAAGGATCTTTCCACGGGCACCACTCTCCTCCAAGGTCCAACTAATTCTGGTGTCTACGAATGGAATCCTGTCCCTCCTCGTGCTCACTCCTCCATCTTGCAGTCCACCATCGATTGGCATCATCGTCTTGGTCATCCAGCACCTTCTATCTTAAGTTATCTCAGCAATAATTTTAATTTAAAAATTCCTAGCTCTAGATTTTTTCATTGCAATTCTTGCGATTGTAATAAGAGTCATAAACTCCCTTTCTACATTAATTCCATTTCATCTTTTGGACCTCTTGATGTGCTTTATAGTGATGTATGGACCTCCCCAGTACCCTCTTTTGATGGTTTCAAGTATTATATAATTTTTGTTGACCATTTTTCCAAATACATCTGGTTTTATCCTCTCAAACATAAAAGCGATGCTACCTCTGTCTTCTCTCATTTCAAACTGCTTGTCGAAAAATACTTCAAATGCTCCATCCTCACTATATACAGTGACAATGGAGGCGAATATATTGGCCTTCGTCCAATTCTTGCCTCTCATGGTATATCTCATCTTACCTCCCCCCCTCATACCCCTGAACATAATGGCTACTCAGAACGACGCCATCGACATATTGTTGAAACTGGCCTTTCTCTTCTCACTCACGCCTCTATGCCTCTAAAATACTGGTCTCTCGCCTTTGCTACAGCTTGTTATCTTATAAATCGTATGCCTACTCCCACTTTACAGTCAAGCTCTCCCTTCCTTACTCTTCACAAAAATCCTCCCAACTATCATAAACTTCGAAGTTTTGGTTGCTTGTGCTATCCTTGGCTCCGCCCTTATACCTCTCATAAACTAGAGCCTAAATCTACTCCATGTGTGTTTGTAGGATACTCTTCTACACAAAGTGCCTACTACTGCTTGGATCCCTCTTCACATAAAATATACACCTCTCGCCATGTTAAATTCATTGAACATGATTTTCCCTTCACTAAATTATCTCTTTCGCCTCCTACTTCAAATCCTGATGAATGGTGCACTCTTCACTTACCTACTCTGTGTACCCCCTTACCACTCCTATTTCTTCCCCTCCAGTCGAGCCAATCCCACCTAGTAACCCTATAACTCCTATTTCTTCCCCTCCAGTCGAGCCAATTCCTTCACCTGAAGAGATCAGACAACCTGGTTCGGCTCCACCAGTAAATAGCCCCAACCCCGTTGTTCCCCAAGCTCCCTCGGCCGAACCATCTACCACTATTCATCCTCTTCTTTCATCGTTACCCCTCCCATCTGGTCCTGTCACTCGTTCAAAAAATAACATCCATAAACCTATAACTAAATTGAACCTTCATGCCTCACTTCATACCTCCATTATACCAGAACCTGCCACTATTACTCAGGCTCTCAAGAGTAAAGTGTGGCGTGACGCAATGCAAACAGAATATGATGCTTTAATCAAAAACCACACTTGGGATCTTGTTCCTCCTTCCCCTACTCAAAATTTAATTGGTTGCAAGTGGGTATTTCGCACCAAATTTAACCCTGATGGGTCAGTTGATCGCTACAAGGCTCGACTTGTTGCGAAAGGTTTTAACCAACGCCCTGGTATTGATTACTCTGAAACCTTCAGCCCCGTTGTTAAACCCACAACTGTTCGTCTCATTCTTAGTCTTGCTCTCTCCAAAGGGTGGTCTCTTCGTCAAGTTGACATTAATAATACCTTTCTTCAAGGTTCTCTTCTTGATGATGTTTACATGTCTCAACCTCCGGGTTTCTCGAGTCCGTCTCATCCCTCTTATGTGTGTAAACTTCGTCAAGCTCTTTATGGCCTAAAGCAAGCCCCTCGTGCTTGGTATAATGAGCTTAAAACTTATCTTCTATCTGTCGGATTTACTAACTGTATTTCTGACTCCTCTCTCTTTATTCTTCGTCATTCTCTTGGTCTCATCTACCTCCTTGTCTATGTCGACGATATTATTATCACTGGCTCCAGTTCTTCCTTTCTTAACTCTTTTATTTCTACTTTATCCTCTCGTTTCTCGCTTAAGGATCTTGGGTCTCTCTCGTATTTCCTAGGTATTGAAGTTCTTCCTCACTCTGATGGCCTTTTCTTAAGTCAACAGAAATATATTAATGATCTACTCACCCGTGCCCATATGTCCGCTGCCAAACCTGTTCCGACTCCAATGGCTCCTAATCCTCCACTTTCTCTTCACTCTGGTACTCCTTTATCTAATCCCACTGAATTTCGTGCTCTAGTAGGTGGTCTCCAATATCTCTCTTTTACTCGCCTTGATATTTCTTATGCTGTAAATAAACTCTCTCAATTTATGCACCGTCCCACTGATATTCATTTTGGTGCTCTCAAGCGTGTCCTCCGCTATCTTGCGGGCACATCTTCTCATGGTCTTCTACTTCGTCCTTGCTCCTCTATGTCACTTCATGCCTTTACTGATGCCGATTGGGCAGGTGATAAGGATGATTATATATCTACTACTGGTTACATTGTTTATCTTGGCAAAAATCCCGTATCCTGGAGTTCTAGAAAACAACGAACTCTTGCTCGTTCCTCTACGGAAGCTGAATATCGTGCCACAGCCTCTACAACTGCTGAAGTCATTTGGGTACGCAATCTACTTCATGAGCTAGGTCTCTCTCTCCCCAGCACTCCAGCTATATTCTGTGACAATATTGGAGCCACATATGTTGCTGCCAATCCTAAGTTCCACTCTCGCATGAAACACTTGGGCCTAGACTATCATTTTGTTCGCGAGCTTGTTCAACAACAGTCTATTCGTGTTTCACATATTTCAGGATCGGATCAACTTGCTGATGTTCTTACAAAGTCATTACCCCGCACGCGCTTTCTTGACCTTATTTCCAAGATTGGACTTACTCACAGACCGTCCATCTTGCGGGAGCCTGATAAAGATACAACTTCCATATCCTAATCATTGAGTATATTTGTAAATATCTAATGTAATCTTCTATTTATTTGTATCTATCTTTTCCTTATACTGTAATCATTTCCAAGTCAAGGCTAGTTAGGATTGTATATATATTCATAAGTACTCATCAATAATATTCAAGTTTTCCATTATTTTCTCAATTATAATAGCACCTACATCAGATGAAATACAACATATCAAAGAGTGAGAAACAAACATCAATCGGCAGCATTTTCTGCCACTTTTATTTTATGTAATAGTCCCTCCTTCCCCAAAACAAAAAATATCTTATTGCAAAATAAAAGGCAACACTGCTCCATATGGCCCAAAAGAAAACAGACCACCTGTTTCGCAACGATTAATATATTCAAAAACATAGACAAACAAAGATTATTACAAAAGGGAGAAGAAAACAGACCACCTCTCTATCACAAATATATTCCCTTTGGTTCACATGCATTAGACAGTAATGGAAATTCCACACTGCCGCAAAGTCTGCTCATCCTTCTCTCTACCAAATTGTCAACTTAATTAATAAAAAAAGTAGGTATTCTCTCTACCAAATCCTCTAATCAATCAAGAAAGAATAGAGTGGGCAACTGCAAGGCTTACCAAATCCACCCCCCCATTAACACCAACCCCTTATCCCGAAGATGTAGATCAGTCAAACAATGAACAAGCAACAAATTCCAGGCGAAATTGACATTATAGAAAAGCTTGAAAGCTTACAATATAGAAAAGCTTGAAAGCTTGAATTGACATTATAGAAAAGCTTGAAAGCTTACAATAGCAAGAACAAGCAACAAATTCCAGGCGAAATTGCATCACAGAAATATGAAATCAGAGTCGGAAAATTAAAATGTGACAATCACAGGAACCAACCTTGGGAGGGGGCTTGAAGGGAAATCACCGGAAACCAAGAAAAGCAGCGAGGCGAGGCGCCGGCGAGGTGAGGCGGCGCCGGCGAGGTGAGGCGAAGGTAAAGGGATCGGTCAGTGTGACTGTGAGCCTGAGAGGGAGCGCCGTCGTTCTTCACTCCTCAGTTCTATACTTCTCTTCTCTCTACTCTCTAGGGTTAGGGTTAGAAAAAATTATAAAATAGATTTCATTATATATATAATTATTAATTAATATTAAATATATATATATATATATATATATATATATATATATATATATATATATATATATATATATATATATATTATTCGAATAGTATTCGCGAATACTCTAATCGAATATCGTGATTTATTATTCGTATTCGTTTACTAATCGAATCAATATAAAGATTCGAATTCGAATTCGAAATTTTCGAATACGAATACCGAATACTCGAATCGAATATCGAATCGAATAAAAAAAGTTCGCTTCGTTTACAACCCTAGCCAAGACAACCCAATAGCTAAATTCACACCGTCAAAAAAGATAAAAACTAAACTAGGTAAAGGAAAAAAAAGATATTTTTGTCAACTAAAGTTTGTACTCCCTTCGTCCCATAATAGCTTACTTGTTTACTGTTGAGAACGAAAAATAAGGAATAATGTTATTAAAGTAGGAGTTGTGAGTGGATAGGAGAGAGAAAGTGGGGTAGATAATAGTAAGCGGATAGTTGTTGTGAGTATGACAAGTGGATCCTATGAATAAAGAAGTATTAAAAAGTTTCCTTTTAAGAAGAAAAGTGTGACTTTAAAGTGGGACGCCCAAAATAGCAAAATGTGTAAGGTAATATGAGACGAAGGGAGTATTTTCTTAACTTTGAAATTATGCTATTCATATACAGTAAAAAAGAATTAGGACATCAGATCTACTTTATTGAATCTGAATTAAGAACACACAGCGTACTTGGAATTCAGGAAGAGTTCTTAGAAAATACCCGACACTTCCCCAATATAGAATGTAGAAATATACTCCCCCAACCCATAATGATAGTTCCATTTGACTAATCAAACATTTTGACAACATATTTTCATTTTCATCACTAACCTTAATGACGTTTACTTCTTACTCCATTACCCCTCTTCTTCCTTGGTTGACAATTTTGGAAGTTCAATTTTTTTAACCTAACAATTTTGGAAAGGATTTTTTACCAAAAACTCATGGATTTTTTACCAAAAACTCATTAAAAAACATGCTATTTACAAAAAAAAAAAACATGTAAGTTGTGATTTTACAAAAAACTATTTAGCTAAATATGAATATTACAAAAAACTATTTTTGCACACAAAACACACACCCATCTCTCTTTACCCTCTTTCTCTTTACCCAACCCAACTCCGGTGACAAGCTTCCCTCCGGCGACCACCTTCCCCACCTCCGGCGACCACCTCCACCCACACTTTTTTCTCTCCACTTTCTCTCTCTACCCAAACCCACCTCCGACAACTACCTTTTTCACCTCCGGCGACGACCTTCTCCACCTCCGGATGAAGGTAGTACCTCTTTCGAATAACCTGACATTCCTATAAGCTGTGAATCTCGAACACCTCTATAAAAATCAATAGGAATGATTGGTTTCTGCATAAAGAACACTAAAGTTAGACATTGAAAAGCATTAGGTACAGACTATAATCCTTAAATTTTTCAGTTCAATTGCTTTAGTGTGCATTTATAAGCAGGAAACCTGTGAGCAAGTCTATACTGAACTAATTTTGGAAATGCAGATGCAAACAGTGAAAGTTCACTATGTGTCTCATGTGACCGAATAATGAATGTTGGTGGGATCCATAAGAAGTACATGACCAACTTTATCTTTATCGCGAAACAGAAAGCGGATGCTAAATAAAATTTCAAGAAATGATATATAAAACTCACCGCCAATATATCGTCAATCTCATTTTCAATCCTCCAGTTCAAACAATCTATTAGCTGGGAGGTCGAGCAGCATAATCAAATCCGCCATTGTGAAACATGTATTTGATCAGTGAGGTAAAATGAAAAATCAGTCATAAGTTTGACAAATCTTTGGAAAATAAATATCTCTGGGGCACGGTTTTACAAGATGAAGAGAATCAGAGAATTCCAAAATCCGTTTATTCCAGCCATTGATCAATCAATTAAAAAACCTCAAAGTGTGTTCAATTAGCGTGCTCTGTCAAATCTATGATTAAGAACAGCCTAACTAAAAATAAGAAATCCAAATAATATAATCCATATCGGTGATCAGTTTGTCCATATCATCACATGGTAATCATGATATCATATCACATTCAACACAAAACTCAAAATTCTTAGAGCGGATCCATCAAATTATCAGTTGTTTATCAGTTGTTTATCATGTTTATCAGTTGTTATCAGTTGTTTATCAGTTGTTTATCAGTTGTTTATCAGTTGTTATCAGTTGTTTATCATGTTTATCAGTTGTTTATCATGTTTATCAGTTGTTTATCAGTTGTTTATCATGTTTATCAGTTGTTTATCAGTTGTTTATCAGTTGTTTATCATGTTTATCAGTTGTTTATCATGTTTATCAGTTGTTTATCATGTTTATCAGTTGTTTATCAGTTGTTTATCAGTTGTTTATCAGTTGTTTATCATGTTTATCAGTTGTTTATCAGTTGTTTATCAGTTGTTTATCAGTTGTTTATCATGTTTATCAGTTGTTTATCATGTTTATCAGTTGTTTATCAGTTGTTTATCAGTTGTTTATCAGTTGTTTATCAGTTGTTTTATCAGGTTTATCAGTTGTTATCATTTGTTTATCAGTTGTTATCAGTTGTTTATCATGTTTATCAGTTGTTTATCAGTTGTTTATCATGTTTATCAGTTGTTTATCAGTTGTTTATCAGTTGTTTATCAGTTGTTTATCAGTTGTTTATCAGTTGTTTATCAGTTGTTTATCAGTTGTTTATCAGTTGTTTATCAGTTGTTTATCATGTTTATCAGTTGTTTATCATGTTTATCAGTTATTTATTTATCAGTTGTTTATCATGTTTATCAGTTGTTTATCGGTTAATTTGTGGTTCTATATTCAAGGCTCTTTTGATCGAAGAGCAGACCAAAAAAGGCCTAGCTTGGCCCTATGATGTATTCTCTTTTGTAATTTTATGAAATTTATAAGCAATTGAGCAGAGTGAGCTATTTAGTGATGAGTGTGCTTAGCAGCCACATGGGAATTTCATTTTGTTTTTTGTTTTGATTTGGCTCAGCAGCATTTACATTTTTTATTAATTCATAAGTATCTTATTGTAACTGAATGTTTTAAATTTTATGTTTATTTATGTTTTTTTTCTTTTTCTTTCTTTTTTTTATGAAAATAGTGCTTTCAATTTACAAAAGTAGTTTTTTGTAATTTTTATAGAAGTTTTTTGTAATTTCCATCTTGTGTGTATTTTTTTTGTAATTTCCATCTTTTAAAATGAGTTTTTTGTAAATGCCCATTTTGGAAATGGGACTATCTTTTTTTTTGGGACAAACAAAAAACGACAAATGGGAATATCTTTATGGGACGGAGGGAGCAATACCCATAAGAAATCCACGAGAGTTAAAACATTATTCTTCTTAATTTTTTTTTTTTTGACTGTGTTATTGGTTGTTTTTTTTATAATAACTCACGAGCAATGAATCATATAGTCATACTTACAAGTGTATGAGGCGCATATTTGAGCTGAAAAGTCGATTACAAGTGTATGAGGCGCATATTTGAGCTGAAAAGTCGAGGTGGGATGGTACCATTTAGCTGATTCATTGCCAAGTGGCTGCGTAAAGGACAGAACGGGAGTTATAAATTGTCAATAGATTAAAAGAAATGAAAATCTCACAATTCCTTTAAGAAGTCAGTAAAACATTCAAGTGCTCAAGTGCCTCGCATTATTATTAAGCAGCATATACAGACCAGTAGTCGTTCCCGTAGAGACTGGAATAGGTCCAGTAAGCCAATTGTTACTTAGATCAAGCCATGAAAGTTTAGATAATCTACCTAGGGAAATGGAATATATAACCAAAAAAATAAAAATGAAACAAGATTATAGTGCTTAAAAATCCCAAATAAGATCCTTATTCAAGTGTTTCACATCAGTTTTATCTAGTGTCCCTTTTTTTTTTAAGAATTCATGATGAAGAAGCATGCTTACAGTGAAGAAGGATCGAAGTTGGAAATACTTGCAAATATACCAAAGAATCTTTATATCAAAGGACTACTCCCTCCGTCCCAAAATGATCTTCCTACTTTTCTAGTTGTTATCACAAAGGTTAATATATATACGTATATACATATATATGTATGTATGTATTTATATATTCTTGTATTCTTAAGTTTTAAATTATGCTATTCTAAGCTCAATGTATCAAAAAGAATTAGGACATCCCATCTACTTTATCTAATCTGAACTAAGAAAATATGACAGCGCACTTGGAACTCAGGAAGAGGTCTTAGAAAAGATCGAGACTTTCTCAATTTAGTATAAATCCCTTAAGAAATCAGCGAGGATTAAATCTTTATTATTCTTACAACATTTTACTCTGAATTTGGGTTATTAGTTTTTTTCTGTAACATATACGGAGTATAAGATTGCATGCTAGACCTTGAAATCATACCTTGTTCATATATATCACCAGGTAAGCGCGTATGCTGAATCATGGTCATACTTACAAGAGCATCAGGCGCATATTTGAGCTGAAAAGTCGAGGTGGGATGGTACCAGTACTACCAGATAGCTGATTCTGTGCTAAGTTGCTGTGTAAAGGGCAGAACAGGGGTTAAGAATTGTCAATACGTTAAAAAAAAATAAAAAAAAAATGCACAAGTTCCTTAAGGTATAAAGAGTAAAACATATAAGTGTCTAGCATTAAGCAGCATATCCAGACCAGGTGGTGTTCCTCTAGTGACTGGAATAGGTCCATAAAGCAGGTTGTCACTTAAGTTTAGATAAGTTGCCTATGGAAGGAGGGATCGGTCCAATAAAGCTGTTATTATTCAGACCTCTGCAAGAATGGAAAATAAAGTTCAATCAGAAGAAAGTTCTACCATGGAAAAAGCAACATGGTGTACAACAACAGAAGAATAAACAACAACAAGAGACCCTTATTGAAGTGTTTCACATTAGTTTTATTTAGCTAATGACCTTATATTTTTGAGGAAATCCATGATAAAGAAACATTCTTACATTGAACGAGATGGAGATGGAGATGGACTGAAGTTGGAAATACTTACAAAAATACCAGCTCGCTTAAGGATCCTATTGTATCTGGAATAGGACCAAAGAAACCGCAGCCAATCAGAATTCTGCATGCATGAAAATGAATTCTTCAGATCAATGGACTATTAACACAGTTTTTCCCAGCTACATGTAAAGAACAGTATGACTCTCTTACAAGGTTGTCAGATTCTTCAAATTCTCAATAGATGACGAAAGAGTTCCTCGCAGGCCCTTGTTATTCGAAAGATCCCTATATATATCCATAGCCATAGCCAGGAATTAATTGACCTTTTAGACTCGTGTAATATCACATCATCAAAGTTCAGTTATTTTTCTATTTTATTTTATTTTCCAATGTTATTCAAAAGATTCCTGTGTATATGCAGAGCCGTAGTCAGTAATTAATTGACTTTTTAGACTAGTGTAATACTCCCTCCGTCCCGGACCTAGGTGCACACTTTGACTTTTGCACGTAAATTAAGGAGAGAGTATTATATTGAAAGTGATGTGAGTGTGAAAGTAAAATAGGAGAGAGAATGAGTGGAGGGAATAGTAAATTATAATGGTGTTGTGAGTATAAAAATAATGTAGGAGAGAAAATGAGTGGAGGGAATAGTAAAGATTCCTTTCCATTTTAGGAAATGTGCATGTAGGTTTGGGACACCCAAAATGGCAAAATGACGTAGGTGTGGGAGGAGGGAGTATACTTCATTATCATGATTTACTTTACAGAAACTTAAATCATAAACAGTTTTCTTCAGCTGGAAAACTGGTAGTAAAGAATAGTTGCATCTATATTAAGAGTTACTTTTAAAATTAATGGAAAGATGGAGATCATAACTTGAACCACAGACATGCTTGCCTTCCGTGTTCAATGTACGTGCTATGAACTCGCAAATTACTCATGTTTATTTGCGCAAACATAGCACTGCTATGTTTTAGCAAGTAACCGAGGAATATGGACAGGAAAAAAGGAAAAACGACCCAACATTGTAAATCAAAATTCACCTTCTAAAATTGGATATTCATTTTTATACAGCGGGAATACAATTAAATGATAAAATTCTACGGGGCCATGGTATGATTATATAGCAAGAAGATGAAATCTACCATGAAATTCTAAGTACTAACTTAGGTCGAGTTCACTTGTGCCAAATATCAAACAGTTGGTGGGCGTGTCCAGTTGGGTTTGCAATCAACTCAAAACTGTAAATCAAAATTCACCTTCTAAAATTGAACAACATCAACATTCTTAAAGGAAACCAAATTGAAAAATAAAAAATAAAAAATCAATCAGCAAATAAGAAAATAAAAATAAAAATAAACTAAACATGAAAATGATTAGGGAGGGGGAGAAGCTGACTCAAGTAATGGACTGGGCCTCCCTCATCCAATCCCATAGTCAACCGCCTCAAATATTAAGTTTACAAACAACATTAAAGGCGCGAAAATTGAATTTTAACCTAGGTTTGACTGTTTTAACGGAAACCGTATACAAATCTTTTTCTTACCGTTATAGTCGATTTCCATATACAAATCTTTTCTTACCGTTGTACATCTTAACGTTAACAAGCTGAGATTTTCTTACCGTTGTACTTGATTTCCATAATTGGGTCGTATTTCAATTTAGCGCGTCAATTAAAAACCCGGCAAAATCTGCAATCAGCGATTTCGTATCAAAATCGACCCAATTGGGTTTTCTTTACCGTTGGGATTTTGAGTCTATAAGAACAGGCTGCGCCAAATCCTTATTCTTAGCTTTTCAATTTCCTCCGATTCTCTACATCTTCTCAATTGCAATTCTCTCTCTCTCTCTCCTCAATTTCCTGCAACAAAGTAGTGGGTGTGAAAGAAACTGTGAGTGTGTGTTTTTAGCAATGGCAGAGAGTATTGGCAACCTACCCTTTGAGGAATTTATTAGATTTCTTAACGGGGGTTATTATCTTGATACATTTGAAGTTGGTAGCATCAAAATAGATCCTATTTCATGGCCTACCTCATCAAGAGATAGGAAACCCAAACAGCAATCTGATATTGTTGATGAAATTCTGACTAGGCCTTGGATCGATCCCAAGAAATTTACTGGCAGAGGCTTCGAGAAATCTCCTACTGATGAAGGAATAGTGTAAAGCTGTCTTTCAGAGATATATGTATAGTGCTTATAATCTGTATAAGCAACTTCTTTGTTCCAGTTCATGAAAGAATGAACGAATTTAATTACTTATTTTTCGGTCAATCAAATATTTTCTCCTGTTTGGTTTCCAATTGGATTTCATTGTCTGTCATCAGTGAACAACTAACACACACACACACACACTCGGATGAATTCATGGAAGACTAGTTCTCTGGATTTAATTATACAACATTACTAGACCTATTGAGATTAGAACTCCAAATAAGTCGGGGGAGGGGAGATGAAGGTAATGGTAAGTGTTTGAATTGTTAGGACTGATGTACAAGAAGATGGTATCTACAAAATTCGTTTTCTACTGTCTAAGCAACAATGCAGAAGTTCATGAAGTGTCCAAACCAATAGATGAAAAATATCTACAATAACCAAAGAGCACTTTATGCTTCACTCACGGCAACTGTGTCTCAAACGACACTGCAGTCCGGCTATAATCAGAGATAGTCGAATCGTAGAGGTCAATTTCTCCATAAGAATCATAGAGGTCCCTGTCTTTATTACCTTTTTGACTTGAGACGGAAGACACTGATTTGTAATTTATACGAGCCAACTGAATGATATTCTCAATCTCTCTCACCACTTCACTCATTCTAGGCCATTCATCTGATGAGTCTCTGACACATTTCATTGCCAGGTTCACAAACTTGGCCAAACCTACTAGTACGGGATTTGAACCAAGAGCAGGGTCAAGAAGCTCGTGAAGGTCGTATGAGTCATTTAACTTATCTTTTGCCTCCTTCATCTCTTTTACGATGTACCTCCCTTGTTGGATTGGTGCTCTTGCAGTCAAGAGCTCTAATAAGACCACTCCAAAGCTGTAGACATCGCTCTTGTCAGTCAACTGGTTGGTCATGTAGTACTCGGGGTCCATGTATCCCTACATAGAGAAAGACAAATCCAACTTTGAACACAAGGTAAATAAGAAAAAGGAATTCTTGGTATTCCTTCTGTCCCAGAATAAATGTCACAATTGACTTGTCAACGTTTTTAAGAAAGGTGTTTTATTAGTTTGTACATTGCTTGGTATTCCTTAGATATTTTTTTTGGGACGAACCAAAATGGAAAGTACGACATTTATTCTTGGTCGGTGGGGGTATTATATTAAGATTTGGAGGGTTCAGTCATATCCTTACCAATGTCCCTTTGACTTGAGTGGTGATGTAACCCTTAGCTGAATCTCCAAGAAGCTTGGACAAACCAAAATCAGCAACCTTTGCAATCAAGTGGTCATCCAGGAGGATATTGGTTGACTTAATGTCCCTGTGTATAATGGGCGGATCAGCAAGTTTGTGCAAGTATGTCAAGCCTTTAGCTGCATCAAGGGCTATTTCAAGTCTCATTATCCAGTCTAGTTTAACTCCTGACTTCCCTGCATAGAAATGGTGATATACTAAAGATTATTTCCTTAGATATATTCGTAGTACGGAGTGGTTAAAATTTTCTTGGGGTTGCAGAAAAAAATAGAGATAGATTTGGGAAGAAGCCCCCAAGAGCAGAGTACCTGAAAGATTTTCTTTTAAGGTACCATTAGAAATGAATTCATAGACCAGCATTTGTTCTCCTTGTTCGAAACAGAAACCAACGAGGGCAACAACATTTCTATGGTGAATCCTTGAAAGAAGTTCAATTTCAGTTTTGAATTCATTCGCGCCCTGCAATGATCCCTGCTGCGCTCTTTTTATGGCAACTATTTGTCCATTGCTAAGAGTTCCTTTGTAAACCTGCAAAAACAGTACACACTTGGGAATCTGACACTGCTTGGAGTACAGATAGTTATGAACGGGAAAAGTAAATAATCTTGGAAAAACAAAATAGAGTAGGTTAAGGTAAATATGTGCCTCATGTTCAGCTATCATTGCAGTAAAGCTATATGCAACATCACCAAAAGATTGCACATTTTCCCCAATATTTTTTGAAAGGGGGTGGAGGGGGGTAAATAAATTTTTACTGCTTATTTTGCTTTGCCAAATGGGGGAGGGTTTTCATTTATTCCACTAAACCCCCTGAATTTAAGAAATATCAGGCAAAAATTACACTAGTAAATCTTTTGTTTTCTAAATCAAATGGGACAGCTGCCGCTATTGGTGTAAGGGTGGCTCCGCCCCTAATGTTCCAAAAGTTAGCCAACATTTAGCTATTAAGAACTTGTTTGACTTTGTTTGACTAATCAACAAATGATGGAAAGAAAGATAGAACATTAGTAATCCTGTTAAACCAGAAAAGATGATGTATAGACAAACCTGCCCTGCCCGTAGCCCCAAATCCCTATGATATTGCCTTCTGAAAAGTTATTGGTGCATTTGTTTAGCTCTTCAAATGAGAAGCATCTTGCGCCTCTTAACCTAACCTAGGTAAAAAAATATTTAGTTGACAAAAGTATCTTGAAGGTGATAGAAAGTTTCTATCACCTTCAAGAAAAAGAAAAAAAAAAACACCCATTACAGTTCATCCTCTTCTTCATCCCGAAAATCAATCCACCCACCTCCATATCCTGTTCCAATTCCACTCTTGAAATTGACCAAGCTAATCCCTTCGAATTTTGATGAACAATTCAAATATAATCTCATAAACAAATCTCTTTTCCCCAATCAAAGCACCTTGATGACGCAGGAAAACGTTCGGGCTCAGCTCTCTGGGTCCAGCAAAGTATTTAGGCTGACTTCTGACCTACACAATGTTACACACGGGTGCACAATTACAGAAAATTATAAAACAAAATAATTAACAAACAGAAAATGCAAAAGGAGAAAGTTGTGAAATTCTGCACGAGCCCAATGAAATCACTGTCTCCTTAAGACATACTCCCTCCGTCCCACCTTAGTGTAGACTAAGGTGGTGGGCACAATAACTAAGGAATATTATTAAGATAATGGAAATGTGTGGTAGAAAATGAAGAGAGAGAATGAGTGGAGTGAATAGTAGGTTGGTTGAATAAATTGTATGGTGGAAATGAAGAGAGAGAATGAGTGGGTGGGATAGGGAAAATAAAAAATAATAAAAAACTTTCTAATTTTGGCAGTCTACACTAAGGTGGGACGGACGAAAAAGGAAAGAAGTCTACACTAAGGTGGGACGGAGGGAGTATTCGACTCCTCACCGAGTGTGCTAGAGTTTTCTTGAGTCGCTTGTCTCCCAGGATAGAACGTGCGGACCGGGGGCACTTTGCACCTAAGTTCCCGGCGAGTTGAATTGTGCTTGGACTAGATCACCTCTTCTTTGTATATGCAAGAGAGGAGGCCAAGGAAGATGATGACAATATGCAACCAAAGAATATGGAGGAGGATTGCAAGAGAAAAACAATAGTTTCTGCAGTGGTTTTCTCTCAAAATTGTTTGCCTCAGAATTTTCCAAGTGTTTACCAAGTGTTTCTAATTGTTGTTAACAAACAACAATTTAAACAACTTCAAAACAATTATACCAAAATAAAAACTGATTTTAATCATTAATTCAAGAATTATTGCAAATAATTTTCGGACATTAAACCAAAATATTAAACATTAATATTTTGATTTTCAGTTTTCCCATTTATGGCATGACTGTTACACTTTGAAATCAATGCAAACATAACTGCTTAGGAGCTGCTCGGCCGAGTCTTATAGCCTGCTCGGCCGAGCAGGCTCGGCCGAGCAAGGCATATGCCTCGGCCGAGCAAGGTTGTCCAGAAACTTGGGACCTTCTGTTACACTATGCTCGGTCGAGTCAATAACCCTGCTCGGCCGAGCACCTCAGAAAATTTCAAAACCATATTTAATTCCTCCAAAACCCATTTTGGACAATTAAATATTTTATTTCCCAACCACACTAAACCACTTAAGTAATTTGACAAAATTACCCTTTAGAAATTAAACCATTAATTTCCTTCAAACACACTATTTTTCCAACAATCCCCCACATGAAGGAAATTTATGAGGATAGGTGATAAAGTCCGGCAGTCGAAAACCTGCATAGGATAGGTAGGGGTTTGCCCTTTTAACCTTTCCTTGTAAAAGCATATTTACTCTACTCGCTAATCAGTAGACGCGATGTCCTTGAACTGCTAGCTATTTGTGTAGCCGATCATATATTTTACACATGTATCGCCCTAACACAATTCAGCTCTCATAGCTGTGTCCATTCATGGCCCTGGATCACAATGCCTGGTTCTGTGAGAAGGTCTAAGAATTGAGCCTCACACAATTCTCCTCGAAGCGGCCTCTACTTCTTTCTCACATAGGTGATTCTTTTAAGTAACCATACTTCACATAAGAATCATTAAAAGCAATAAGCTTAACCTCATTCATCTCGAGATGTCACTTTAAGGAATGAGCATTGGGTTGACCCCCACAGTGACGCTACAAGTCTTTTAACAGTTAGGTTGTCCCTTTGAACCTAGATCTTGGGATCTCCAGTCAACTAGGTTGGGTTTTCCATTGCGTTCAACTTCTCAAGAGGCTTTAAACCCATTCCCAATGTCAACCTTGCAACTATCTCTTTGCTTAACCCTTTGGTTAGCGGATCCGCCAAATTATCTTTTGACCTCACATAGTCAATAGATATGGTGCCAGTTGCAAGTAGTTGTTTAATGGTATTATGTCTTCGACGTATATGTCTAGACTTACCATTATACATATGACTTTGTGCCCTACCAATTGCAGATTGGCTATCGCAATGTACACTAATTGCAGGCACGGGCTTTTCCCATCTTGGAATATCTTCTAGAAATTGGCGTAGCCATTCGGATTCTTCACCACATTTATCTAATGCTATAAACTCAGATTCCATGGTTGATCTGGCTATAACATTCTGCTTAGAAGATTTCCATGATATAGCTGCACCTGCTAATGTGAATAAATATCCAATTGTAGACCTTGAGTCTTTGATATCTGATATCCAATTAGCATCACTATATCCTTCTATCACAGCTGGACGTCTAGTGTAATGTAATCCAAAATCACGAGTATATCTTAAGTACCTTAGTACTCTTACTATACCCTTCCAATGATTTGTTCCAGGATTACTTGTGTACCGGCTTAACTTGCTAACAGTGTAAGCAATATCCGGCCTAGTACAACTCATCAAGTACATTAGACTTCCGATAATTCTCGAATACTCTAATTGAGACACCAGTTCATCTCTATTCTTTGATAGATGAAGATTCGGGTCGAATGGAGTACTCGCTATTCCATGGTCATCCTTGCTAAATTTCTCAAGAATTTTATCCACATAATGAGATTGACTTAACACAAGTCCATTGGATATTCTAGAAATTTTAACTCAAAGGATTACATCCGCAAGTCCCATATCTTTCATGTCAAATTTCAAATTCAACATGTCTTTCGTGGATTTGATCATCTTATCACAACTCCCTATGATAAGCATGTCGTCTACATAAAGACACAAAATGACATAGCCATTTTCCGTGGTTTTAGTATAGACACATTTGTCACACTCATTTATCTTAAATCCACTTTGCATCATAGCATTATCAAATTTCTGATGCCACTGTTTTGGTGCTTGTTTCAAGCCATACAATGACTTTACTAATTTGCACACCTTCTTTTCTTGTCCATGTGCAACAAACCCCTCGGGTTGTTCCATGTAAATCTCCTCTTCTAAATCTCCATTTAGAAAGCCTGTTTTTACATCCATTTGATGTATTTCAAGATTTCTCAATGCGGCAATTGCAAGTACTACTCTTATTGACGTTATTCTCGTGACCGGAGAATACGTGTCAAAATAGTCTAGGCCTTCTTTCTGTCTGTAACCTTTAATTATAAGTCGGGCCTTGTACTTATCAATTGTTCCGTCCGCCTTCATTTTTCTTTTGAAAATCCACCTATATCCTAGTGTTTTACTTCCCGGAGGAAGGTCCACTAGTTCCCATGTGTGATTTTGCAAAATGGAATCAATTTCACTTTTAATTGCTTCCTTCCACAAAGGTCCTTTCGAAGAGCTAACGGCTTCTTTGTAACTTTGTGGTTCGCTTTCTACCATATAGGTTAGAAAGTCCGGACCATAGGATTTTTCAATCCTAGCTCTTTTGCTCCGTCGAGGTTCTACCTCTTCTTCTTCTCTTTCATCTTGAACGTGTTCGTCTTCTATTGAATCTATTACCCTAGTCGATGAGCTTGCCTCATTTCTTGACTTACACGGGAATATATTCTCAAAGAACGATACGTTCACAGATTCCATTATAGTATTTTTGTGTATAGCTTCAATTTTCGACTCATACACAAGAAATCTATAAGCACTACTGTTATGTGCATATCCAATAAATATGCAATCAACAGTTTTTGGTCCAATTTTCACCTTTTTAGGAGGAGGTATGGCTACCTTTGCAAGACACCCCCACACTCTCAAGTGTTTATAACTTGGCATTCTTCCATGCCATAGTTCATAAGGAGTTTTGTCTTGTTTCTTTCGGGGTATTTTGTTTAACACATAGTTAGCCGACAACACGGCTTCCCCCACATGTTATCCGGTAGTCCCGAACTCAATAACATGGCATTCATCATTTCTTTCAATGTCCGATTTTTCCTTTCGGCAACACCGTTTTGTTGGGGTGTATAAGGTGCCGAGGTAATATGTTTAATTCCACTTTGAGCACAAATTGCTTCAAATGGAGATTCATATTCACCACCTTTATCACTTTTTAGCACCTTAATTTTCCGGTTTAATTGATTCTCAACTTCATTTTTATATAGAGTAAACTTCTCTATAGCTTCATCTTTACTTTTTAGAAGATACACATAGCAATACTTTGTGCCATCATCTACAAAAGTCATGAAGTACTTATTGCCGCCCCGTGATTGTGTTGATTTAAAGTCACATAAGTCCGTGTGAACCAATTCAAGTGGTTCACTATGTCTTTCAACGGATGGGAATGACTTTCTTGTTAATTTTGCTTCTACACAAATTTCACATTTTTGTTTACAATCAACTTTAAACTTTGGAATAGAATTTGCTTTTGTCAAACGACGTATAGAATCAAAATTAACATGACCAAGTCTACCATGCCACAAATTAGATGACTCAAGCAAGTAAACGGAAGAGATATTCATTTCATTAGCTTTCGCTTTCACAACCATTACACTTAGCTTAAACAGTCCATCATTGACATAACCTTTGCCTACAAACATTCCACTCTTAGACAAAGTGACTACATTGGACTCAAACACAATACGAAATCCATGCTTTATCAAAAGCGATCCGGACACCAAGTTCTTCCGGATATCGGGCACATAAAGCACGTTGTTGAGAGTTAACTCCTTCCCGGATGTCATCTTTAAAACCACTTTTCCTTCTCCTTTGATCTCGGAGGTGGCTGAATTCCCCATGAATAGCTTCTCGCCATCCTTAGCAACAAATGTACTAAACATGTCTCTATTGGAGCACACATGTCTAGTAGCGCCGGTGTCAATCCACCATTGATTTGGGTTTGAACCCACCAAATTCACCTCGGAAATCACAGCTGGGAGGTGCATCTCGGACACGTCTCTAGCAATGCCTTCCACCATGTTGGCCTCACGAGCCTTCTTTGGCAACTTGCAAGCATGAGCCTTGTGGCCTTGACCGCCACAATTATAACAAGTTCCTTCGAACTTCTTCTTGGAAACACTACCTTTTGGTCTCAAGTGGAAATTCTTGGAAGTTGTCACAACCTTCCCTTTTCCCTTTCCAAACCGTTTCCCTTTGGAGCTTTCACCATGCTCCACCACATTGGCCTTAGCCACACTAGAAACAAACTTGCTTTCAGCAACTCTATTGTTCTCTTCAATACTCAATCGAAGGATAATTCCTTCCACATCCATTTCCTTTCACTTATGCTTAAGGTAGTTCTTGAAATTATTCCAAGATGGAGGCAATTTTTCAATGATTGCAGCCACTTGGAAGCTTTCACTTATAACCATACCTTCGGCATGAATCTCGTGCAAGATAGTTTGAAACTCATCCACTTGAGATTTCACACTCTTGTTGTCCACCATCTTAAAATCAAGGAAACGGGCAACAATGAACTTCTTTGTTCCCGCATCCTCAATTTTATATTTGTGGTCCAACGACCCCCACAATTCCTTTGCAGTTTTCTTCTCATTAAACACGTTATAGAGAGAATCTGAAAGCGAATTGAGGACATAATTTCTGCACAAGCACTCCCCATGCTTCCATGTTTCAACCGCAGCCAAGGTTGTAACACCGGTTTCTCCTTCACTCACCTTTGGCATATCTTCTTTCAGATATCTTGCCAAGTGCAAGGTAGTGAGGTAGAAAAGCATCTTTTGTTGCCAACGCTTAAAGTCGTGGCCAACAAACTTCTAGGGTTTTTCCGCATGAGGGGTCGGGATATGGATTGTATGAGGATTAATCACAGTCTTAGAGCCACTTTCGTTTCCAGTTTGGGAATTAGTTTGGGGTTCCGCTTGGGGTCCAACTTGGGTCTCCACGTTGTTGTTGTTCGTCGCCATCTGAAACACAACAACCAAGTTAAATTTCCTGATTTTCAAACTGTAATCGACACTCCCTCGATTAGGATATGTCTTAAGATTGTTACACACGGGTGTACAATTACAGAAAATTATAAAACAAAATAATTAACAAAACAGAAAATACAAAAGGAGAAAGTTGTGAAATTCTGTACGAGC
Source organism: Adenophora triphylla var. japonica (assembly GCA_022495995.1). Taxonomy (NCBI): domain Eukaryota; kingdom Viridiplantae; phylum Streptophyta; class Magnoliopsida; order Asterales; family Campanulaceae; genus Adenophora; species Adenophora triphylla. The sequence continues at coordinate 288,680 of JAFEMH010002342.1, read as the reverse complement.
CCAATGAAATCACTGTCTCCTTAAGACATATTCGACTCCTCACCGAGTGTGCTAGAGTTTTCTTGAGTCGCTTGTCTCCCAGGATAGAACGTGCGGACCGGGGGCACTTTGCACCTAAGTTCCCGGCGAGTTGAATTGTGCTTGGACTAGATCACCTCTTCTTTGTATATGCAAGAGAGGAGGCCAAGGAAGATGATGACAATATGCAACCAAAGAATATGGAGGAGGATTGCAAGAGAAAAACAATAGTTTCTGCAGTGGTTTTCTCTCAAAATTGTTTGCCTCAGAATTTTCCAAGTGTTTACCAAGTGTTTCTAATTGTTGTTAACAAACAACAATTTAAACAACTTCAAAACAATTATACCAAAATAAAAATTGATTTTAATCATTAATCCAAGAATTATTGCAAATAATTTTCGGACATTAAACAAAAATATTAAACATTAATATTTTGATTTTCAGTTTTCCCATTTGTGGCATGACTGTTACACTTTGAAATCAATGCAAACATAACTGCTCAGGAGCTGCTCGGCCGAGTCTTATAGCCTGCTTGGCCGAGCAAGGCTCTGCTCGACCGAGCAAGGCATATGCCTTGGCCGAGCAAGGTTGTCCAGAAACTTGGGACCTTCTGTTACACTATGCTCGGCCGAGTCAATAACCCTACTCGGCCGAGCACCTCAGAAAATCTCAAAACCATATTTAATTCCTCCAAAACCCATTTTGGACAATTAAATATTTTATTTCCCAACCACACTAAACCACTTAACTAATTTGACAAAATTACCCTTTAGAAATTAAACCATTAATTTCCTTCAAACACACTATTTTTCCAACACACAACACAAGAAATGAACCGTGAACTGCGCCGAGGCTTGTCCGGCAAGGCCCTCCGGCATGAGAATCAGTGTTTCGGCAGGAGAAAGGTGATAAAGATATGGTGGGTGTGTGTATACATGAATAATGAAAGGTGCATTACCTTAGCCCAAGGAACTGTTCTGGTATTTATAGTGGATGAAAGAAACTAGGATTTTCATCTGAACCGTTGGATTGGATTACTACCAACCGTTGGATTGGCTTTGTCCCCTATGCATACACGTGGCATCCTGGGATTGCTCCACCTATGTAAGGACACTGTTGTGTCTGACACGGATAATTTGTTTGTCCCATAATAGAAAGTCAACCTGTACACTTTTGGCACTATCACTGGTTCCATGATTACACGCGCTGAGTGGCCCAGTGGTAGGTCTGACTTTATCCCAAAATGGCTTATTGGGCAAGCTTATTGAGCAAGCTAAATGAATGGATGACTTGGAGCTGTACGTCCAATGGGGTCGTCACTGAGTAGATAACTCGACGAGCGAGTGCACGGGTGAATCATTTCGTCTTGGGATGAGCCTAGTCGCTCAATGGCGACGACGGTCATTCTTCGTAAGACGGGCTCCGACCCATGGGTGTAATGGCTCGTCACTTGGATGGGCTTGGTCGCTCAGTGGTGACGACCGCCATCCATTGTTCGACGGGCCATAACCCAAATCTTGAGTTGGCTCTTTGGGCTTGATCCCTTGGTGGGCCTGCTAGGCCCGTAGCTCGTAGGGAACGACTTGGGCCTTGGCCCATCATGAAATATTCCGTTCAGTGGCCCCCAACTCATGGGTCGTCTTGACGGGCCAGGAGTTAGCGTTTTTCTTCTAGGGTTATCCGTACGACAGCCAATTTGAAATTTGAAATGAGGTGACGTCACTGTTGATGACGTGGGCGGCCATGATTCCTGCATTAAATGGCACGCGTCCCGTGATGGGACATTCCCCTTGAAAATTACAACTGGTATTTAATGCTCTCCATTATTACACCGTTTGAGTTTCCTAGGCCAAAACCTTTCATATTCTCTGCATATAAATACCTCCCCCCTCCTCCATTCTAAACTTTTTGCACCCAAGATTCGTGAGAGATTTTAGCAAGAAGAAGAGATTTCGGCAATCAGCAAGTTCAACTCTGGCGAACATAGAAACCTTTTCCGGCGACATTGACGGTTCTGGCTTCTCCATCTCTGCGACAACTGGGAGCTTGGATTATGGATTTCTTTGATTTACCACCGGAAAATTCATCGGCAAGCCCTCAAACAGGTAATTTCTTCAATTGTTCTTCGGTTTTCTGGGGTTTTTGGGGTTTAAGAACTTGCATAATGGCCCCCAGAACCGTAAGTTTTGAGAGAGGGGTTAGGTTTGGTTTTGGGCTCAATCAAAGGGTATATAAATGTTCTAGGGGCATTTGCAGAGAAATCCCTTTGGTTGAATGTTCAATCCTTCAAAAATTTGATTTTGTAAATGAGGATTTGGGATTTCCCACAGAGGAGGTTCTTGGGGAGTTTTAAGAAGATGACCCAAGGGTAACACCCTTCAGGTCCATGAACGACCTTCCTAGGCACGTGCAAACTCATTATTCCTTGGCCCGTCGTGATTCATTTAGGAACTTGTCTTCAGGGGAATCTAGGTTGCCCTTAGATAGATCGTCGCTTACTGATGCTAGGACTGATTCCCTTGCTCTTTCACATTGTTTTGTAGCTATGGATCACGACGGTCGCTCCCAACAATCCACTTATGAAGTAAATGAGGCCAGTACGAGTGCTGGTGAACCTCGAATAGTTGATGCCTTCCATACCAGCGTACGACCAGGGCACAATGAACGACGCTTTGGTGCCGGGGTAGAAGGGCCATGGGCCATAACAAGAATCCAGACCAGGAAGAGGAATATTGGGGAGCAAATGGTCAACGCCCTACGGGAGTCGTACGGAGTCCAGGCCTCCACCTATAGACTTGAATATCTCAGTCAGGCTGAGTACGAGCCTCATCGGGAGGCCCTCCTTACCAGCAAGGAGAAGGTGGCCTTCTTTTATAAGCAATTCGAGCTCGGCCTGAGATTTCCCCTTGACCCTTTTATCAACGAGTTCCTGGAGGATTCTGCCTGCGTTCCCATGGAATTAAGTGCCAACGCAGTCAGGACTCTGTCGTCGTTCATCATCGTTTGTAGATTCCTTGGATACGAGCCTTGCAACAAGGTCTTTCGTCAGTACTACAAGACGACCCGATCCAGAGTTTGTGGGAAATCCGTGGTTAGTGTTGCTTCACATAGGAATGTACGAGGCTTGTTTTTGGATACTCAGAATAAAGTGTATGGTTGGGAGAACCATATGATTGTGGTTGAGAGTAGGGTAGGTTGGCAACAGTAGTTTGTTTTTCTGAGATGGCTTGTAATGTCATAAACAATGTTTCTTCTGGTTTTTTGATTCCAAACAATGTCTTAAACAATTTATATTTCGTACTGTAATTGGCCCGTTTCCTCATCATTTAGAGGGGGTCGTACAATGTTGTGTTTAATTGATGTTTGGTATTTACTGTTCATTAATCTGTACGTTAACGTAGATAGCATGTGATGATAACTTAGTAAATGAGTAAGTTTGAAGGCAAGTGTGTATGGTCGTCGTTTATGATGACCAGAACATAGATTGTTTCTATTACGACCGACCCTTGTTCACACTTGTACTTTTTAACTTCTCAAATGGCTCGTAGGTATAGTACGAAGGTCCCTAGATCATTGCTCGGAGGCAAGATCGTCTGGACGAGTCGTCTTATTCCGTTATAGCTATCGACGAAGTCTGGCTTCGTCTAACCTTTATACTTGGCTAAAGTGCGTGTAAACGCCGAAGTTTGACTTCGACTGATCTTTATACTTGATCAAAGTGATTGTGAAGGTCGAAGTCTGGCTTCAACCGATCTTCGCATTTGATTAAAAAATCTAGAATTTGCAAAGAGATCAGAACGACGATCTTTCATTGATAATTGGTTCGATTCATTACAACTTGAATTTATGGGATTTACAGCTTATCCCTTACAAATTTCCAAAAGCTTCAAAAATCATCTTTTTCGAAAAAGATACATAAAGAACCACAAGATACGGTGCCCTGAGGGCGCTGGTGTCTGACGACGATCTTAGAAGTAATACTTTGTGAGATGATTGGCATGCCACGGGTGTTTGAGTTTTTCGCCGTTGGGCTTGGCAAGTCTGTACGTTCCCTCTCTGATAACGTTGGTGACGATGTACGGCCCTCCCAATTGGGGGAGATCTTGTTCTGACGAGCTTTGAGGCCCGTAGCTTCGATTTTTCTCAGAACGTAGTCTCCGACCTTGAAAACTCTCTTCTTGACTTTCTTGTCGTGATACGCCTTGGTCCTCTTTTTATAGTTTGCCATTCTTAACTGGGCGTCCAGTCGTCGCTCGTCCAAGAGGTCAAGGTCGACCTGTCTGCTGTGGATATTTCTCTCAACATCGTAGAAGGCCACACAATCAGTAGGAAGTTGAAGCTCGGCGGGAGCCATGGCCTCAGAACCATAGGCCAAAGCAAATGGGGTTTCCCCAGTAGGCCCCCGGGAGGTTGTCCGGACTGCCCAAAGAGCCGACGGGAGTTCGTCCAACCACCTTCCATCACGAACCTCAAGATTTTTACATAAGGCAGACAACATGAGCTTATTTGCTGCTTCAGCTTGCCCGTTTCCCTAAGGGTAGGCGACGGACGACTTTGAATGCTTCACTCCCATCCTATTCAGCTCTTGCTCAAACTTCCTTGAAAATTGTAAGCCATTGTCAGAAAAAATCACCCTGGGGATCCCAAAGCGACACCATATTGAGTCATGAATAAAACTCAAGGTATATTTCTCTGTAATTTTATTTAGTGCCTTGGCTTCAACCCATTTAGAAAAATAATCCACTGCCACAATAACGTACTTCACTCCCCCTTTTGCCTGTGGAAACGGCCCAATCAAGTCGACGCCCTACATGTCAAAGGGCTAGGCGGCCATAACATGGGTTTGCTCTGTCATCGGGAGCTTCGAAAGGTCGGCGAATCTCTGACATGTGTCACATTTTCTCACAAACTGCTTCGCATCTTAGCGTTAGTGGGGCCAATAGTATCCCATAGTGATTAGCTTGTCAGCAAGTGTACGGGCTCCAGGATGGCCCCCACACTCTCCTTGATGCACCTCAAAAAGTAGGTTCATAATCTTGTCTGGGTGGACACACTTTAGCAATGGTCTCGTGATAGATCGTCGATAGAGCTCACCATCTATGACTGAAAAACGGGGAGACTTCCTCTTGATTTGACGAGCAAGTGTTTCGTCGGCTGAGAGCTCGTCGCTTTTGATGAAAGCCTTCAATTCGTCGATCCAGCACTTGGGCCCGTCCCCAGCACACATAACCTTTACTCTTTCATAAGCTGCCTGCTCAAGGTAGGGCAGGTGGTGGCCATGCTCATCTTCTGGCAGTTGATCCGTGGCCAACTTTGAGAGTAGGTCGGCGTGTTCATTATCTTCCCTGGCAATACGTTGTATGGCCCAAAATTCCAAACCTTGTACCAATTCGCCAACTAAAGAGTGGTATCTCTGCAAAGTCGTATCTACGACCGCGTAATCTCCGCGAATTTGGTTGACGATCAGTTGAGAATCACAGTAGGCCACAATCTTAGTTTCCCCGAAACACTTAGTATACTCGATAGCTGCAATTAGTGCCTCGTACTCTGCTTGGTTGTTCGACGCTTGGAATTTGAACCTCAAAACCTCTTCAAAAACAGTGTTGCTCTCTAGCTCAACTAGTACGATCCCGGCCCCACTCAGCTCTTTCGTCGCCGATCCATCTGAAAAAATCTTCCAACATCCAACAGGTAAAGTCACCTCTTCCGGCTTGTCATCAACCTGCTTGCACTTGTTAATTTTTTAGAGTGGCCTTCTTTGATCGTCATCCGAGCTGAAGGTCGTCTCGATCAAGAAATCGGCCAAAGCTTGGGCCTGCAAAGTCTTTCGTGCTCTATATTGGATGTCAAATTCGGTCAACTCAATGTTCCAGTTCAGGAGACGACCAGAGCTTTCGGGTCGGTGTAAGATTTTTCGGAGTGGGGCGTCTGTATAAACAATAATTGGATGGGCTGAAAAATACGCTCGTAGCTTCCGCGCTGCGATGACGAGAGCATAGGCAATTTTTTCAGCATTGAAGTACGAGTCTCAACGTCAGATAAATCTTTGCTCACAAATACACTGGCCTCTGTATCCCATCCTCCTCCCTGACCATCACGACGGCGACGGCCTTGTCACCCGTCGAGAGGTATACGTACAAGTCTTCCCCTACAATGGGGCTGCTGAGGAGAGGTGGGGAGCCAAGGTATTCTTTGAGCTGATTGAACGACCTAGAACATTCTTCCGTCCATTTAAAATCTTTTGCGCTACGAAGAGCCTTGAAAAAGGGGAGAGATCTTTCGGCTGACTTTGAAATGAAACGACCTAGGGTGGCCACTCGTCCATTCAGCCTTTGGACCTCCTTAATGCTTGTAGGCTCGGCCATATCAATCAAAGATTTAATCTTTTCAGGGTTAGCCTCTATCCCCCGTTGAGAGAGCATGAACCCTAAGAATTTGCCTGCTGCAACTCCAAAAACACATTTAGCTGGATTGAGCACCATGTCGTTTGCTTGTAGGTTGGAGAATGTTTGTTGAAGGTCGTCCACATGTTTCCTCTTTTTTGATTTGACGACCATGTCGTCTATGTACGCCTCCAGATTGTCACCGAGCTGACCTTTAAAAACCTTGTTGATCATCCGTTGGTAAGTTGCCCCGGCATTTTTTAGCCCAAAAGGCATCTTCGTGTAGCAGTAGGTTCCCCCTGCGGCCTGGAAAGCCGTCTTTGGAATATCTTCTTCGGCCATCTTGATTTGATGATAGCCAGAATAAGCATCCAAAAAGCTAAGGGTCGTATGACCAGCAACAGAATCGACGAGCTTGTCAATTCTTGGTAGGGGGTAACTGTCCTTGGGGCACGCCAAGTTTAGATCGGTGAAATCTACACATAATCTCCATTTTCCATTGGGTTTTTTAACTAGAACCACATTTGCCAGCCAAGTCGTGAATCCAGCATCCATGATTATTCCAGCACTTAACAATTTTTCAATTTCTTGTTTGATTGCAATCTCCTTTTCCGTTGAAAAAACTCTCAGCCTCTGCTCCTTGAATTTCATCGTCGGGTTTACTCCAAGCCTGTGGAAGGCCACATCTTCCCTTATGCCCTTCATGTCCTCAACCCTCCAAGCAAAGACGTCGAGGTTATGTTTGAGTAGGGTGATTATCTCATCCCTCTCCTCAGTCGTTAGCTGAGACCCCAGTTTTATCTTTTGCTCGGGGTAACTTGGGTTGATGACCAGCTCAATCAGCTCGTCGGCAGGCTTTATTTCGGGAGTGTCGTCGCGAAAATCCATGGATTCAATCACAATTTCCTTGATTTTTTTCTTTGCCTCCGGGGTAAGGTCGGGAACCTCGTCTTCAATTAACTTGTCCAGCTCGGCCCCCCGATTCCTGGGTGACCAAAAGCTGTGGAGCTGCAATTTGGTCGTCCAGGAATTTTTCAACAAAGACTTCAGTCTCGTCCACACACTTGATTGTGGAAACGTTGGAGTAGGAGGTCGTCGCCTGCTTGATTGATTTAGAAAGCTTCACAATGTGGTCAGGGTCGTCAATTTTCGATTGTCCGTTTGGTTTTCAACACGTGCTCAAGGAATTCTGGGGCCGTCCCCAATACGCATCCGACTCCTGAGCGTGTTGGAAATTTTATTCTTTGGTGAGGGACTGTGAATGTGTGCCCAAATTTTTGTGTTTGTTGGATTCACGCGAGTTTGAAGACATCCGGTTTAATTTGAAAAACGGAGTCGCCACGCCATTTTGATTACCTCAAAACTTTGAAAAAAAGGTTTTATGGGTTCGGAGGTTAAGTTACCCCTTGGAAAGAACGGATCGTCGTTCACCCAAGGTGCCTTGCCGGAGCAAGTCTCCCATGATTTCATTAATCGTGCTTGCTTGCGTGCTTTCTTGTGTGCATGTGTTTGAAAATAAGGAGGGAATGTCCCAAGTCGTCTTCCGGACGTACGAACCATTTGTTGGTTGTCGCTCGGGATTTCTTGGATTTTATGTATTCGGGATTATGATCCCGCCCTCATCTTAGACTTGTGATCATCGCATTTTTTAGACCTTGGGACTTGCGTGATCGAGAGAATGACTCTCTTTGTAGTCAAAGATGAGGTTCTTTAGAAAAGGAGGGTCCTTAGCCCATCAATCCTACACCTTAAGATGGTCGAGCTTGTATAGATGCTTCATACTCATCTTAAGTGATGATCGGAGATATAGGGTTCGAAGGTGTCCCTTTCTAAAGAGATTATGAAACCTTTATGGAAGGAACGATGTAAAGATATGATCTTTTACACCGGTCCGTTCCTAGGTTGCTAATGGGGGAATGGGGGGAATGTATGTAAAAATGACACTTTAATGAAAAGATGACATTTTTGGGTTGCAAATGATGCACTTGATTCAAAGGAATGATCTTTATTGCAAATGATGCATAAAGATATGGTTTTTATGCAAATGATGCATTTTTATGAAGAACTTGGCATTCATTATGCAAATGATGCATAAAGATTGCATTTTGAAAAAGCATTATGATGATAATTTATGGTAAAGACATGGTCTTTAAAGCAAATGATGCTTGGAAAAGGGATTTTGAATGCAAATGATGCATTTTGATTGAAAAGATTTGATTTTTATATGCAAAGGATGCATAAAGATGACATTTTTATTGGAAAAATGGGGATTTTAGGTGCAAAGGATGCACCTTTATGGGGAAAGACTACATTTTTATGACAAATGATGTCTAATGCATGCAAAAGGGGAAGGGGGAATATAAAGATGTGATCTTTAATCTACCAAGTCCCAAGCAATATAAAGACAATGCAATGAGCAATTTATAAAGCAATTAGGATGCGAGGTTAGGGCGTGCGAGGTTACCAATGGCTTCCTTCTTCTTTGGATGGAGCTAGGAGGAGAGGTTGATCTTGGATCTTCAAGGAGGAGGGAGGGAGCTTCTTGGCCTTCTTCTTCACCTTCTTGGATCTTCAACAGCCTCTTGGGAGTATTATGATTTTGTGAGTTGATTTTGTTGTGTCAATTGTGTGTGTTGAAATGGGTAGAGGAGGGCTCTATTTATAGGCAGTCTGGAAATCGCCAATGAGGCCGTGCGGCTAGGGACCTCGAGCTAATGCAGTCGTGCGGCATTATCCATTGTGACTCAGCATTTCTAGAACCATGCAAGGTGGCAAATTCTAGAAGGTTCTTCCTAATTAAGAAAAACGTGTTTCTTAATTAGAAAGGCTCCTCTTCAGCCTTTAATTAATTTGGGACTGTTCCGGAATATTTCCGGAACACTAGGAAGGTCCGGGGAATTACCAGAAAACTTACCGAAATTGCCGGGAAATTTAACCGGAAGGCATGAGCCAGATTTGGGTACTTACAGAAGCCCCTCGGTAACGTCACTTGCAAGGTGAGTGGGGTTGTCGATAGAAAAGGATCCGATCTGGCGAATGCCGAGACGGATTGGGAGACCGAGGTGGTCGAGTGGCTGAACCTCTTATGAAAGGCTACCTACGTATCCCAGAGGAATCAAGCCAGGCCGTAGTTCGGAATAGATCCGCTGGGGAATGGAGAAGAGAAACTGGTCTCTTGCTGGGGAAATAGAAGAGAAAATGACCTAGGAGGTCAAGCAATTGATCCTACTGGGGATATGCTAGAAGTGACCGAGGTGGTCGGATAACAAAGTCTCTTATGAGAGACTACTTCATCACTGAGGAGTGACGGAGGAAAAGGATGACCAAAGTGGTCGGATGGCTGGACCTTTTACAAAAGGCTACCTACGTATCTCGGAGGAATCAAGCCTTGATCGTAGTTCGAGCATCACTAGATAGTTAGGAACGATGTCTAGGATCCTTGAGGGTTTTGACAATTAATGGAGGTTGTCACCTGAGAAAACTAGAGCTTACGTCACTATCGAGAAGATAGAGGTAACTAAAGCTGGATGACGTTATTTCTTTATGACGGAAATAACGAAGACTAGAGCTTACGGCGCTATCTCTTTTTGACAGAGATAGAGATAGCTAAAGCTAGATGGCGTTATTTCTTTATGACGGAAATAACGAAGACTAAAGCTTACGGCGCTATTTCTTTTTGACAGAGATAGAGGTAGCTAAAGCTAGAAGGCGTTATTTCTTTATGACGGAAATAACGAAGACTAAAGCTTACGGCGCTATCTCTTTTTGACAGAGATAGAGGTAGCTAAAGCTAGATGGCGTTATTTCTTTATGACGGAAATAACGAAGACTAAAGCTTACGGCGCTATCTCTTTTTGACAGAGATAGAGGTAGCTAAAGCTAGATGGCGTTATTTCTTTATGACGGAAATAACGAAGACTAAAGCTTACGGCGCTATCTCCTTTTGACAGAGATAGAGGTAGCTAAAGCTAGAAGAACTTAAGTATACTTCGCTATTCGTGATAGAGGTATCTTAAGTTAAGAAGAACTCGAGCATACGTCACTATCCGGGATAGAGGTAGCTTAAGTTGAGAGGAACTTGAGCATACGTCACTATTCGGGATAGAGGTAGCTTTAGTTAAGAGAACTTAGCATACGTCGCTATCCGGGATAGAGGTAAGCTCAGTTTAGAGTTTTGACAATTCGGAGGTTGTCACCTAGCATTATCCCGTTATAACGGAATTAACGGAGGCGACTGGGAAGAAAGCTTAATTGCTTAAGAGATAAGGGATATCTTCTGAAAAATATGTTATCTTGGTTAAAAGATAACGGAAATTGCATGCCCAAGTGGAAGGTCCAGGGGCAGGATTGTAATTTTCTGCTCAGAGCGAATGAGGCCGCCCGGCATGAGATGGAGAAAAAGGAGCCGTACGGCTAGAAGCCTGTTTTTTCCAGATTATTTAAAATCAGATTTGAACGGGCCATTGGCATTGTGTTGCCGCCCAAGAACGCAGAGAGAGAAGAGAGGAAGAGAATTTCGAAATTCTTTCAATCCCCTTGCTTCCCTTTGATTTGAGATGGATCCGGAGGGCAATCCTATACCGAGGCAAGCAAGAAGAAACATCTCGGCGGCCGCTCGGAGGAGGAGAAAGGAGCTCGTGCGAACGGAAAGAAAGTATGACTTTCTTACGCCTCCGTCGGAGCTTTACCCGGGGAGAAGAGAGCACAAATCGACGAACCCGCGTCCGGTTGGGGTAAGCATTCTTATTTGGCTCAATTCCGTCGATTTTGATTGAATTTTGAATGACTTAGGGCTTGACCCGAACTTAGGAATTTTCTAGGATTTTCCTAGGATTTTTGAATGATTTTGAGACATTGATGAATAACCTATGAGGCTAAGAATATGCAATGTGCAATTTGTTTGACAAAAATAGTGAGAATGACCCACTTTTTCTCGCAAATAAAGTAAGAATGATAATTGTCTAAAGTGAGACGGAGTTCTTGCATGTGCTAGAACTAGGTCAAAATTTTGAGAAAACATGATTTTGGAAGATGAAAAGGATTCATGCATGCCATTTTTGAAAGAATAATGCTTATGTGCAAAGAATTGTGAAAATTGTGATTTTGTGCTTTAGGAAAGCAATGGGACTTGACATGACGCGTTTCAAGTGATGAAAGACGCTTTTTTTGATGCAAATGATGCTAGAAAAACTTTTTTTTTTGAATGCTTTTCTTTTGAAAATATGTGCACTTTTGTGAATATATGCATGCCTTTGAAAATGATGAAGGACTGACACACTTCTTTTTGTTGTGCTTGTCTACAGGAGAACAAGTCTAGAGGACCATCAGAGATTGCAGTCAAGCTTTGGCAGAGGATGCCGGATTTCGAGAAGAATGGGGTGAACCCCAAGGGTTTGGTGAGGGCTACCGGCCTGGATTCGTTCGTCGAGGCTATCGGCAGGGGTGTTCACATCACCTCTAAGAGCAAGGGCTTGATCCAGGCCCTTTCTGAGTTCTGGTGGGACAGTACCCATAGCTTTCACCTGAGCTGGGGAGAGCTGACAGTGACTCCTGCCGATTTCACAGCTATTACTGGCCTACAGTTCACCGGGAGGCCCGTGACTTGGAGAGATCACATTACAGCTGAGGAATTTCAGAATTTGGTTGGGTTTGAGTTGATTCCCAAGGGGCTGGGTATGGAGACGCGGAATGTCGAGGTGGCAGTCCAGAACTTTGCTGCTAATGATGTGACTGCCCAGCAGCTGGCTAGAGCTTTCGTGTGGTTGATGTTGTCGGTCACCATTTTTGCTAATTATGGGACACTGGACATGACTTGCCTCCTCGACTCTCTGGAGGATGTGGATGGGATAGGGACGGTCTCTTGGGGAGAGGCCGGATTAGCGGAGCTCTATTTCTCTCTGGACATGTACAGCCGGAACAAGGCTGCTTCCATGGACTGCTTCTCATTTGCCCTTGAGGTAGTCTCTCTTTCTTTTCTCTTTTCTCTTTTCTGTCTTAAGACTTTTATGAGAGAGAGAATGACCTTTTTGATGTTTTGAACATGCAGGCCTGGTTTTGTGAGGTGATCGGGTTCTTCCCTTGGAACCAGCAGAGTGATATCACCATCTTCCCTGCTATGGTTCGCTGGAGGGGAGATGCGAGGGATAAATTCACGGGGAAGACCCGGATCACTTTCGACTACAAAATGGTGAGGCCGGTCATCAACAGGGATGGGCACGACGGAGTGGACTTCTACCCTTGGGGCAGGTATCCGGAGATCTTGCTGGGAGATGCCATTGAGGCGACTAGGCAGAGGAGATGGCTTACTGGGCTGACATGTGATGTCATTTACTTGGGGGACCGTTTCTCGAGGCAGCATGGCCATGTCCCTCCACTGGACGCCATTACTCCCCACGATCCTCCAGCACGGATGCTACAGCCCAGGGATTGGCCAGAGGACGAGATTGCTAGGTACCAGGCAGGCGTGGCTGCAGAGGAGTATTTCGACATGGACACCCCCTACGCTGTGTTTGTGGAGCAGCGCCTGAGGACGCCACAGAAGCTAGTGAAGCTGGCGGTCACTCAGGGGTATGGGGAGGATGAGCCTACTGACCCGCCGATCCCTCCTGCGCATCTGTCCTACGTGGTCCATGGAGTACCGAGGAGGATGAGGATACCTGTCCCCGACGCTAGGGAGCCCCAGTACACCTTGCCGCCTGACAGCACTGTAAGTATACTTTTAGGGTCTTTCCCTTTTCAGCTTTCTTTGCTTTTTTGCAAATTTGAGATTTTCTGAGATTTTTCTGAGATTTTTCTCTTCTTTTCTCAGGTTCCAGCTCGTACTTATGACAGATTGGTCAGGCAGAATAGGGGCTGGAAGGACATGTGCCGGTCCCTTCTGAGGAAGCTGGCCTGCGCTTCAAAGGCAGCAGCGGATGCACAGGAGCCCGGGCGCAAGAGACGGCATGTCGGGGGCACAGCGTCTACCTCATCGGCCTCGGAGTACTCTTCCAGTGCCATGCCTCGGGGGCGGGGACCCAACGCTGACATTCTGGAGCAGCTGGCTGAGTACGGGCACGATAATGTCCATTTGTCTGACGTGAGCGACCAGGAGGACTTGATGAGGGAGGCTAGCATTTACGAGCTGAGCAGTGATGAAGAAGAAGAAGAATCGGAGGCCTAGGAGGTCTCTAGAGTAGATTTGGAACAAAAACAAACAATGAACAATTTTTATGCACACTTTGTTTATTTTTTGCTTTATTCTGGCGCCGATGGGGCGAAGACATTGTACTTATGTTTTATTTGCTTTTCTAATTTATGCTTTTTAAATTTGCATATTATCTGAGCCTTGGGGCGATTTTTTGCTTGGAATCGGGGCTGAAACTGGGCCAAAATGATTTATAATGGTGTATAAATGCTTGAATGGCTTTTGGACATGTTTTTGTACAGGTTTTGGTTGAAAAAGTGGGGTGAAAACTCCCTTGGGCAGCAACTTGGTTGCTGCAGAATTTTTTCTGCAGATGGCTAATGTAGCCGTGCGGTTTTGTCCAGAGGGCAAATAAAGCCGTGCGGCTCACAGTTCTGTCTGAACTGGTTATTTTCTGAATAAAAGCAAGGCTTGGCCATTTCATTTCATTTTCAACTTAGACTTGTCCCAATTGTTCCCAGAGCACATTTTGGACCTAAAAGCACCACCTTTGATCATTTTGCAATGGAGAAGCCCGTTAGATTGCAAAGGGGGAAACGAGACCGTTTTCTGTCCGATCTTGAATCTTGGGTGAGACACAACTTCCAATCTCATAGGGGACTGCTTGATTCTTCCTTCAAGATCAAGTCTTTATGGCATTTGAGGGATCTCCCGCCCGATTGGGACCTTTTGAGAGCCGCAGCAAAGTTCTGGGACGTCCGGAGACATGTTTACTGCTTTTCTTATAACGAGATTGTCCCGACGCATGAAGACTTCCGAGCCTTGATTGGGGGTCCCGAGATTGAGGCTATATCTATTCCGCTGATCGGAGACGTGCCGGTGGCGGTAAAGCTTGCATCTTTTCTGCAGATTCCTTTGGGGGAGGCTGAGAGGATGATGGTAGCCCCGGACAGGATTGACCTTTCTGATATCCCGGGCAGGTTTGGGTCTCCGGATATGGCTGCGACCACGGTGGCTATGGACGCATTTATCCTTTGTGTATTCTCTGCTTTGTTCACTGCTGAGTCCGTGGGGATCTGTCATAGTGGTCTCTTGGACATGGTTAGAGACTGCAAGGCTGGGAAGGATATTGTCCCGCTGGTTTTGGGAGAGACACTTCATGGGATTGACAGGATGGCTCGGGGAGACCACTTCATGAGATCCGGGAGTCCGTGGCCGACCTTATGGCCGCAGGAGAGGCTCGGGGCTTTGCCAGGGGCTTTACCGACTCAGTGCCCTTGGGTGATTTCTCGGGGGGGTGCACCGAGGCAAAAGGACCAGAGTAGCTGGGATCCGATGATGGCTAGGCTATCCACTTCGGACATCCGTTGGTGGATTCCTCATTGGAGGTTGCACCGGGAGGATATTTCAGGAGTCCTATCTTGTGAGGGTTCCGTGATTCTCGCCGGTCATCCTTCTACATACCCCGCTTAGTATCCAGCAGTTTGGGGCTTTACAGGAGCCATTGAGTGATTGGGAGGACATCCGGACCATGGAGGTGGTGTCATTGGACATGAGGGATCCAGCCAGCTTCTCTTTCTTCTCGAGGGCTTGGACATATGCTACTTTCCCACCCAGGGCTATCTTCAGGAGCAGGAAGAGCACCATCTTGACCACTGTCTACTTGGACTGGTACGACAGGGAGATGGGAGCGACTCAGGTCATCTTGGAGGAGAGACGTCGGGCTTTATTGGGGCTGACTGTGACTCGAGTAGGACTCTGAGGGAGACTGAAGCTAAGGCGAGTCGCCATAACCAGTCAGGTGACTTGGTCAGAGACATGGAGGCTCGGTACAAGAGGTTGTTCGAGGTCGCTCCTTTGACTGAGGTTCAGAGGGAGGAGGTGCGGACTCGTGCTCGGGTAGAGAGAGCACTTATTGACACAGGTTTGGTGGAGGCTCCAGTGAGGATACCGGAGGTCGGGATGAGGGATACCGACATCATAGATAAAAAGAGGAAGAAGACTCGACGAGGCCGAGGAAAAGGGAAAAAGACCAAAGAAGACTCAGCGAATGACGACTGACAGATCTTTTCTTAGGATTCCCTTATTGCCATTTTGCAAACACATTAGTTTATTTAGGCATTTTATTGTATTTTAGATCTTTGTAGCAGGTTAGCAGAGTCAAGAGGTAGACCGTGCTTGAACTCATCAAGAAGTTTTTAACTTGTAATGAACAAGAAATATTATCTTAAAAATTAATTGAGACACATTTCATGGAAATTCAAATGTCTTATTTATTGGGACCCGTTTTATGAAAACTGAAATACCCTTTATTATTTAGGATGCACTTCATGGAAGCTTGATTGTCCTTTTTATTGTTTAGACCGAACCATATATGGCTGCCTACATTCCCCTTTTACAAGAAAGACTAAGGGGCTCAGGTCTTCGTAGTTCATTCTGGTGAACTAATTTTTTTTATGTGCAGCCCTGTTTTTTGCCTAGACCGCCCTTTTTAGGGTTTTCAGCCTAGCTGGGCATTACTCTTTTTGCACTTTTTTTTATTTATATTTTTTTTTCTTTTTCTTTTAGACGTAGTATCTTTTGAGCTTATCACCGTTGACTGGGTGGACAAAGGGATTGCCGTCCAGTCCGCAAGCTTCATGGCTCCTCCCGATAGTATCTTACGCACCACATAAGGGCCGATCCAAACGGGTTCCCATTTTCCTAGGGGGTTGTCTCTGGGTAGGGGCTTCACTTTCAACACTAAGTCACCCTCTTTGATGTCTCCGGCCTTGACCTTTTTATCAAACGCTGCGGCCATCCGCCTCTGGTAGGCTCGGGTGTGTTCCATGGCTTTTAGCCTTCTCTCGTCAAGCGGGCTAACTCAACATGCCTACCGCACAACCATTCTACTTCATTGACACACTTTTCCAGGAGGACCCTTAATGACGGGATTTCCAACTCCACTGGTAGCACTGCTTCCATCCCGTAGGTTAAGGCAAAAGGAGTTTCTCCTGTAGCTGTTCTGACAGATGTTTTGTAGCCCCAGAGTGCCAAGTGCATCTTTTCGGGCCAATCACGACCACGGGTGGACATTTTCCGGATGATCCGTTCGAGCGTCTTATTAGCAGCTTCCACGGCTCCATTAGTCTGAGGTCTGTACGGAGACGACTTGTGGCGAGTGATTCTAATTCGACAAAGAACCTATCGCAGTCCCCTTCAAAGTGCGACCCATTATCGGAAATGATCTCGTTGGGCACCCCATATCTGCACATTATGTTTTCTTTGATGAATTGGGCCACTTTTCTGGAAGTGATGACCTTGTAAGACTTGGCCTCTACCCACTTGGTGAAGTAGTCGATGGCTACTAGCACAAATTCATGTCCATTGCTTCCTGCCGGGGCTATTTTCCCTATCACGTCAATACCCCAAGTTGCAAACGGCCAAGGAGTCGTCATGCAGTACAGGTCATGAGGCGGGAGATGGTTGAGGTTGGCAAACCGCTGGCACTTGTCGCATGCTCGGACGTGCTGGACACAGTCTGTTTCCATGGAAATCCAGTAGTAACCCATTCTAAGGATCACTTGCATCAGGGCTCTGGCATTCATATGAGGACCGCAGGGACCATTGTGGACTTCGGTCATCAACTCTTTGGCCTTTTCTTGAGTGACGCACAGGAGGAGTGGTCCCTGGTATCGCTTCTTGTATAGGTTGCCTCCTAGAATGACATAATGGGAGGCCAACCTTTTCAGGGCTTGCAAGCTCTTGGCTTCTGTCTGGGTTTGAGGTGGCCTCATATCCATAATGGCTTTGATCTTTTGGGGGTCAACTTCGATACCTTGCTCCGTGACCATATACCCAAGCACTTTTCCCCTTGTCACTCCGAAGGTGCATTTAGTAGGGTTTAGTCTCATGGAATGTTGTCTCAGCCTCTCAAAGAACTTTCGCAGGTCAACAAAGTGCTGCCCGTCCTCGCCTTTGGAATGGATTATCATGTCGTCTACGTAGACCTCAATCTCCTTGTGGATCATGTCATGAAAAAGCGCGGTCGCTGCCCTTTGGTAAGTAGCCTCGGCGTTCTTAAGCCCAAATGGCATCACGGCGTGGTGAAGGCTGTCTTTTCCTTGTCTTCCTCGGCCATCTTGATCTGGTTGTATCATGCAAAGCCATCAACGAAGGATTTGACTTCGTAGTTGGCAGTGGAGTCCACCAGGATGTCTATGTTTGGCAAAGGGTAATCGTCCTTGGGGCTGGCCTTGTTCAGATCTCGGAAATCCACACAGCAGCGCACCTTCCCATTGGCCTTGGTGACGGTCACAATATTGGACAACCATGTCGGATATTCGATGACTCTGATGAATCCTACCCGCGTAGCTTCTCAATTTCTTCTTTGACTGTAGAGACCATTCTCGGCTTGATCTTCCTCGGTCGCTTTTTTGGCTTAGCATGCGGTGCTAGAGGGATTACTGTGCTCTACTATCGAACTGTCTAGCCCCGGCATATCCCTGTATGACCATGCAAACACGTCGACGTATTCCCCGAGCGGTCGATCGGTCGTCCCGTTCAACCCCCGGAAGAAGTTTCCGATCTGTGTCTCTTTAGGTTCCTCGACGCACCAAGTTCACACTTGTCAAAAACCTCCTCGGCAGGCTTGGGCCCGGTTTTCCTCTTTTTGAAACACCGCTTAAAGATTTCTTTAATGTATTGTTCATTTAGTGTGTTTGCATCGTGTTCAAATGATTCATTATTAAGCTTGTTGTTAAGTTTTGAGTTAATTTATCATTTGTTAAGTTGGCAATAAGAGGATACTCAAGGATCTGTCATTTCATTCAAAATAAGGGGAAAGATGACATCGATTACATTTTGATAGTCCTCGGGCGTGAGGCCTTCGGATGACTCAGAGGACTGGACTTCAAAGATTCCTGACTCAACTGAACAGACGCTACTGACTCTGGACCCTACACTACTTATTGACTCGAGGGTGGCTTGACAAAGGTTGGACCGGGATCTCACTCCTTCTTGCTGTTGCCCTAGGGAGTAGCAGTCTTGTCAGCGTTCTTTAGACATGGCCGACCCGTACCCGTACCCGTTTGGACCCGTGGAACCGTACCCGGATTTGACCCGCCAGAACCGTACCCGTTTCGACCCGCGGAACCGTTGGACCCGTACCCGTATAATTGGCGGTTCGGTTCCGGTTCCTCTTTCTCAAAACCCGTGACCCGGCGGTTCCAACCCGTGGAACCGTACCCGTTACGACCCGTGGAACCGTACCCGTAAGACCCGCCGTAGGACCCGCGTCAAAAGCCTAGGATAGGAAGTAGTACTAGTAGCCGAGTAGGCCATGTCTCTAAAGTGTAGCTGTGTAGGAGCCAGATTGTGATAGATTTTTTTTTTTTAATTTTAAAAAAAAGTAGTACTATTTATGAAAAAAGCCTAGGAAGTAGTACTAGTAGGTAGGCCATGTCTGTGTAGTGTCTAAAGTACTGACTGAAGTCTGAAGTGAAGGAGAAAAAGCCAAAAAAAAAGGGTCTCTCTTCTCTTGTCTGCCCTCGCGTGCCCCGCGCCAATCCAATTCCAATTCAAATTTTTTATTTTTTTTTTATTTTTAAACCAAACCATGTATAAAAAAGTGATGAAGTCAGACTCAGAACGGTCACATTGTGACAGTTTCCCAGAATTTCTTTTGGCCTTTTTTCATTTCAGTCCCCTTGGCATTAGTAACGGACAGTCCATTTGACCAAAATATTACCGTTTGACTGACTTTTTAACATCTTTTCATTCCTTCAAAAAAAATAAAATTGTTATCCATATATAATTATCTAACTATAAATACCATTTCCCACCCCAAACAATTTACTTCACAAACTCAGTTATCTCTCACTCTTTCTCTCTAACGAAAATTGTTCATTCTAAATTTCAAAGCCTTTCTAAAGCTCAAATCTGATCAAGCTTCAATCTTTCCATTCAACATCCATATTTTCATCCTTTACATCCATATTTTAATCCTTCATTTCACATATTTCCATTCATTTCACATATTTTCATTTCTTTTTCTTATTTTCAAACATGAATATGCTTAAAAATCTTGCTAGCAAGAAGGGTAGGAAATCATCATCCTCCCAAGCACCACCACCACCACCAACATTTTCCGAAGAGGAGGGTCGTCCTTATTTTGATGGGGGTATTTCGGGCCAAAATGCATGGGAACATGAGGTTGAACAAGAAGATGATGATGAAGTGGAAGAGCTTCCTAATTTTGGTGCTTCGAGTCCGAATACTCAAGAAAGTGACTGAAATACTATGGAAACCATTAGAGGAGGAGGTCAAGGAGGGCGGCGTCGTAAAGCAACAAGTGACGCTCCTAGACCTACAAGGGCTACGAAATCGGATATTTTCGTAAAACACTTCAAGAAGGTGCAAGGAGATGCAAAGGGCGAAAATCTTGAGCAAATATATGGAAAATGCAACTATTGCCATGTAAGATATCCATGGTATTTCGGTGATGGATACGGTAATTATTCTAAGCATATGAGAACCAAACATCCCGCCGAATATGGGATGACTACGTCTCAAACGCAATTGCAAGGATTCACTCTGTCACAAAAAAAAGTGGCGTAGGTACGTCTTCTTCTAATCTATTTACATATTCCGACCATGTTCATAGGAAAGAAATGGTTAAACTTGTTTGTTTGAAAAGTCTTCCCTTTAGTTTCCCCGATGATGAGGCATATGAAAATTTTGCTAAACTTTCTCTTAATCCCTCCGCAAAAAAAAATATCACGTACGACACTCACACGTGATATTAAAAATATGTTCGGAGAACATAAATTGCATTTAGTTGAATTATTTGGTGATTTGTCTTCTAAAGTTTCTATTTGTTCCGATATATGGAGTGACCCGGGTATGGAACGTTTTTATATGGGAGTAACATGTCATTGGATTGATGATTCTTGGAGAATTCAAAAGAGGTTACTAGCATATAAAGATTTTGATGAATCGCACACAGCTCATAATATTGCTCTTAAATTACAATCAATTTTGCAAGAATATAATCTTGTTACAAAAGTGTTTTCAATGTCTTTTGATAATGCTAGCGCTAATACTGCTAGTTTACCCGAATTAATTTCTATTTGTCAACCATCCTTTGGTGGTAAATTTTTTCATATTAGATGTTTTTGCCATATTTTAAATTTATGTGTACAAGATGGTTTATCTGCTTTGCATCTATCTGTGAATCCAATTAGAAGTGCAATTTATACTATTATGAAAAAATCAAATGTGAAAGCCCAATGGAGAAAATATTGCAAAGATAATGGCAAGCCTTACAAAAAATTATCAACAGATGTATCAACTAGATGGAATTCCACCCTTAAACTATTAGAAGATTCTTATGATCATAGAGGTGATATTTGCTTATTTTTGGGTTCCATAAATTATAATGTTCCAATATATGGTCGATTATGGGAAGAATGTGCTAGTATGATTAAATTGTTGAAGAAATTCAAGGAAGCAACGTTGGCACTATCCGGTACGTATTATCCTACTTCTAGTTTAGTTCTTGATCATTGTGCCGAAATTTCTACAGTTTTTTGTGAGTTTTTAAATGATCCTATACTTGGAGGCGCCGTTTGCAAAATGTTAGAAAAGTGGAGAAAATATTTTACAAATATTCCAATGCTTTTTTTGATTGCTAAGTTATTAGATCCAAGAGTAAGAGAAGAAGGTTTGGAAGCATTTCTTTCTTTTTATTATTCAAATTTATTTGGTCAAAGTGATCCTTGTTTACCAAACGTAACTCAAATTGTTGGTGAAGTTAGAAAAGCATTTTATGATATTTTTAAAGAGTACAACTCACTTTATGGTGCAAGCCTGCCAAGCCGCCAACCTTCGGTTCAAGCTTCCTCATCGTCGTCAATGTCATCATCATCATCATTTGTGGCAAATTTTTATGAAAAACAACAAGCTCGAGTCGGCGGTTCTAATGGTGAATTTGATAAATATTTAAATGGAATATTTGAATATGATATCGAAAACTTTGATATTTTAAGTTGGTGGTCCAAGAAAGCAATTTCTTTTCATATCATTTCTATGATTGCAAGAGAAATACTTGCTTGTCCCGCATCAACGGTTGCAGTGGAGTCGGCGTTTAGCATTGGTGGTAATATGTTGGACGCTAGGCGATTAAGATTAACAACTGCTAATTTAGAACGTCAAACTTTGTTGAATGATTGGTTCAAAGCGGAAAGAAGAGAGCAAGACTCCTCAAATGCGCTTTCTTCCGATGATGATGACTACTTTGATGGTAATACAACGGGAACGGGAAGCGATTAAGGTAAGTAATTGTAATTTTTTTTAAATTGTATTTTTTTTATGTAGGTTAGATTTTAGAATAGAATTAGATAATTATTGTAATAAAAGAGGTAAGGCTCCTTATGTCCTCCCTTACTTATAAAAGGGCAAGGTTGGTTTGTCCCCCTCATTGTAAATTTATTTTTATATTAATAAAATTTAAAGGGTACCGTCCCTTTTTTTTACATTATTACTTTATTAATTCATTATATAAAATTATTATAATTTAACCGATCTTTTTACTATTTTCATTCATCTCATCTCACCTCAAAATTCAAATCAAATTTTTTAAAATACAAGTTTTTTATTTATGTTCTTTATTATTGAAATTGGACCATTGCCATTTGCAATTGCATTGGTAATGAAAAAGTATCGACAATTATGAGTCAATGACATTGACAAATGACAATGACAAATTGACAAGGAGGGTTACTACTTACTACTTACTGACTTACTGTGGATGTGGGTTAGGTTAGTAAGGCCTTAGCCGGCCGGGTAGGGGTAGGGGCAAGGCAACGGTCCAAACTCCAACAGAGGATGGCATTGGCATTTTGGCAATTGGCATTGGTAAGGCAAGTTAAAGACTATTTATAACTTTATTTATGTCCTTCTTAATAACTAAAAAAAAAAAAAAAAGAAGAAGGTAAGGTAACAACTAAATTTGAAAAAAAAAAATAGGTAACAACTAAATTTGAAAAATTTTTTTGAAAAAAACATAATTATTTTGGACCCGTGGAACCGTACCCGTAGGACCCGTTTCGGAACCGTACCCGTATCCGTGCCTCTCACGGTTCGGTTCCGGGTCTCCATTTTTGGACCCGTGACCCGGCGGTTCGGACCCGTACCCGTACCCGTACCCGGATTTGGCCATGTCTAGCGTTCTTCAGAAAGTTGGAGACTTCAAATTGATCAAAAACTTGCCGGAAATCGTTGACAGGCCGGTACCGTGGAAAGATAGTGAGGGAGCTAGAGTAGCTTGATGCAATCTCTCAGTGAGCTCGTCCGTGACAACTGGGCTCATTGACTGAAGAGTCTCGGCTCATCTTATCAATGCACCGCCGATAATTCATTTTCTCTTTTCGATCTTGGACACCACGACCTTGTCGGTGTAGCCAACGGGGAGGTTGGCCTGGATAATGCTTTGATGAAGTCTTCTTGAGAGGATCTTAATTCTTCCTTGACCGGCTACGTATTCAATATGCTTTACGTATTACGCTTCTAGATCTGCTAGCTTCTCATTGAACTTTACGATGGCCACAAATTCAGCACTTTACGCTTCAAGAGGATCATTGTACATGGGGGTATCAGGGGAATTTGTGCTTTGAATGATGGGTTCCTTGGCGGGCTGTTTGGCATAGCTGACATAGTAATCGAACTTGCCATAAGGCTCCCCTAGAGTTCCGACGCTCTTGTCTCCGGCTTCATACCTTTCTTTTAGCTTCTGTTGTGTGGACTTTCTCTTCTTCTTCTTTCTCGAAGGAGCGTCTTCATTGATCCATTCTTAGTACTCATACTCAGGGCAGGTCCTCACGATCGCATACATCATACCATATGTGAGGCTTGGGCTGAATCGGGATGGCCTCTCCGACTACTTGGTCATTACCATTGTTGACTACCATGTTGGCCATTTTGACACCGAAAAGCCGCAAGCGAGGATTCTCGCGAACTTCCGAGAATTTTGCGCTAACAAGTCGGCGACCCGGTGTTCTCACCCACTTCTTTCTCGCCGCGGGAAAGGGATAGGAAAGGTTTAGACTCGGGGTAGGTGTTTAGGCTGAAGGCTCGGGCAATATGCAAATTAGAATCTTCCAGTTTACTTAAAACAGTGTCTTTTATTAATATCTATTTGGTTGGAAAAGGGGGTTTGCCCTTCTTTTTCGTAACTACTCTAGATCCTGGATCAGTGGGTTCCGTCACTACGTCTATAAGCCCCTCGTATTCCACCTGTATTTCGACCTCCCAGGGTGGACAGCCCCGGGCGAGGGTCCTATAGGGCACGCGGATCCCACCGACCGAGAGTAAAGAACGCTCCTAACGGGTCTAGCGGGTCATAGGAACTTTCAACGCACGATCGATGCGGATTATAGTCAAGGCAATACCGGGAAAGTCTCGTCTTTCTGCCTTGATAGAATTTTGGCAGAATTTCGCTTGAGCGATTGACGTTTTGACTTTCGGTAATGTCCGAGAATATAATAGGCATGGGTCGGGCGGTAAAAGCTGGATGACACAGTTTCACATTGAACTTTGTTGCATACGTCGGGCGTGAGTTAGAATTGAAGTCAATGCCGGGTCAAGATCTTGCCAATTTTTCCTTGTCGGAATTTTAGCAGAGCTTCGCTTGAGCGAAAGATCTTTTGATTTGTTGGCAAAGACTCGGTCTTGACTCTTACGCATTCCGTGCAGGTCAAGGTCAATAGTCAATGTCGGAGTTGAGATCTCGCCAATTTTTCCTTGTCGGAATTTTGGCAGAGTTCTTCTTCCGTTATGAACTAAGGCTTGACCTTTACGAGGGTATGCAACTGGGCTATATGACACGGACTAGACCAAAAACCAACCAAAAAGTCACGGTTTTTTGAAACGTGTGACACGGGATCGTGCATTGGTCAACACTGGCCGCCATGGGGAGGTTGGGATGATTCCGTGCGCGCCCGGGAGCATCGTAAGGCTGTCCGTGACTGCAGCTGGAACCACCCTCGGGTTTGAAGGACGTGCGTGCAAAAGTGTACAGGATATATCAAGTGCGCGTAGTGTGCGGTCTCCTAAAAATGTTCCTTTTTGAGTTAAAACAGAGATTTTCATAAATGTGTTTTAAAGGAATGATTTTCGGGACGGGGAGAATGCAACACATAAGCACGTAAATTTTCTGGGAGCCCCAAATCGGCCATGGAGCTGAGTAGCCCCAAGCTGCTAGGACTGCCAGATTAACCATGATTTTTCCTGGTGGAATTGCCACTGAGGTTGCCCGGTCAAAATCTAATGAGGATTGAGTCGTACGACTGCATGGATCAATTTTCCAGGTTCCACTCCTTTTGCTATTTTTCGGGTTGTTTCCCGTTCAAAGTATGCACAGATTCCAAGATGCAAATGATGCAATGCATGGTAAAGAAAGCAAGCATGATTAATGGAATCGGCGACGGGAGTCTAACCCGCTCAAAGGGAAAAGCTTTCCTTCTATTTTTTTCGAAAAAGTGATACCGGTACGTGGGATTGTTAAACCACCGGTTATCCCAACTCCCACGTCAGAGAGTGTACAGGAAAGGCAAGTGGTTTCCACCTATATACCGAGTATCGATTTTTTTGTTTTGAAAATAAAAGCTTTTCTCCTTTGGGATGTCCCCAGCAGAGTCGCCAAACTGTGAATGTGTGCCCAAATTTTTGTGTTTGTTGGATTCACGCGAGTTTGAAGACATCCGGTTTATTTTGAAAAACGGAGTCGCCACGCCATTTTGATTACCTCAAAACTTTGAAAAAAAGGTTTTATGGGTTCGAAGGTTAAGTTACCCCTTGGGAAGAACGGATCGTCGTTCACCCAAGGTGCCTTGCCGGAGCAAGTCTCCCATGATTTCATTAATCGTGCTTGCTTGCGTGCTTTCTTGTGTGCATGTGTTTGAAAATAAGGAGGGAATGTCCCAAGTCGTCTTTCGGACGTACGAACCATTTGTTGGTTGTCGCTCTGGATTTCTTGGATTTTATGTATTCGGGATTATGATCCCGCCCTCATCTTAGACTTGTGATCATCGCATTTTTTAGACCTTGGGACTTGCGTGATCGAGAGAATGACTCTCTTTGTAGTTAAAGATGAGGTTCTTTAGAAAAGGAGGGTCCTTAGCCCATCAATCCTACACCTTAAGATGGTCGAGCTTGTATAGATGCTTCATACTCATCTTAAGTGATGATCAGAGATATAGGGTTCGAAGGTGTCCCTTTCTAAAGAGATTATGAAACCTTTATGGAAGGAACGATGTAAAGATAGGATCTTTTACACCGGTCCGTTCCTAGGTTGCTAATGGGGGAATGGGGGGAATGTATGTAAAAATGACACTTTAATGAAAAGATGACATTTTTGGGTTGCAAATGATGCACTTGATTCAAAGGAATGATCTTTATTGCAAATGATGCATAAAGATATGGTTTTTATGCAAATGATGCATTTTTATGAAGAACTTGGCATTCATTATGCAAATGATGCATAAAGATTGCATTTTTAAAAAGCATTATGATGATAATTTATGGTAAAGACATGGTCTTTAAAGCAAATGATGCTTGGAAAAGGGATTTTGAATGCAAATGATGCATTTTGATTGAAAAGATTTGATTTTTATATGCAAAGGATGCATAAAGATGACATTTTTATTGGAAAAATGGGGGTTTTAGGTGAAAAGGATGCACCTTTATGGGGAAAGACTACATTTTTATGACAAATGATGTCTAATGCATGCAAAAGGGGAAGGGGGAATATAAAGATGTGATCTTTAATCTACCAAGTCCCAAGCAATATAAAGACAATGCAATGAGCAATTTATAAAGCAATTAGGATGCGAGGTTAGGGCGTGCGAGGTTACCAATGGCTTCCTTCTTCTTTGGATGGAGCTAGGAGGAGAGGTTGATCTTGGATCTTTAAGGAGGAGGGAGGGAGCTTCTTGGCCTTCTTCTTCACCTTCTTGGATCTTCAACAGCCTCTTGGGAGTATTATGATTTTGTGAGTTGATTTTGTTGTGTCAATTGTGTGTGTTGAAATGGGTAGAGGAGGGCTCTATTTATAGGCAGTCTGGAAATCGCCAATGAGGTCGTGCGGCTAGGGACCTCGAGCTAATACAGCCGTGCGGCATTATCCATTGTGACTCAGCATTTCTAGAACCATGCAAGGTGGAAAATTCTAGAAGGTTCTTCCTAATTAAGAAAAACGTGTTTCTTAATTAGGAAGGCTCCTCTTCAGCCTTTAATTAATTTGGGACTGTTCCGGAATATTTCCGGAACACTAGGAAGGTCCGGGGAATTACCGGAAAACTTACCGAAATTGCCGGGAAATTTAACCGGAAGGCATGAGCCAGATTTGGGTACTTACAGGGACGGACGCGACGATCCCTAGAGCTGCTTGGCCTGGTTGGCCGAGTATTGCATGATAGTCACTTATAACATCAATTACAACGAAAGTAACCGTTCGAATGGTCCTCAAAGGATGATCCCCGAGATCAACGGGCAAATCAATCTGTCCCTTGGCGTCTACCCTATGATTGGTGAATCCTTCAAGATGACCTAAGTAGGGACTTAGGCGACTATCAGGTAGACCCATCTTCTGATAGACGTTGTAGAACAAAATATCTTTGGCTGCCCCGGTATCAATCAATATCCTTCTTGATTCACAATTGTCAATGAAGCCAGGGACGATCAATGTCTGCTGACGGGCTAAAGGACTGGACGACAACTCGTATGGGTAAAAACTGATCACATCATTTGGAACCTCAGACTTTTGAGGAACATGGGGAGCTTTCTTCAGGTGGTAGATAGAACTCTTGATTTGGTTCTTGCTCATCTCCTCAGAAATGACTAAGACCATCCTCGGCTGCCTCTCGGGAGGGTCGTTGTTTCCAGCTCAGTTGTTGGCCGCTGGACGATCCCTCCTTACATAATTGTGAATGTGTGCCCAAATTCTAAATTTTTGTTTTTAGATCGGATTCACGCGAGTTTGAAAACATCCGGTTTAATTTGAAAAACGAAGTCGCCACACCATTTTGATTTCCTCAAAACTTTGAAAAAAAGGATTTTAGGGTTCAGAGGTTAAGTTACCCCTTGGGAAGAACGGATCGTCGTTCACCCAAGGTGCCTTGCCGTAGCAAGTCTCCCTAGATTCCATTTTTCGTGCTTGCTTACGTGCTTTCTTGTGTGCATGTGTTGAAAAGAGGGGGGGGGGAATGTCCCAAGTCGTCTTCCGGACGTACAAACCATTTAGTTGGTTGTCGCTCGGGATTCCTTGGATTTTTTATGTGTTCGGGACTTTGATCCCGTCCTCATCTTGGACTTGTGATCATCGCTATTTGACCTTGGGTCTTTGCGTGATCGAGAGAAGGACTCTCTTTTATAGTCCAAAATGGGGTTCTTTAGAAAAGGAGCGTCCTTAGCCCATCAATCCTAAGCTTTGAGACGATTGAGCTTATATGGGAGCTATCATGCTCGTCTCAAGCGAAAATCGGAGATATAGGTTTAAGGTTTATCCCTTTCTAAAGAGATTTTGGCACCTTTAATGGAAGGAACGATGTAAAGATAGGATCTTTACACCGGTCCGTTCCGAAGGTTGCTAATGGGGACATGGGGGAATGCATGTAAAAATGACATTTTTAGTGAAAAGATGACATTTTTGGGTGCAAAGGATGCTTTTGATTTGTAAATGATGCCTTTTGATGTAAAGAAAGAATTTTTATGCAAAGGATGCATTTTTTATAGGAAAATAGCATTTTTAGGCAAAGGATGCTTCTTTCATGCAAAGAAATGATCTTTAATGCAAAGGATACATTTTTATGTATGAGAATGAGTTTTAGGATGCAAAGGATGCAATTTGAATATAAAGATTACATTTTTATATGCAAAGGATGCATAAGGATACCATTTTTATGTAAAAAAAGGGATTTTTAGGTGCAAATGATGCACCTTTAATGCAAAGATTATATTTTTATGGGCAAAGGATACTTATTTTATGCAAAGGATGCAAAGGGGGAGGGGGTATGATTTATATGAATAAAGATAGGATCTTTAACAACAAATACCAAGTTCCAAGCAAGATGATAGTAATATATGAATGCAAGGAGCAATTATATCACATAAACATGCATGATGCAAGGTAAGGGAGTGAGAGGTTACCAATGGTGGTGACCTCTTCTTCTTTGATTCTTGCCTAGTGGATGGACCAACTTGGAAGGCTTCAAGGAGGAGGGAGGTGGCTTCTTGGCACTCTTCAACTTCTGAGATTTTCGCAGCAGGGCTTGAACAGAGCTTTTGTGCTGAATATGGTATGTTGTTGTTTTTCTAAAATGGGTAGAGGAGGGCTCTATTTATAGGCAGTCTGGATAAGGCTAATGAGGCCGTGCGGCTAGGAGTTCCCTCCTAATGCAGCCGTGCGGCATTATCCTGTGTGACTCAGCATGTTTCTAGAATCATGCAAGGTGGCACTTCTAGAAGGTTTTCCATATTAAGGAAAACGTGCCCTTTTAATTTAAATCAGTCCCTTCATTCCTCGGAAGGTTCGGAACAGTTCCGGAATTGCTCCCGGACTTTAGGAAAGTCCGGGAAATTGCCGGAAAACTTAACCGGAAGGCATGAGCCAGATTTGGGTACTTACAGAAGCCCCTCGGCAACGTCACTTGCAGGGCGAGTGGGGTTGTCGATAGAAAAGGATCCGATCTGGCGAATGCCGAGACGGATTAGGTGACCAAGGTGGTCGAGTGGCTGAACCTTTGGAAGGCTACCTACGTATCCCGGAGGAATCAAGCCAGGCCGTAGTTCAGAAAAGATCCGCAGGGGAATAGCGGAGAGAAGCTGGTCTCTTGCTGGGAAAATAGAAGAGAAAGTGACCTAGGAGGTCAGGCGATTGATCCTACTGGGGATATGCTAGAAGTGACCGATGTGGTCGGATATCTGGACCTCTATGAGGGGCTACTTCACCACTGAGGAGTGATGAATGACAAAGAGGTGACCAATGTGGTCTGATGGCTGGACCTTTTTATGAAAGGCTGCCTCACCACTGAGGAGCGATGATGGAAAAAGGGTGACCACTGCGGTCGGATGGCTGGACCTTTTATGAAAGGCTACCTACGTATCCCGGAGGAATCAAGCCTTGGTCGTAGTTCAAGCATCACTAGATAGTTAGGAACGATGTCTAGGATCCTTGAGGTTTTGACAATTAATGGAGGTTGTCACCTGATTTGACTAAAGCTTACGTCACTATCGAGGAGATAGAGGTAGCTGAAGTTTGGAGAACTTGAGCGTACTTCTCAATCTGTGATAGAGGTAGCTTAAGTTTGGAGAGCTTGAGCATACTTCTCAATCTGTGATAGAGGTAGCTTGAGTTTAGAGAACTTGAGCGTACTTCTCTATTCGTGATAGTGGTAGCTTAAGTTTAGATTTCTTGAGCGTACTTCTCTATTCGTGATAGTGTCACCTAGCGTCATTCCGTCATAACGGGAGTAACGGAGGCGACTGGGGAGGAAAGTCTATTTGCTTAGGAGATAACGGATATCCTTTGGAAGACGACGTTATCCTAGTTAAAGGATAACAGGAATTATACGTCCAAGTGGGAAGTCCAGGGGCAAAACTGTAATTTTTGCTCAGGGAGAAAGAGGCCGCCTGGCGTGAGACGGGGCAAAAGAAGCCGTACGGCTAGAAGTTTGATTTTTCCAGATTATTTAAAACAGATTTGAACGGGCATTGGGCATTGTTGCCGCCCATCTACTGCCGAGGAAGAGAGAGAGGAGGGAGAGAATTTCTTCAAAATTCTTCAATTCCCTTTGCTTCTACCGATTGAAATGGATCCGGAGGGGAATCCTATGCCAAGGCAAGCAAGAGGAAACATCTCGGAGGCCGCTCGGAGGAGGAGGAAAGAGCTCGTCCGCACGGAGAGGAAGTATGACTTCCTTACGCCTCCATCGGAGCTCTACCCGGGTAGGAGGGAGCACAAATCAACGAATCCTCAATCGGTTGGGGTAAGCATTCTTAATTTGCTCAATTTCGTCGATTTTGATTGAATTTTGATTGATTATGGGGCTTGACTCAAGTTTTAGGAATTTCTCGAATTTTCCTAGGATTTTTGATGATGATTTTGAAATATTAATGATTAACCTATGAGGCTAAGAAGATTAATGATCATGCATGTGCAATTTTCTTAAGAAATAATGAGAATGACCCATTTTTGAAAATAAATTGGGAAAATAATTGTCTAAGATGTGACGGAGTCCTTGCATGTGCTAGAACTAGGTCAAATTTTTGATCATGGATGCTAAAAGGGATTTTGGATGATGAAAAGGATTCATGCATGCCATTTTTTGAGAAAAAATGAATGCTTATGTGCAAATAATTTTGAAAATTGTGATTTTGTGCTTAGGATAGCAATGTGCTTGACATGATGTGTTTCAAGTGATGAAAGACACGTTTTTCATGCAAAGGATGCTAGAAAAATTTTATTGAATGCTTTTCTTTTGAAAACATGTGCACTTTTGAATATATGCATGCTCTTGAAATGAGGTGAAGGACTGATACGTTTCTTTTGCTGTGCTTGTCGACAGGAGAACAAGTCTAGGGGGCCTTCCGAGATTGCAGTGAGACTATGGGAGAGGATGCCCGATTTTGAGAAGGATGTGGTGAACCCAAAGCAGCTAGTGAGGGCTACTGGCCTGGATTTATTTATTGAGGCTATTGGCAGAGGTATTCACATTACCTCGAAGAGCAAGGGCTTGATCCAGGCCCTTTCGGAGTTCTGGTGGGACACTACCCACAGCTTTCACCTTAGCTGGGGGGAGCTGACAGTGACGCCTGCAGATTTCACTGTTAACACTGGCCTGCAGTTCACCGGGAGGCCTGTGACCTGGAGGAACCATATTACGGCGGAGTAGTTTAGAGCTTTGGTTGGGTTTGAGCTTATTCCTAAGGGTCTCGGGATGGAGACTAGGAATGTCGAGGTGGCAGTCCAGAACTGCATGCAGAAATTTGCTGCTAATGAGGTCACTGCCTCCCAGCTTGCGAGGGCTTTTGTGTGGTTGATGTTGTCAGTCACCATTTTTTCTAATTCTGGGACGCTGGCTATGAATTGCCTTCTCGACTCCTTGGAGGATGTAGATGGGATTGGGACGGTCTCTTGGGGCGAGGCCGGTTTGGCGGAGCTTTACTTTTCCCTGGATCTGTACAAAAGTGAATAAGAAATTTGCTTCGATGAATTGCTTCTCTTTTGCTCTTGAAGTAGTCTCACTTTCTTTCCTTTCTTTTACCTTCTGTCTTTGAGACTTTTATGAGAGAAAATGACCTTTTTGATGCTTTGAACATGCAGGTCTGGTTTTACGAGGTGATCAGGTTCTTTCTGTGGAACCAACAGAGCGATGCTACCATCTTTCCCGCTATGGTCCGCTGGAGGGGAGATGCGAGGGATAAGTTCACCGGGAAGACCCGGATCACCTTTGACTACAAGATGGTTGGGCCAGTTATCAACAGAGATGGGAACGATGGAGTGAACTTTTACCCTTGGGGGAGGTATCCAGAGATTTTGCTAGGAGAGGCCGTGGAGGCGACGAGGCAGAGGCGATGGTTGACCGGGTTGACATGTGATGTCATCTATCTGGGGGACCGTTTCTCTAGGCAGCATGGCCATGTCCCTCTATTGGATGCCATTACCCCCCATGATCCTCCAGCACGGATGCTGCAGCCCCGGGATTGGTCGGCGGATGACATAGAGAGATATCAGGCAGGCGTAGCAGCTGAGGAGTACTTTGACATGGCTACTCCTTATGCTATCTTTGTGGAGCAGCGACTGAGGACGCCACAGAAGCTAGTGAAGCTGGCTGTCACTCAGGGGTATGGGGAGGCTGAGCCTACTGATCCGCTGATGCCTCCTGCTCATCTTTCTTATGTAGTCAATGGGGTACCGAGGAGGTTCAGGATACCTGTCCCCGACACTAGGGAGCCCCAGTATACTCTTGCCCTTGGACAAAGACCTTTGTAAGTACACTTTAGGGTCTTTTCCCCTCTTTTTTTTTAGACTTCTTTGCTTTTTGCCATTTCGAGATTTTTCTGAGATTATCTTCTCTTTTTCTCAGGTTCCAGCTCGCACTTACGATGGCTTGGTCAGGCAGAATAGGGGCTGGAAGGATGTATGCCGATCCCTTTTGAAGAAGCTGGCTTGCGCTTCAAAGGCCGCAGCGAACGTGCAGGAGCCTGTGCGCAAAAGGAGGCATGTAGGGGGCACGGCATCCACCTCATCGGCTTCAGAGTACTCCTCTAGTGCCATGCCTCGGGGACGGGGACCCAATGCCGGCATCCTGGAGCATCTGGCAGAGTATGAACATGTGAATGTTCATCTTTCTGATGTGAGCGACAGTGAGGACTTGATGAGAGAGGCGAGCCTTTATGAGTTGAGTAGTGATGAGGAAGAATCGGAGGCCTAGGAGGTCTCTAGAATCGATTTAGGAGGAAAAACAAACAATGAACAATTTTATGCACAACTTGTTTATTTTTTTGCTTTATTTGGGCGCCGATGGGGCGAAAACAATGTACTAATGTTTTATTTGCTTTTTAAATTCATGCTTTATGAATTCGCATATTACTCGAGCCTTGGGGCAGTTTTTTTGCTTGGAATTGAGGCTGGAATTGGGCCAAAATGATTTGTGATGACACATAACTGCATGGTTAGTGTTTGGATATATTTTTGCACAGGTTTTTGTTGGAAAAGTGGGGTGAAAACTCCCTTTGGGCAGCAACTTGGTTGCTGCAGATTTTTTTCTCACATCAGGCAAATGAAGCCGTGCGGTCTGGTCTCTGGAGCAAATGAAGCCGTGCGGCTTACAGTTCTGTCTGGACTGGTTATTTTTAGAATAAAACCAAGGCTTGGCCATTTCATTTCATTTTCACTCTAGACTTGTCCCAACTGTTCCCATAGCACATATTTGACCTAAAGACATCAACTTTGATCATTTTGCAATGGAGAAGCCCGTTAGATTGCAAAGGGGGAAAAGAGACCGTTTTCTATCCGATCTTCAATCTTGGGTGAGATATAACTTTCAATCTCACAAGGGGCTATTTGATTCTTCTTTCAAGATCAAATCTTTATGGCATTTGAGGGATCTCCCGCCCGATTGGGACCTTTTGAGAGCAGCAGCAAGGTTTTGGGACGTCCGGAGACACGTTTACTGCTTTTCTTACAATGAGATTGTCCCAACTTATGAAGACTTTCGAGCCTTGATTGGGGGTCCAGAAATTGAGGCTATATCGATTCCTCTGATCGAAGATGTGCCGGTGGCGGCAAAGTTGGCATCTTTTCTGCACATATCTCTGGGAGAGGCTGAGGGGATGATGATAGCTCCGGACAGGATTGACCTTTCTGATATCCCGAGCAGGTTCGGGTCTCCGGATATGGCTACGACCATGGTGGCTATGGATGCATTTATCCTCTGCATATTCTCTTCTCTGTTCACCGCTGAGTCCGTGGGGATCTGTCATGGTGGTCTCTTGGACATGGTTAGGGTTTGCAGGGCTGGGAAGGACATTGTCCCATTGGTTCTGGGTGAGACTCTGCATGGCATCTATAGGATGGCTAGAGGAGACCGTTTCATGAGGTCTGGGAGTCCAACCGTGTTGACTTTGTGGCTACAGGAGAGATTCGGGGCTTTGCCGACTCAATGCCCTTGGGTGATTTCCCGGAGGGGTTTACCTCGACAGCAGGACCAGGGTGACTGGGAGCTGATGATGGCTAGGCTATCCACTTCAGATATTTGCTGGTGGGTACCTCACTGGAGGCTGCAGACCAGGAGGACATTTCAGGAGTCCTATATAGTGAGGGTTCCAGGATTCTGTTGGTCATCCTTCTACATACCCTGCTTGGTATTCAGGCAGTTCAGGGCCTTACAGGAGCCGTTGGGCAATTGGGAAGACATTCGTACCATGGAGGTGGTGCTTTTAGACATGAGGGATCCAGCCAGCTTCTCATTCTTCTCGAGGGCTTGGACATATACTGTTTTTCCACCCAGGGCCATTCTCAAGAGCAGGAAAAGTACCATCTTGACCACGGCATACTTGGACTGGTATGAGAGGGAGATGGGAGTGACTCAGGTCATATTGGGAGAGAGACGTCAGGCTTTATTGGGGGCTGACTGCGATTCGAGTAGGACTCTGAGGAAGACTGAAGCTAAGGCGAGTCGCCATAACCAATCGGGTGACCTTATCAGGGATATGGAGGATCGATACAAGAGACTATCCGAAGTCGCTCCCTTGACTAAGGCTCAGAGGGAGGAAGTGCGGACTCATGCCCGTATTGAGAGGGCACTTATTGACACAGGTTTGATGGAGGCTCCAGTGAGGATACCGGAAATCGGGGTAAGGGAGACCGACATCATAGAGAAGAAGAGAAAGAACACTCGACGAGGTCGAGGTAAAGGGAAGAAGACCAAAGAAGACTCAGTGAATGACAACTGATAAATCTTTTCTTGGGATTTCCTTATTGCCATTTTGCAAACACAGTAG
This sequence comes from Adenophora triphylla var. japonica, assembly GCA_022495995.1. Classification (NCBI taxonomy): domain Eukaryota; kingdom Viridiplantae; phylum Streptophyta; class Magnoliopsida; order Asterales; family Campanulaceae; genus Adenophora; species Adenophora triphylla. The sequence goes on along the minus strand of JAFEMH010002342.1, from coordinate 253,613 downwards.
TTTATTAGGCCTTTTATTGTATTTTAGATCTTTGTAGCAGGTTAGCAGAGTCAAGAGTAGACCGTGCTTGAACTCATCAAGAAGTCTTTAACTTGTAATGAACAAGAGATATTATCTTAGAAATTAATCAAGACACAATTTTATGGAAATTTCAGATGTCTTATTGATTAGGACCCGTTTTATGAAAACTTGAATGCCCTTTATTTATTATTTAGGACGCATTTCATGGAGACTGAATCGCCCTTTTTTTTTTGTTTAGACCGAACCATAAATGGCTGCCTACGTTCCCCTTTTACAAGAAAGACTAAGGGGCTCAGGTCTTCGTAGTTCATTCTGGTGAACTCTTTTTTTCTTTTTTTTATGTGCAGCCCTGTTTTTTGCCTAGACCGCCCTTTTTGGGTTTTCAGCCTAGTTGGGCATTACTCTTTTGCACTAAGATTTTTCTTTCTTTTTTTTTATGTGCAACCCTGTTTTTTGCCTAGATCGCCCTTTTTGGGTTTTCAGCCTAGCTGGGTATTACTCTTTTTGCACTAAGATTTTTCTTTTTTTTTTATTTTCTTTTTTTTTATATTTTTTTTAGACATAGTACCTTCGGAGCTTATCACCGTTGACTGGGTGGACAAAGGGATTGCCGTCCAGGTCTGCAAGTTTCATGGCTCCTCCCGATAGTATCTTCTGCACCACATACGGGCCGATCCAAATGGGTTCCCATTTTCCCAGGGGATTGTCTCTGGTAGGGGGCTTCACTTTCAACACTAAGTCACCCTCTTTGATGTCCCTGGCCTTGACCTTCTTGTCAAATGCTCGGGCCATTCGCCTCTGATAGGCTTGGGTGTGCTCCATGGCTTTTAGCCTTCTTTCATCGAGCAGGGCCAACTCATCATGCCGGCTACGTAGCCATTCTACTTCGTTGACGCTGTTTTCCAGGATGACCCTTAATGACGGGATTTCCAACTCCACTGGTAACACCGCTTCCATCCCGTAGGTTAGGGCAAAAGGAGTTTCTCCTGTGGCTGTTCTGACAGACGTCCTGTAGCCCCAGAGTGCCAGGTGCAGCTTTTCGGGCCAATCACGACCACGGGTGGCCATTTTTCGGATGATCCATTCGAGCGTCTTATTAGCAGCTTCCACGGCTCCGTTAGTCTGAGGTCTGTATGGGGATGACTTGTGGCGAGTGATTCTCGACTCGACAAGAACCTATCGCAGTCTCCTTCAAAGTGCGACCCATTATCAGAAATGATCTCATTGGGCACCCCATATCTACACATTATGTTTTCCTTGATAAACTAGGACACCTTCTTGGAAGTGAGAACCTTGTATGACTTGGCCTCTACCCACTTGGTGAAGTAGTCGACGGCTACTAACACAAATTCATGCCCATTGCTTCCTGCCGAGGCTATCTTCCCTATCACGTCAATAACCCAAGTTGCAAACGGCCAAGGAGTCATCATGCAGTACAGGTCATGAGGCGGGAGATGGTTGAGGTTGGCAAACCGTTGGCATTTGTCACACGCTCGGACATGCTGGACACAGTCTGTCTCTATGGAAATCCAGTAGTAACCCATTCTGAGGATCACTTGCATCAGGGCTCTAGCATTCATATGAGGACCGCAGGGAGCATTGTGGACTTCGGTCATCAACTCTCTGACCCTTTCTTGAGTGATGCACAAGAGGAGTGGTCCTTGGTACCGCTTCTTGTACAGGTTGCCTCCTAAAATGACATAATGGGAAGCCAACCTTTTCAGGGCTTGCAAGCTCTTGGCTTTGACACCTTCTTTTGGTCTACCTTCTTCGTCTCTGAAAGCTGACTCTCCATCTTTGAGGAACTGGTAAATTTGATTGTACCAGGGTTCCTTGATAGGCTCAGGTCCCAAGTCTACTTCACAACAGAAAGTCGGGGCTTCTCTTCTACCCACTCTGAAGGGTTTTATGGCTTTTCCCTCGGGGATCTCTACCAGTGAGGCTAGAGTAGCTAGGGCATCTACGAATCTGTTCTTTTCCCTTGGCAAGTAGTGGAAAGTCACTTCTCTGAACTGTCCAGTCAACTCCTCCATATGGGCATGATACCGCTGAATATTAGGGTCCACAGTCTTCCATTTGTTGGAGACCTGGTTGATGATCAGGGCTGAGTCTCCATAAACTTCGAGCTCCTTGACATTCCTTTCTAGGGCAGCTTCTAAACCAGCAATGCAGGCTTCGTACTCAGCAACATTGTTTGTGGCAGGGAAGTTCAACTTAAGGGCTATGGGCGTGTGCTCATCTTTCGGGTCAACCAGTAGCATCCCTACGCCATTTCCTCTTTTGTTAGCATCTCCATCAAATAAAAGCTGCCATCGGTTCTCAGGCTCGACTACAAAGATCCCTTCATCTGGGAACTGGGGTTCAGGCCCACGGTCCTCATTACTAGGAAAATTTGCCAGATGGTCTGACAATGCTTGACCCTTTATGGCCTTTCTGGTCACGTAGTTGATGTCGTATTCAGCCAAGAAGAAGGACCATTTTGCTAGGCGCATCGAGAGGGAAGGCTTGTCAAAGATGTACTTGATGGGGTCCATTTTTGAGACCAAGTTCACAGGGTGGGCTTACATATAATGCTTCAGCTTATCGACTACCCTGCACTGGCCTCCCGCACAAGTCTTTTCACATGCTTTGAGTAATTGAGCTCACTTCCCGCAGCCTTCCGCCGACAAAGTAAATGGCATTTTCTACCCGAGAGTCTTTCTTCTCCCGAGCAAGCATAGCCCCAACCGCCGTATCGGTGGCAGTGAGATAGAGCAAGAGGTTTCGTCTATGTGGGGGCATAGTACCGGAGGATGTACTAAGTACGCCTTGATCTCGGTCAAAGGCATCTGGCATTCTTCGGTCCACTCAGTATCTACATTCTTCTTCATGAGCTTGAAGATGGGCTCGCACATAGTGGTCAACCGGTTGACGAAACGGCCGATGTACCGCAGCTTTTCCCTTAAAGCTTTTGACTTACGTCTGGGTTTGAGGTGGCCTCATGTCCATAATGGCTTTGATCTTTCGGGGGTCGACTTCGATACCTCTCTCCGTGACCATATACCTAAGCACTTTTACCCTTGTCACTCCAAAGGTGCATTTAGCAGGGTTTAGTCTCATGGAATGTTGTCTTAGCCTCTCAAAGAACTTTCGCAGGTCAACAAAGTGCTGCCCATCCTCGCCTTTGGAGTGAATTATCATGTCGTCGACGTAGACTTCAATCTCCTTGTGGATCATGTCATGAAAAAGTGCGGTCACTGCCCTTTAATAAGTAGCCCCGGCGTTCTTAAGCCCAAATGGCATTACTGTATAGCAGTAAGTTCCCCACGATGTGGTGAAGGCTGTCTTTTCTTGGTCTTCTTCGGCCATCTTGATCTGGTTGTAGCCTGCAGAGCCGTCAACGAAGGATTTGACTTCGTAGTTGGCAGTGGCGTCCACCAGGATGTCTATGTTTGGCAAGGGGTAATCGTCTTTGGGGCTGGCCTTGTTCGGATCCCGGAAATCTACACAAGCAGCCGCACCTTCCCATTGGCCTTGGTTACGGTCACAATATTGGACAACCATGTCGGATATTCGATGACTACTGATGAATCCCACCCGCAGAGCTTCTCAATTTCTTCTTTGACTGTAGAGACCATTCTCGCTTGATTTTCCTCGCTCGCTTCACCGGCTTAGCATCTCGGTGCTAGAGGGATTACGTGCTCTACTATTGAACCTGTCTAGCCCCGCATATCCTTGTACGACCATGCAAAGACGTCCATGTATTCTCCGAGCAGATTAACCAGCCTGTCCCTTTCAACCCCCTGGAAGAGGCTTCCAATCTGTGTCTCTTTAGGTTCCTCGATAGTACCCGGAGTTAACACTCGTCAAAACCTCCTCGGCAGCTTGGGCCCGGTTTTCCTCTTTTTCTCGTAACTCCGCTTAAAGATTTCTTTAATGTATTGTTCGTTTAGTGTGTTTGCATCTTGTTCAAATGATTCATTATTAATCTGTTGTTAAGTTTTGAGTTAATTTATCATTTGTTAAGTTGGCAATAAGAGGATACTCGTAAAGATCCGTCATTTCATTCAAAGCAAAGGGAAAGATGACATTGATTACATGTTCATAATCCTCAGCGTGAGGCCTTCGGATGACTCGAGGACTCGGAATTCAAAGATTCCCGACTCAACCGTATAGACGATGTGGTGTTTGACACGATCGGGTTGAGAAGGACGGGGTACCAATCCAAGCTCCATGATCATTTGCTGTCGGCTGGCTATTGGCCCTGAAAATGTCTCCCAATTCTTCAACGGCATCTCTGTCTTAGTCACCAAAGTGCGGGGATCGAAAGGCTCTTCACCACCGTCTCCAATTACGGCAACTACCTCATCATCTGAGCTGAAGTCGATCAAAAATCAGGGATCTGTGCTTCCTCATCAAACAACTTTTGCAAGCCCCACTCACTATCTTCACTACTGGCAGCTTCTATCTGGCTGATCTTCGGAAGAGCTAACTCAAAGGCGGAGAAATCCATTACCCCGGATGAGAAGGATGCTGACCCTTTGACACTGTTCTGGTTTCTTTTGATGACATACTCGTTCTGAACGGTAGTGGTAGCTCTAGGAATTTCTGGCAAGTCGAGGAACATTCTCCGAACAGGATTTGCTGGTTTTCCCCTAACTTTATCAAGGTTTTCTAGAAGGGTTTTCCTCCGGCAATCACTTTCATCGTATTGGGTCCCACTTTTTGTAAAGTAATGGGTCAGAGACAAACTGTAAGGATGGAGATGGACCCCTTCACTTCGTTTTCCTGGAACTGTGCCTTTAGCTTTTCTGTCATCCCGAGAGTTCGGTTTGTATCCCAAGCCATATCTGGTAGTCTGTTCCTTTACATTAATGATAGTATTGCGACCCTGCAGTCTTTTGCCCAATCCAAGCCCCGAAAGATAACCCATTTTTCTCATCATTCTCATGGCAGGGGGAATTTTATCGGAGGTAGTAGTGAGGTCAGTGCAACACACTTGTGCTTTGGAAGAAGCTACAGAGAATCCGGTCAAGGCAAACCCTTCATCATTATGCTTAATTTCCAATATCGGAATACCACCAGTGCTGGTTCCTTCCATTGTGACGCTGTCTCCGTAAATAGTGGTGATAGTACCATCATTTGATTGAAATTTGACGCATTGGTGTAGAGTAGAGGCTACCCCGTTTATCTGGTGGATCCAAGGGCGTCCCAGCAGAACGGTAAATGAAATCGGAATGTCAATCACTTGAAAGTCAACGTCCATGACCTTTTTCCCGAACCATAACTTGAGAGTAGCAATCCCCAAAACTGATCGTGCAGTAGAGTCATAGGCCTTAATAGTCTGACTAGAAGGCTTCAAATTCGTGGGCTTCAAATCCAATAAGTCCATCATCTTTGCTGGCAGGACATTCATTGCAGACCCTCCATCGACTAATACCCGTGGCAATCGGCGTTCTTCCAACTGGACCGTGATGTAAAGAGGTTCGTTATGACTAGCCCCATACTTTGGCAGGTCCAAGTCAGTAAAGGTAATGATGTTTCCGTAATGGATACTTCCAATCATCTGGACGACCTCATCTGGGGTGACATCTATGGGCACCATGGTCTTGGCCAAACTTTCTTCTAGTTTCAACTTATGAGGGTATGAAGAGGTTAACAAGGACCACAAGGAGATATTGGCCTGAGTACACTTCAACTGAGTCAGCACCGGATCCTCCCTGTCAGAGTCTGGCTTTTCTGCTTCTGGCTTATAGGGTCTTTTATCTGTTTTCGGCTCAGAGACGGCATTTCTTTTGTCACCCTTAGGCTGTTCAATACTCATCTGTCCGGACCGAGTCATCACATAGACATTAGACTTTTCTGAATCATCATTCCTACCGGCGGATTCTGTCAGCTCTTTCAAAGTCAGAGGCGGGCTCTTACTGGCGTATGGCCAATTCTGCTGATTAATCTGATTGACAGCGCTACCAGAGGCATAGGCGGCTTCCCGAATCTGATCCTGTGTTAATGGCTTTACTGGCTTTCTCGGGGTTTGGAATTCTTAACTGACTTAGCGACTGGCTGATTTCAGCTTCATCCTTTTCACTCAGAGCCTTGACAGTCTCATTCAGGCTCTTCAAGGTCAGCATGCAACAGGAATTATCAGAGTCTGGAGGTTTGCTAATGGCTTCCTCACTTGGACCTAGCAACTTTTTCAGCAGAGTGGGGTCACATTCTTCATCACTGTCAAGCATGTCCCTTCTTTCTTTAGGGGTCAGCCTTCCGACGGCATCTTTGACGTTGGCCAAACACTTTCTAAAGTGGGAAATTCCATCATCGAGAAGGATTTCTACGGGGTCAAACCTCATGGCGGGTTCCTGTTCTTTACTGTCAGGAAGATTTTCTGGGCTTTTCGGCTTCTGGGCTAACCATTCCTCTACTGTTCCTTCTGGCATTTCGACTGTGTCTTCCTCAGTATCACTACAGTAACTCTCATGAGAACTCTCATCTTGACTCTGATGACCAATGAGGGCAAAAGCAGGTCGGGATACTTGGCGCCATATAAGGGGTATCTTGGACTTTTCCTCTGACTTGGGGATTACCAAGAAAACATCATTGTCATCGTAGGACATAAAGGGGATCGGGGTCGCTTCGAACCTTAAGACTCTTTCCAGGGCATCCATACACTCTTCTTCAGACAAGGTTTTAGGGGTGACTCTTAGCACTGCAATGGAGTCTACTCTTCCCGACGGAGGTTTGGCCTCAATGACGCTTACATGTTCTAGATCGGCGGGTGGAGCCCACTTCCCTCTTTCAGCTAAAGCTTCGATCAAGTTCCTCCATTCACCAACCAAGACTTTGTAAGGAGTATTGAACTCTAGGATGTAGAATTCATACGCTGCCTCATCTGAGCTTGTATCCTTTTTCTCTTCCGAACCTTCACACAGGCTACAGACACATTTTGAAGTGATACCATCTCCCATTCCAGGTCCGTGGTTTTCATCTTGCCCTCCGGGTTTCACTTCGGTCGACTCCAGGTTCATTCCTTCTACTGAACTGTCATCATTACTGTAAATCCACCCATTCCTGTTCTCATTTCCGACTGATTCTTCACTGCCACTGTCTGGTAGATAGGCAAACTCACAGACGTTGACAAAGTTAGAAAGGTTGGGCTGATACTGGAATTCCAAGGTAGGTAAATTTGGCTCAGGCTGAGAGGAGGGAAAGAGTCCCATGGGGTAATGCAGAGGCTGCGTTACGGGGATAGCTGTGGCGTTTATTCTCTGTTGGTAGGGAACAAAGTTGGGTCTTATCTGAGGAGGAGAGGGTGTCGGGACCCTGATGGCTTGAGATATTGGGAAGGACTGAAAAGGGACAGTCTTTGGCAATGGATCATATGTGGATGGAGGGGGGCATTGGTTATAGGATAGGGGAGCTGAGATGGTTACTTCTGGAGTCTCATCTTCTACCATAACCAGGGAACCGTTGGGCTCAACCACTATCTGGACCCCATGACGACGGAGCGCATCAATGAGCATGGTTTGCTGTTCCTCATGGGCCTTACGACTGTTTTCTAAGGCTAAGGCTAGCTCTTCTTCCCTAGTCATCTGGTTACCCAAACCACTGATGTTCTCTGTCAAATCGGCCATTCTGACTCTCTGGACTGACAAAGCTGAGGATTCTGGCGAACTGTCTGAGAATTCTGCGCTAACAAGTCGCTGACCCGGTGTTCTCACCCACTTCTTTCTCTCTGCGGGAAAGGGATAGGAGAGGTTTAGACTCGGGGTAGGTGTTTAGGCTGAAGGCTCAAGCAATATGCAAATTAAGAATCTTCCAGTTTACTTTAAATAGTGTCTTTTATTAATTTCTATTTGGTTGGAAAAGGGGTTCTGCCCTTCTTTTTCGCAACTACTCTAGATCCTGGATCAGTGGGTTCCGTCACTACGTCTATAAGCCCCTCGTATTCCACCTGCATTTCGACCTCCCAGGGTGGACAGCCCCGGGCGAGGGTCCTATAGGGCACGCGGATCCCACCGATCGAGAGAGAAGAACGCTCCTAACGGGTCTAGCGGGTCATAGGAACTTTTAACGCACGAGCGATGCGAATTATAGTCAAGGCAATACCGGGAAAGTCTCGTCTTTCAGCCTTAACAAAATTTCGGCAGAATTTCGCTTGCGCGATCGACGTTTTGACTTTTCGGTAATATCCGAGAAGATAATAGGCATGGGTCGGGCGTTAAAATCCAGATGACACAGTGTCATATTGAACTTCGTTGCATACGTCGTGCGTGAGTCAAAATCGAAGTCAATGCCAGGTTAAGATCTTGCCAATTTTTCCTTGTCGGAATTTTGGCAGAGCTTCGCTTGAGTGAAAGATCTTTTGGATTTTCTTGGTAAGGACTCGGTCTCGACTCTTACGCATTCCGTGCGGGTCAAGGTCGAAGTCAATGCCGGAGTCAAGATTCTACCGATTTTTCCTTGTCGGAATTTCGGCAGAGTTTCGCTTGAGCAAAAAGATCTTGACTTCCGTTATGGACTAAGGCTTGACCTTTACGGGGACATGCAACTGGGCTGTATGACACGGACTAGACCAAAAACCAACCAAAAAGTCACGGTTTTTTTGAAACGTGTGACACGGACTGTGCATTGGTCGACACTGGCTGCCATGGGGAGTTTGGGGTGATTCCGTGCGCGCCCGGGAGCATCGTAAGGTCGTCCGTGATCGCAAACAAAACCACCCCGGGTTTAAAGGGACGTGCGTGAAAAGTGTATAGGATATATAAGGTGCACGTAGTGTGCGGCCTCCTAAAAATGTTCCTTTTTGAGTTAAAACAGAGATTTTCAGAAATGTGTTTTAAAGGAATGATTTTTCGGGACGGGGGAAAATGCAACAGATAAGGCACATAAATTTTCTGGGAGCCCCAGTCATTCTTGGAACTGAATAGCCCAAAGCTGCCAAGGCTGCCAGATTAACCTCAATTTTTCCTGGTGGAATTGCCACTGAGGCCGCCCGATCAGAATCCAAGGAGGATTGAGTCGTACGACTGCATGGATCAATTTTCCAGGTTCCACTCCTTTGCAATTTCAGGTTGTTTCCCGAATATTTTAGGCACCTTTTAGCCTTGAGAAGGCTTCCTGTTCAAAGTATGCATAATTCCCAAGATGCAAATGATGCAATGCAAGGCAACGAAAGCAAGCACGATAATTGGAATCCGCGATGGGAGTCTAACCCGCTCAAAGGAAAAAAGCTTTCTTTTTATATATTTTTTTTTCGAAAAGGAATACCGGTACGTGGGATTGTTAGACCACCGTTTATCCCAAGCCCCGGGTTAGGGAGCGATACAGGAAGGTTAAATGGTTTCCACCTATATACCGGGTATCGTTTATTTTGAAAATGAAAGCTTTTCTCCTTTAGGATGTCCCCAGCGAAGTCGCCAAACTATGAATGTGTGCCCAAATTCTAAATTTTTGTTTTTAGATCGGATTCACGCGAGTTTGAAAACATCCGGTTTAATTTGAAAAACGGAGTCGCCACGCCATTTTGATTTCCTCAAAACTTTGAAAAAAAGGATTTTAGGGTTCGGAGGTTAAGTTACCCCTTGGGAAGAACGGATCGTCGTTCACCCAAGGTGCCTTGCTGTAGCAAGTCTCCCTAGATTCCATTTTTCGTGCTTGCTTGCGTGCTTTCTTGTGTGCATGTGTTGAAAAGAGAGGGGGGGAATGTCCCAAGTCGTCTTCCGGACGTACAAACTATTTAGTTGGTTGTCGCTCGGGATTCCTTGGATTTTTTATGTGTTCGGGACTTTGATCCCGTCCTCATCTTGGACTTGTGATCATCGCTATTTGACCTTGGTTCTTTGCGTGATCGAGAGAAGGACTCTCTTTTATAGTCCAAAATGGGGTTCTTTAGAAAAGGAGCATCCTTAGCCCATCAATCCTACGCTTTGAGACGATTGAGCTTATATGGGAGCTATCATGCTCGTCTCAAGCGATAATCGGAGATATAGGTTTAAGGTTTATCCCTTTCTAAAGAGATTTTGGCACCTTTAATGGAAGGAACGATGTAAAAATAGGATCTTTACACCGGTCCGTTCCGAAGGTTACTAATGGGGACATGGGGGAATGCATGTAAAAATGACATTTTTAGTGAAAAGATGACATTTTTGGACGCAAATGATGCTTTTGATTTGCAAATGATGCCTTTTAATGTAAAGAAAGGATTTTTATGCAAAGGATGCATTTTTTATAGGAAAATAGCATTTTTAGGCAAAGGATGCTTCTTTCATGCAAAGAAATGATCTTTAATGCAAAGGATGCATTTTTATGTATGAGAATGAGTTTTAGGATGCAAAGGATGCAATTTGAATATAAAGATTACATTTTTATATGCAAAGGATGCATAAGGATACCATTTTTATGTAAAAAAGGGATTTTTAGGTGCAAAGGATGCACCTTTAATGCAAAGATTATATTTTTATGGGCAAAGGATGCTTATTTTATGCAAAGGATGCAAATGGGGAGGGGGTATGATTTATATGAATAAAGATAGGATCTTTAACAATAAATACCAAGTCTCAAGCAAGATGATAGTAATATATGAATGCAATGAGCAATTATATCACATAAACAAGCATGATACAAGGTAAGGGAGTGAGAGGTTACCAATGGTGGTGACCTCTTCTTCTTTGATTCTTGCCTAGTGGATGGACCAACTTGGAAGGCTTCAAGGAGGAGGGAGGTGGCTTCTTGGCACTCTTCAACTTCTGAGATTTTCGCAGCAGGGCTTGAACAGAGCTTTTGTGCTGAATATGGTATGTTGTTGTTTTTCTAAAATGGGTAGAGGAGGGCTCTATTTATAGACAGTCTGGATAAGGCTAATGAGGTCGTGCGACTAGGAGTTCCCTCCTAATGCAGCCGTGCGGCATTATCCTGTGTGACTCGGCATGTTTCTAGAATCATGCAAGGTGGCACTTCTAGAAGGTTTTCCATATTAAGGAAAACGTGCCCTTTTAATTTAAATCAGTCCCTTCATTCCTCGGAAGGTTCGGAACAGTTCCGGAATTGCTCCCGGACTTTAGGAAAGTCCGGGAAATTACCGGAAAACTTAACCGGAAGGCATGAGCCAGATTTGGGTACTTATAATAATGATCAAGACGACCGTCGTCTATCCACCGTTGTATTATCTTTTTCAAACTGAAACATTCCTCCGTGTCATGTCCCTTGTCTCGGTGGCATTCACAATACTTGTTCATGTTCTTTTTCCCCTTGGCGTTGGGGTTCATTTTCGGTGCCGGCCCAAAATCCACATTGCTCAAAATCTCCGCCCGTGATACAGTCAATGGAGTATACGAATCAGGTACTTTTTCTGCCTTTCGGGCTTGTTCTTTCCTTTGTCACCGGTCTTATCTTTCTTGAATTTTTCCGCCTCGTTATTGACGACGGACTTGCCATCTCTTTGTAACTTCCTCTCTTCAACCTCGGCCACCGCATAGGCCTTAGTGTAGAGGTCTTTTCTGGATTTTGTCGGATGGACTTGAAGTTCGTAGTCCAAAGTTGAAGAGACGATACCATGCCTGAAACAGTTAATAATTTCCCGATCCGTCAGATCTTCGTCGATCTGATCAACCAACTTCTTGAACCTCTTGAAATAATTCATGGAGCTTTCATTGGCTCCCTGAGTGATGTTACTCAGATCGTTCACAGTCTTGCGACGCTCCCCAGCTGTTGCAAATCTACCCAAAAACTTCTTCCTCATTTGCTTCCAAGAATCAATGCTTCCTTTCGGAAGGCTTCTAAACCACCTTAAAGCTGCATCAGTCAATGTGCTTGTAAGAGCCTTACACATCACATCATCATGTCCCGAAGTTCTAGACACCACACACATCTGAGCTTCAAGATGTTGCATGTGATCTAACGCACTTGTTGAGCCGTCGTATTGCTTTAAGTCAGGCAGTTTGAACCCTGGCTCTGGTGCTCCTAGCTCGAGCATCCACGGGGCTAGAGGTTTCAGTATACCAACATCGTCTTCAGAGTCATCACTATCCACATTGTTCTTTTTGGCCGTCAATTCCTCAACCTGACGCTTGAGTCTAAGGAATTCTCGCATATCAATTTATCACCTGCAGGGCCGGTGGGAGGAAGCCTATCTCAACGAGGCCCCCGGGAAACGGTGTTTGACTGTTGCCTCTCGGAGGGGGCAGGTCATCGGGAGATTGTTCTCTCCCTCCTGTAACTTGGGGGAGGAGACGGCCTGTAAGATCGTGATTGCTCCCGTTCGCGATGAGGGGGAGTGCGCGTCCTTTCCCTATAACTCGGCGCTCGTTCATTTCTCAATGAAGGGGTCATTTGACGACCGCAAACAACTTGGTTCTGATTTTGCTCAAGGTTCTCATTGGCTGGAGATCTACGAGGCTCACCATCTGTCTCATCGCGTCGTCGCTGTGATGGGAGTCCCTCACTGCGTCGTTGATTGAGGTGCTCTCTGAGGTCAAGTTGTGGCACTACTCGTTCATTTTCGGCGACAACATCTTCACGATGACCCTCATTCCTTCTCTGGTTCCTTCTCCTTCCCGATGAGACTGTATTATGAGACTCCTGTGGAGGTTGGTCCTCAGCCATTCGGATTAGCTCGTTCTGTACTTGCAGGAGTTCGTGAAGAGCATTCGCTCTCTCAACGAGGAAAGCGGTTCTGTCGATATGTGGGTTGGATGGACCTCCCACATTTCGTACAGTAGCTCCCTCGGGCCTCCTTTCCAGTGGGGGTCGTCGTTGTCGCTCACGAGCGTGCCTTTTTTCTCTCCTCCTTGCTATTGGAAGGCCAGTGTCATCTACCACACCGTGTGACCTGGTAACCCTCAGATTAGGGTTCCTAGGTTGAGGTGAGAGAGGTCTGGGGTTTTCTTGTTGGCCTTGTGGAGGGGAAGGTGGCCGGCCTGCATCTCCGGTAGATTTGCTAGCTGTGTGTCCGTCTGACACCATCTCCAGGTTATCCGGTTGTTTTTCCTTGGTTGAAGATCACTGATGAATGTTCCTGGCAATGGAACCAATCTGATGACGCAGGAAAACGTTCGGGCTCAGCTCTGGGTCCAGCAAAGTATTTAGGCTGACTTCTGACCTACACAACATAAGAAATGAACCGTGAACTGCGCCGGGGCTTGTCCGGCAAGGCCCTCCGGCGTGAGAATCAGTGTTTGGGCTGGAGAAAGGTGATAAAAATATGGTGGGTGTGTGTACACGTGAATAATGAAAGTTGCATTATCTTAGCCCAAGGAACTGTTCTGCTATTTATAGTGGATGAAGGAAACTAGGGTTTCCATCTGAACCGTTGGATTGGATTACTGCCAACCGTTGGATTGGCTTTGTCCCCTATGCATACATGTGACATCCTGGGATTGCTCCGCCTAAGTAAGGACACTGCTGTGTCTGACATGAATAATTTATTTGTCCCATAATAGAAAGTCAACCTGTACACTTTTGGCACTATCACTGGTTCCATGATTACACGCGCAGAGTGGCCCAGTGGTAGGTCTGACTTTATCCCAAAATGGCTTATTGGGCAAGCTTATTGAGCAAGCTAAATGAATGGATGACTTGGAGATGTACGTCCAATGGGGTCGTCACTGAGTAGATAACTCGACGAGCGAGTGCACGAGTGAATCATTTCATCTTGGGATGAGTCTGGTCGCTCAATGGCGACGACGGTCATTCTTCGTAAGACGGGCTCCGACCCATGGGTGTAATGGCTCGTCACTTGGATGGACTTGGTCTCTCAGTGGCGACGACCGCCATCCATTGTTCGACGGGCCATAACCCAAATCTTGAGTTGGCTCTTTGGGCTTGATCCCTTGGTGGGCCTGCTGGGCCCGTGGCTTGTAGGGAATGACTTGGGCCTGGCCCATCACGAAATATTCCGTTCACACCTGATTTTTATTGAAATTGAAAGCCATAATTTCAAATCCCCAATTTCAATTGGGGTTGAAATCCCCAATTTCTGGACTACCTCCGGATGTCGAAATGGTCGCAAAATTCAAGGCTCAGTCTACTGATCCTAATTGATTCCAAGATGTTTTGTCGGATTATCAACCTTAGTCTTCTCCTACTCTACTCTACTCTACTCTAATCAAACAAATAATGTGTTATTTTTATGCCTAACTAAGATTCGTACATTTTTTCTTAGATTAGTTTTTCCTCATCTGATTTATTTCATATGGAGTATTAGGGTTCAGCTTTGATTTTTAAGGGAATTGAATGTTTGGGGGTGGTGTTGATGGCGGTAGTAGTGGTTAGAAGGCGGAGAAGAAGGTTGAAATATGTGTCTATTTAACGAGTGTTTATTTTATTTTCGACGGATGTTAGTATATTTAACGGGTTGATCTTCTCCTTATTAGACTATCTACAATGGAGGAAAAAAAGGGTGTTGAAAACTAATTTTTTGGGTTGAAACCATTGCATGCTATGTTGATAAGTTGTTGTAATTTTTGGGGTGTTGTAAATTATCAACTTGTTGATAAAATGGGATGGGGCCGGTTTTTTTTTGACACGTGGCGCACTCTTATTGGGCCGACATGGCACGTGGCATGGAGCGTGTATGCTGCGTTAATCCGTTTTTTTTAAGTCAGACACGTGGAAGACTATGATTGGCTCATTGGATTTCAGATTTTTTTTTATCCGAATTCTTTGACCTCAATTATTTTATAATAAATTATTTTTTTCTAATTTTTTTACACCAAAATTCATAATTTTTTTTCCTATAAATAGAGACTTGTTTCATTTGATTTGGACACAAAAAAAAACCCCCCATTTTCTCCTATAAATTTCTTAACTATCCTTTGTTAATCTTCTTTTTTAATTTTTCTCTCTGCATACTGAAATGGATCCCAATATTAACCATTTCAACACTCAAAATTCAGGTAATTTTCCTTTTAACTACAACATTCCTAATAATTTTCAATTTGAAAATCAATCTTCCAACCAACCACGTCCTCAAAACATACCAAATTTTTTGTTTTTCACCAAATTTCAACATGCCTTCAGTTGTGCCAAATTTTCATCCATATTATGGGATGCAATTTCAACCACCCTCTTATTATAATCCTAATCCTCATATACCAATGAGAAATGAAACTGTTGAAAATTCTGGAGCATCAAAATTTTCAACACAAATGGCTCTTGGTAGCATGAGCGATGCTCACGAAGACGCACCAACTGCAGAGGGTTCGGTCACTGCTCGCAAAAGAAGCCCCAAATGGACCACTAATGAAAATTTGGTGCTAATTAGTGGGTGGATTAAATATGGAACAGACAGTATTATTGGGAGAAATCAGAAAGGCGATACGTATTGGGGTAAAATTGCGGATTACTGTAACGAACATTGCTCATTTGACCCTCCCCGTGATGGAGTTGCATGAAGAAATCATTATAATTATATCAACATGATATTGAGAAAATGGATAAGTGCTTATGATAACGCTAAGCGTATGAAACAAAGCGGGTGGTCGGAGAATGATGTAATGGCAAAAGCTCATGAACTATATAAAAGTAGTAACAATGCCAATTTTATTTTTATGTCAGAGTGGCATGCTTTCCGAGATCAACCACGTTACGGAAGTCAGGTCGGAGGAAATACGGAATCTGATAGCAGTGGATCTAAGAGAGCATGTGAAAGTGATGGAGGTGATTCAAACTCGGTTAGATCAATTCCTCGTCCTATCGGAAGGGATGCAACTAAGAAAAAGGGTAAAAAAAAATTAATAAGAAAGAAGGCTTGGAAGTGGTAAACGAAGACTGGACCGAATTTAAACAATTCAAAGAGAAAGAGTTAGAACGATTGGACAAGATAGCCACACAACAAGAGGATACAAACAAATTAAGGAAAGACAAGAATCAGGCTAAAAAGATGAAATTGTGGATGAAGTTAAGTGAGAAGGAGCATCTCGATGATCGGAGCAAACAACTTTTTGAAATGTTGAGTGCCGAACTATTTGGAAATTAATTTTCTGCTTTAATGTGTATTTTCTAGCTCTTTCTGCAATAATGTATTGCTTTAATGTGTATTTTCTAGCTTTTTCTGCAATGATGTACTGCTTTAATGTGTGTCAATTTCGACCAGTCAACTTGAATAAAATCCTTATCTTTTAATTAAATCTATTTCATTATATTTTGGAGTCCGTCAACATCAACCACTTAATTTAAATACAATCATTATCCTTTAATTAACTCAATTTAATTCTTACATTCAAGTCTGTCAATATCAACCACTCAATTTCTAATAAATAACACCCTCTTGATATTCTTCATACATCAACCACTCAATTCCGTCTAAATAACACCCTAATGATAGTCTTCCTACATACAAATTTCAATGGATCCATCCAAATTTCCTTTTGATATCGAAGCCTACAAAAGGAATTCTGAATTTGAGGAGAGGTTTATCATCAACCACTTTACAGAGCGTCGCAATAAAATATTAGAAGATACACCTCGTGCTAAGAGAAGATATGTCAATAGAGATCACGCTTCGGCAAACCAGAGACTGGTTGACGACTACTTTACCGAAAATGCTACGTACAAAGAATTTATTCGCCGACGATATCGGATGCAAAAACTGTTTGGGTTTTGGAGTTACAAATGCAGTGGAAGAACTTAGAAATAACAATCAAAACCCTAGCCCTTAGATCCGTCTAGCATGAAGTGATTAGAAAAATATATGAGATAGATTTTACATACCTTGAATGCGATTTGTTTGTTCGAAACGAATCTTCAAAAGCAAATTCTCAAAACGAATCTCAAAACCGTTGATGAAGGTTTTGATCTTCTCCTTGTTCTAGGCCTTGTGATAAATCAACGATTGAAGTCTTCAAGCTTTTGGTGATAACTTAATCACCCTCTATCTGTAATCCACACGCGAACGGACCAAGAACGCTTCTTGATTGATTGCTAGATGTTCTCCGATTATGGAAATGATTTTCAATAATCAATGGCTAAAAGTGTTTTTGATCTTTGATTCTTAATCTAGATCTCAATTTTAGTATTTTATAAACCCCAAAATTACATATGTTTTTGGCTGACCAAAGGATTATATTTATATCAAATATAAATCCCTAACTATTAGGGAAAGAATTCTTGTCAAAACCAAAACCTATTCTGCCAAGGAAAACGTGTACAGACATATTTTTGACCGCTGGCACGAGTCGTGCCCAGTGGCAAAGTATGTCGCGCTACACACCTAGCCAGTAAACCAGTTTTGCAGATCAAAGGGCACGAGTCGTGCCTAAGGGCACGAGTCGTGAGCACGACTCGTCCCGTAGGGCACGAGATACAGTCGTCCCTTCACAAGGCACGACTTGGGCTAAAGCAGGACGAGTCATCCCCTGAGCCCAAATTTCACCCTTTTAGCCATTTTCAATCCGTTCTTTTGTGTGTGTGACCCTTTAGGAATTATATTTTATGTTGGTAGTGAGTTTAAATATCAACCTCACAAGACATAAGTGACTTCTAGCAAATCATTATGTCCACCCAATTAAATATAACATCAAAGCTTGATTCCTTGATAATCAAATGTCACAATCCCTTTGTCCACGATGTCTAATTGAACATGAGTCATGGTCTAAGTCAACTCATTCCGTTCAATGCTTTCTCGATTTCGAATATGTTGATAATCCAAATGCATTTGATCTCTATCAAATCACTTGAGTGTGGCCACACATTTCATCAACATCATTCATCGAGGGGCCCAAGCAAACATCTCTCTCAACGAGAGGGACAAATCCCATCTTGACTTATCATTCTTCCCTACAAGAATCCAATCGTGCCAACATAGCCCTTATTGCTATCCGATTAAAGATAGTGTTAGACTATATCAAACATAATGTTCATCATGTGGAAGACGATGATAATCTCAGGTACAAAGGATTCAATAACACGACTACTATCATGAGATTTATTCATGACAACAGACCATGTCATAAATCTCATAAGTAAGTCATGTCCAATACTTGTTCTCTAGCAAGTATCCATAAGTGTAATGTGCATCTCCATGCATATAATCATCTTCATGACTATCCATTACCAACTTATGCTAGTTGTTCACAACAACTAGGGACGCAGTTCAATATAATAAATATGTAAACATATAATGAACAAAATAAACATGCTCTATAATAAATGATAAAGATGATACATAACGGTTCAAGTTTAAACATAATTATAGCCTAGGGCATTACACCAACAGAAACATGTATTCCTTCGAATCATCGGGGACCTTTCAAGCCATGACAACTACTTCACCCAAATATATGATGCTGCCAATAAAGAAGGCCTATCTCCATTAGCAAAATGTACCACATCCATGCAAATGTTAGCATATGGTATGTAGGTCGATGCTATTGATGAATACATAAAAATAGGAGGTACTACAGTATTGGAGACGTTAAGACGATTTTGCAAAGGGATCATTCAATTGTATGAGCAGGAGTACTTGAGAGCTCCAAACAAAGATGACTTGCAAAGAATACTATATGTTAGTGAGATGCGAGGGTTCCCAGGGATGATCGAGAGTATTGATTGCATGCACTGGGAATGGAAAAATTATCCTACGGCTTATAAAGGTCAATTTACTAGAGGTGATAAGGGAACCACCACGGTTATTCTTGAAGCAGTTGCCTCTCATTATTTATGGATCTGGCATGCCTTTTTCGGATGTCAGGGCATATTGAACGATATAAATGTTCTGGACCGATCGCCAGTGTTCGATGATGTTGAACAAGAAAATACTCCACGAGTCAACTTCTTTGTGAATCATCGTCCGTATAATATGGCGTATTATCTTGCTGACGGTATCTACCCTTCTTATCCGACTTTTGTCAAATCAGTTACACTTCCTCAAAGTTAACATGATAAGTTATGTGCAAAATATCAGGAGGGATGTCGGAAGGATATAGAACATGTATTTGGAGTGCTCCAAGCTCGATTTAAAATCATTCGAGAACCAGCTCGAATGTGGGACATCAACGACTTAGCTATCATCATGAGATCATGTATCATATTACATAATATGATTGTTGAGGATGAACAAGATATGTATTCTCATAATTGGACCGACTATGATCAATCTGAGGCAAGTGGGTCTAGTACACAGCAACCATTCTCGACTGAGGTACTACTTGCATTTGCAAATCATGTGCGTGCTAGATCAGAATTTCGTGATCCAAAAGTTCATCACGAATTGCAGGCGGATCTAATCAAGCACATATGGGCAAAGTTCGGAATGTTTCGCGATTAAAAATTATTTTTAAGTCTTGTAATGTGTGATTCAATATATAGTTTTATTGTATTGTGAGTCGAGTCTATTGTGTCGTATACTTATTTGTCTTTAATTACTTGTGTCATGAGTTACGCTTATTGTAATTTTTATTTGTTTTAATAATAATTATCGTCATTTCTCGTATTTATTTAATTGCAATTACAGAAAATTAATTAAGTGTGAAGTATTTTTTTTAATTATAAATGATAATAATAATAATAATTTTATTAATTATAAAAATAAAGAATATAAAATAAAATAAAAGTGGTGGGGTATAGAATGATGAGTTGGAAGGGTGTTGAATTTTTATAAATAAAACCATTGTAGGGTGTAAAAGTTGAAAGGGTGTTGATAAATTAGGTGGAGGAGAGAGAAAGCTGATGTGGAGCGATAAAGTGGGTGTTGAAACTGAAAATGGTGTTGAAACCATTGTAAATAGGCTTATGTGGCGTGCTGATTTGGATGACATGTTGGCATTTTTGTTAAGATTTTTAACGTCGTTAGAGTCCCAATCAATACAATACAATACATTGCATTATTTGTAATCAACCGATAAAGTACATATGATTAAAATGTCAAAACGTAGTATATTGCATTGACCGTGAATAAAAAAATAAAAAATATATTGCATATTTTTGTCATTTAAATATGCCAAAAACTTGTAAAAAACGCGTTTTTTTGAAGCTTAACAAAAAACGTGTTTTTAGACTACGTCGTCGACTCTTCCACTTTCTTCATACCGTCTCTCCCGCCCCGTCACTGTCAACAATCGCCATCGAAGAAATCGCAATTGTGAATTCAGATCATAAATTCGATCTCAATTAGTGTTATCTCAAGGTTCGAATTTGCTTATTGGGAGTTAATTAGGGTTTTTATTTGTTGATTTTTACGAATTTATGAACGTTGGGAAGGATTTGCTGTTGGCTTTGATTGGATGAATTCATTGTGAATTTGTCAAGAATGGTAATCGATTGATTGATTGATTTTGTTGGAGAGGGAGAGAGTGAAGAAGGGGTATATTGTTGTGAATTTATGAATGTTGGGAAGGATTTCTTGTTTCTTGTTGGTGGGGATTTGATGTGCCGGTGTTAGGGATTTGATGTGCCGCTAGGGATTTGATGTGCCAACGTATGTGTTTTTGAAAGTGCCACAAGATGTGTTTTGAGTATCAGTGTATATGGGAATTTGAGTGCTAGTGTATGTGTTTTCATATGCCAGTCCATGTGTTTTTGAATACCAGTGCTTGTGTTTTTGAGAGCCAACAAAAATTATTACCAGTGTTTTTTAATGTCAGTGTATGTGTTTTTGAGTGCCAGTGCGTGTATTTTTGAATGCCAGTGCATTTTGAATGCCAGTGCTTGTGTTTTTGAGAGCCAGTAAAAATGTTAGTGTAACAAAGTGCCCGTTGTAGTATCAATAAGTGCCAGTGTAAAAAAGTGCTAGTGCATGTATATTAAGTGACTTTATAAACTAACACTGGCACTTGGTTACACTAACACTGGCACTTTGTTACACTAACACTGGCACTTTGTTAAACTAACACTGGCACTTGTTTTACACTAACACCAGCACTTTGATACACTAACACTGGCACTTTATTACACTAACACTGGCACTGGCACTTTGTTACACATGCACTGGCACTAAGTTTCTGGACAAAGAGAGCTTTTAACTGGCACTTTTTTAGACGTGCACTGGTACATTTTTACCATAACCCTGACAATTATTTATACAACTACTGGCAATTATTTAGAACAAATTCACATAATTCTCAATTGAATTGACCCAAACTTCAGCAAATTAAACCCTTTATTCACACCATTGAAAGACATTCTGTTTATCCAATGAAAAAACGAAGAGCTATGGAATCAAATCACACAGTTATCTCCAATTAATTATGTACCAATCAATAAAGTACCAATCAATTATGTAACGAAGCATAGTTGACAATGGGCATTAATGGCGGAACTAGGGCACGAATTGTAGGTTACAAAATACTCAAACTGAGTGAACGCCGGAGAACGATCGGAGCTTGGGATGGCCAGAGAAGATGATCGGAGCTTGGGATGGCACGAATTTGTAATATTAACACGGGCATTTATCATGGTTGCCGGTAATTACAAAAATGCCGCCGTTTGTTTTGAAAACACGTTTTTCCTTATCTTAAGAAAAAACTAGTTTTTTATAAGACCAACTCTTTAAATATCATAAATATCGCATTTTCTTTTTATTTTATCCAAAAATATAATGCCACATTTAAAAAAAAATAAAGTGTCATATTATAATTTTACCAACATACAAGCAATATGCAATCAATCAAGTAAAACAAATTGTTAAAAACGTTGACAAGTAAAATATGACGGATGGGGTATTTCTTATTTAATTTAAAAACATAAGTGAAATTACACTGCTATAATATTTGTTTTACTTGTGTTCCATGGATGCTTGAACTTCCATTCATTGCCCGGAAAAGGTTTGTTTTCTCTGCTAAAATAAAAGCCCTCAGGCTTCACTAACCAATAACATGGTTGATGATCATATTTCACAAGGCCCTCAACTTCATAGCATCCGTCCCGCATATTGGTCCTGAACACATCAAATACAATATTTTTTGAGGACCACCAAAAATGACAAAAGAAAAGAGTGGTTCCGAAGAAATTTATACCAAAGTCCCAATGGAAGTCAAAATTTGAAGAGAGCGTTTTATATCCCAAATCATTATCTTTTGATGCACAATGGATCCTAACAGGATCGGAAAGGCCATTTATAACATGAACAACAAACGTTTGATAATTATATAAATCAGTATCCTCGCATTTAGAAAGACGGGTGAAATGCGTTGAACAAATGAGAAAAACTACGATAGAGAGCCTTGTCATTGGATAATTCATATCTCAATATAGGGAGAACCACAATACCTCAACTAATTGTATCATAGAACTAATCTCAATCTATAAAAATTGTGTGGATTTCATCCCATTTTTATAAATATATAAGAAAAAAATAGTGGTGCTATCTTTATCTTTGTGGGATAAAGTCTGTATCTTCTTTACATAGTGAGCATATTTCATATTACTAAACAATAAACATGAAACCCAAATAAATAAATAATAAAAAAATAACAAATTCTAAAGTGTAGATGGAAAGAGAAATGTAAAAGCATTAACTCTATGTTGATGGCATGTATCTATGTAATTTTTTGAAAGAAAAATCGCCAGGAAATCCATTAAGTAAATCACCAGCTAACATAATACTACTCCAATAAATGTAGATTTGACAAAATCTAGCATTCGCTCAAAAAAAATAAAAAAATATATAATCCCTCCGTCTCATTCGAAAAGACACAATTTTTTATTTTGAATATCTTATTTAAAAAGACATTCCAAAATAGAATCTTTTTAATACTTTTATTCATAAATAGAATCTTTTTAATACTTTTATTCATAAAGTCTACTTGTTATACTCACAATAACTATCCACTTAATATTTTCTACTCCACTTTCTTTTTCTTATCTCAATTTGCATACTCACAACACTTACTACACTATACATTTTTGTTAATTCTCGAGCAAGACTCATTTTATGCATTTTCGAATGAGACAGGAGGGTATAAAAATATAAAAAAATAGCATCAGTAATGTAGATATATATATAAATATATACTCCCTCCGTCCCATTACAAGGAGGAAAATTACTGTAGACGCGTAGAATAAGGAAAATAATAATGATATAAATGTTGTGAGTGTAAAAGTAAAATAGGAGAGAGAATGAGTGGAGAGAATAGTGAATTATAATGGTGTTGTGAGTATTAAAATAATGTAGGAGAGAGAATGAGTGGAGGGAATAGTAAAGATTCCTTTCCATTTTAAAAAGTTTGTGATTTGTAATGGGACGCCCAAAAAGAAAAATTTGTGGCTTGTAATGGGACGCAGGGAGTATATATATATATATATATATATATATATATATATATATATATATATATATATATATATATATATATATATGTAGAGGAGATATTTCTATGTAATTAAAAAAAATGCATGAAATCCGATTGATAATTCATAAAATCTGACATTGGTACTTGATTTTAGAATTTTAGAATAAAAGAAATATGCAATTAACATATTTCATGTTATAATAGAAAAAAGAGGCATGAAAGATATTAAGTAAATCACAAAATCCAACATAGGAGTATTAATTCTAGTGTATAGATTTAAGAAGATCTAGTATTAAATTCTAAAATTCAATTTAATAAAAGGGTAAATTATAAAATAGGGACTAAATTTTAAATTCTATGGATCATACCAGAATGCGGCCTGACGTCAGAAATTTAGCAAAATATGGCCTAAGGTGGAAGAATCTTATCTAACTTGGGATTTTTGATGAAATTTGTTAGAAATCATTGTTAAGTCACATGTTTCTTGACATTTCTAGTAAAATTATAAGAGACTAGAAATTAAGTATGCTCACTCTAGAACAAAACAAACGAGATACATAATTGGTGTCTTAGAATTTCTTATAGACCAGTCAATGTTTATAGTTGTCATTTGGTTTAGGGTTGTGCAAAAAAATTGTGAAATGGGACCGAACTAATAAAATCGGACCGTACAAATAAAATTCGGATCGAACCATTAGTATTAGACTGATTCTAGTTATAAATTTCTACGCAACCGGTTATTTGATCCCATCCTGATTTTAAAAATAATATACACAATTATTAATCATACCGATTATAAATATAAATATATATATATATACTCCCTCCCTCCAGTTACATACTTCACACTTTCTATTTTGGGCGTCCAATTACATACTTCACACTTTGTTTTTTTCCCAAAATGGAAAGGAATCTTCCTCCACGTGGCAGGACTGATCACCTGGCTCCTTGACCTGAAATCAGAACCCACGACTAGCCGGATGTGTCTCCGGCTTAGACCCTCGGGCGTGAGAGTAAGTATATGTTTCGGAGAGCAAATATTGTAAATGAACAGTTGAATTCAAATGACAAAAATTGCAGTTACCTTTCACCGTTTGGTAGTGATGAAGTATTTATAGACAATGGTGGTTGTATTTTTGGGGGGCGACATGTGCTCCGAGATTTCAGCGGCAGTTACTGGTCATGGGAACGTGTCTCTAACGGCTCCTGATTTGTAGGGATGTGATTATGAGAGCAGTTCAACCAGATGTGCCGGCAAGTGTCAAGTCGACACTTGTGGATTAGGTCGAGGTCGCCATTTGAGGAATGGTCGACCTGACTGACGGATAGAGCATGGTTCGTACCCGAAGTATAGTATGGATCATAGGTTCGGACTAAGCTGGGTCGGGACCTTGTAGGTCGGACAATGAACTTAGATCGACAGATGCGATGCGGGCCTTGGGGCCTTATGGTGTTTGGGCTAGCCTCGTTAAGAATGTGAATGCCAAGGTTGTCTGTGTTTGGGCTTTACTTGCTTGGCCCAGCTCGACACTTTTGGTATGTTCAGTGGCCCCCAACTTTCGAGTTGACTTTGTCGACTAGGAAGTTAAGGAAATCTAGATGGAAATTGATGTTACTCGCAGGTCGCTACTCGTTCTGAGGTTTAGTCGACCCAAGATGACGTGGCACCATCCTGGACGTCGGCGATGAGCGGCCAGAGATGAAGAAGCGCCGTAATTTGTAATGATTACAATTAGACGTTTGATAATCCGTCTTGGGAACTGTTTTCCCAATTAATATGGAAATTAATTTTTGAATTTCTTTTTCCTTTCCAAATTTGGGAAAATACAAATACCCAAAATCCTTCTCTGATTCGAATTCTTACCGTCTTCAAACTCTTGCTCCTCTTTGGCGATAATTGCGGAGCGACAGCAGGATTTAACCCAGGTTTTCGGCTTTGGCAACGGACTCCCCTTCTGCAATCAATCAAGGTATTTTCTCTTGTACATTTGCTTTAGGGTTTACGATTTATGCTCTGTTTTCGTTTCCGCCATGGCTAGAACCTTCCGTAGTGAACCAGGAGCTTGGTATGGGTACTGTACTGTTAACCGCAGGGTGTACAAGAACGTGAATGGTGAGTGGAGAGAGATGTCTTTGGATGAATGTGCTTCCATCTTGACTAGGTGGGAATTGAATTTCAGTGAAATAGGGTTGCCCGTTGTAGGGGACATTGAAAATTTGGTGATTGATGATTCAAACGTGGTCGCTTTTCATCTATTCCACGAATTGCTCGACCATATCACCTTGTTTTATGTTAGGGATGTCCATAAACCCTCCTTCCTTAGAAACAGAATAGGTTTTCCGGGGGAGTCTAGGTCGCCCTTAGGTAGGTCGACTGAATGTGATCGTAGGACTGACTCCCCTGCTTCCTCTTTTTATTGTACAGATATGACGACTCAAGGTGGAGCTACAGCTTCAACTTCTTCAAGTCCCAGAATAGTGGATGCATTTGGTTCCTCCGTCGTACCGGGGAAGAATGAGAGAGGATACATACCCAATAGGCCTCTGCGAGGGAAGAAAAATATGGAGTCCCGTTACGCCATGGTCTATGATTTTTGTGGGGTGAATAGGTCGGATTATAGGGTAACCATCCTTAGTAGGGCGGATTTCATGGCTAAGTACCGTGCCACCTTCACCACTGATGCCACTAGGGTTGCCTTTTTCTACGGTCAGTTTGAAGCGGGCTTGAGGTTGCCCTTAGATCCTTTCATTAATGAATTTCTGGAGTGCATGGATGCTCTTCCTCTTCAGCTTGGGGCCAACACTTGCAGGGTACTAGTGTGCTTTGCCATGGTATGTAGATTTCTAGGCCATGAGCCCTGTATGAGAGTTTTCAAGGAGTTTTTTGCTCCTAAACTCGACAAGGCTGATTGGGGGATTAGTACTCCTTCTAAACCCAACTCTCCAAAGCTGTTTGCCAGTCTTCCCAATAAACATAGCGGCTGGAATTCACATGTGATTGTTGTAGAGAGTAGACTGGGATGGGAGTTTCCTTTGCCAAATAGCGAGTCTGACGTTATTGGCGAGGAGAATTATTGGGAGCCTCCATGGCACCAAACTTTATATAAGAAATTGTGCGCATTGGTTGAGAGTGGGCCCATTAGCTGGGAGTTGCTAGGGACGACTAAGTATAACTATATCCAAGCTGGAATGATGCCTGGAGACGGAGTGGTGGAGCCCCTTGTTCCTGTGTTGAGAGGTCAGGTATACCCCGACTGGGTTACCCATTCTTTGGGTAGATTGGGGGAGAATTGTCAATTTTGCCAGAAGAAAGAAAACTATTGCAAAGACAATGGAGAGCACATTGGTGGTAAGGGTTTACTTGACCTGTATTAATTAGCTCGTCGATTGCTTGCTCGTATGTAGAACTATCTAGCTCGTACATAGAACTATTTTGAATTGCAACTCTGTACTCGTCAAATTGCTTGCTCGTATGTAGAATCAGTTAATTCGTACATAGAACTGCTTTGAATTGTATCAATTAGCTCGCCAATTGCTTGCTCGTATGTAGAACTATCTAGCTCGTACATAGAACTATTTTGAATTGCCGAGCTAACACTTGGTTACTTTGACGTCGTGCAGTTTTGACTCCCGAACAAGAAGCTGCCATGGTTCGAATAGTGGGAGTATCGGATAAGAAGAAAGCTAAGAAAGCCCATGGGGCGGCCAATGCTAGAGCGAGCCGGGAGAGAGAAGCCGCTGCGAGGAACAATTTGCTGCCCAAGGACGTTGCTGGGATGATCCCCATGGAAGAGGTTGAGCTGGAAGATCCCTTGCTGAGTGGGACCCCATCTGCAAATGTGAATGAAGGGGGGAATGAGTCCAACAGGTCGGTTAGACCAAGCTTGAGTTCAGACCCAATTTCTGATGCTAATGCTGCGACCTCCGGGGCCGGGATGGTAGAGACTAGTACAATGAATGTCGTCGACATAGATGATGATGTCATGGAGGTGGATTCTGACGATCAACCTTTGAGTACGAAGAAAAGGTCTCGATCTGAGAAAGGAAAATCGATTCCTTCGAGCCATCTTCCTCCAACCATTTCTTCTCTTCCCAACAAAGAATCTCTTGAAGATCTGATGCAGAGATTAAGTGATGTTCCTCCACTAGCAGGGGTCAACAGCTTGAGCCGCCGTTACCCCGATATGAGCCTGGGCCAGGTTATTGTTAGGAGGGCAATAGATGTCGACCTCCTAGCTCATTTTGCTGATAAGGGGATCACCCCTGAGGAATTCTCAGCTCGCTCTGGGATGGCTCATTGTGAGTTAAATTTTCACTTTCCTTTTCAGTCTAGTCGCTTGTTCTTTTACTCGATCAACTTGACTTACGAGTTAACACTTCCCTGGTTTCCTTTAAATGTAGAATCTCACCATGATCGAGCAAGTCAAGAGCTCTTGGAGGGCCTCCATTGAGAGGGAGAGGCAGGCTCTTAGGGACTTATCCAAGAAGTCACAAGAGCTGGCAGAGCTAAAAGAGAAGTATAACGATTTGGATAACTCGTTTAATGCCATGGAGATGGTGAGGAAGAAGGCCCTGGCCGACCTTGAAGCTGCAGAGTCCAAACTTAAGGAGGTGGAGATGGAGAAGGATGCTGAGAAGAAGGAGTTGGAGAAGACTCAGACGGAGCTGGCAACAGTATCCAAGATTCTGAAGGAGAAGGATACCTTCTTAGTCGAGCTGCATGAAGAGCATCGACTCGAGCGGGTGCAATGGCAAAAAGACCTCCAGACTGCTACTGAAAATGCTGCTAAAGCTGTCGTTGATAAATTTAAAGAGGGGGATGAATATTATAATGCTATAGTGACCAAGGCCCAGGACTTTCTGGAGGTAGGTAAGCGTCATATGGCGCGCAGGGCTTTGGTAGACCCAACGGCTGGAGTTACCCTCGAGCAACTAGCTCGTTGGTTCTCTGACCCCCAATATGACATGACAGCCCATGGTGGACACTCAATCGTTCCTTATCTTGAAAATGATTTGGCCTTCATCGCCCAGGAAGATGAAGAGGACGGCTGCGAGAAATGGTTAGCTCCCCCAATTGCCGAGAGGAATCTTGATGCTGTTTTGCAAGAGCTTGAGGATGCCGACCTCATGGAAGAAGAAACTGAGCGAGTATATTCAGAGTCGGGTAAACCTTTGAGCCCTCTACAACATGAACCTGTCAATGAAGAGCGGGTCGTCACTGACGATCAAACTAATGCCGGCCAGGATTCTTAGGTTACCTTGGTATTGATGATGTAAAGAACAAATCCCAAAACAATTTTTTGCTTTTTGTGTTCGTAATTATTCATATGCCTTGGCCCTGTTTTTAGGGAGGCATAAGACATCATAACTTTTGTTTTGTGTAAGTTTTGGCTCGCCTTTGGGAGACTCATTTATATCTAATCGTAGTTGACTCCATATCCTTGTATGTTCTATGCTTTTGATATTAGCATGTAGATGTCGAGCTAGATATGATAGGATGAATGAGACAACTTAGGCCTAGAGGCGACTTGATCTTTACTGATTTAGTCGACCTCAGACTTGTTTAACTTTATGTGAACGAGATTGACTATGAGTCGAACCTGTTTAAACTATTGGAGCTGACCAAGGGTCGAGCTAATTAGGACAGACTGACTAAGAGTCGAGTTTGTTAGCACGAAGTCGACTAAGAGTCGGACTTGTTAAATAAACCAAGCTGATTAAGAATCGGGTTAATTAGAACGAACTGACTAAGAGTCGAGTTTGTTAGAACGAAGTCGACTAAGAGTCGGACTTGTTAAATGAACAAAGCTGATTAAGAATCGAGCTTGTTAAAGTTAAGCTGACTGAGAGTCGAGCTTGTTAGAACGAAGTCGACTAAGAGTCGGACTTGTTAAATGAACAAAGCTGATTAAGAATCGAGCTTGTTAAAGTTAAGCTGACTGAGAGTCGAGCTTTGTTGGGGTTAGTGTAACACAATGTTTGGTCGAATAAGCTGCGTTTTTATTTGAAGTAGGGAAACGTTTACATCAATGGAAAGCTAGCACTTTGACAAATTTCAATCTTGGGAATTGCCTTAGCCTTGAACTGAGCGAAAGACTTGAACTTTCAAAAGTAATACTTGATGAGGTGAGTAGCGTGCCATGGGTGCTTCAGCTCTTCACCATCAGGATGAACAATCATGTAAGTCCCTTCTTTGACAACTCGAGTGACGATGTAAGGACCTTCCCAGTTGGGAGATAGTTTATTCTGTTGGGTTCTCCTTCCCGTTGCTTCGATCTTTCTCAACACATGATCTCCTACTTGGAATGATCTTGGCTTGACCTTTTTGTCGTGGTAACTTTTAGTTCGCTGTTTGTAGTTGACCATCCGAAGGTAGGCCGTATCTCGCTTCTCGTCGACTAGGTCCAAGTCGATCAATCTGTTGATGTCATTCTGCTCTTGATCAAAGAATGTTACTCTAGCAGTTGGAAATCTTAACTCAGCTGGAGCCATGGCTTCTGACCCATATGTGAGAGCGAATGGGGTTTCCCCCGTAGGCCCCCGAGTGGTTGTGCGAACTGCCCAAAGAGCAAGGGGGAGTTCGTCCAACCAGTTATTGCGTCGACCTACGAGACCTGTCTTGAGTGCAGACAGAACCAGTTTATTCGCTGCTTCAGCTTGCCCATTTCCTTGAGGATAGGCGACAGAAGATTGCCAATGTTTGATTCCTACCCTATTCATCTCTGCTTCGAAAGCTCTGGAGAACTGCAGGCCGTTGTCAGACACTATTGCTCGAGGAAAACCAAATCGACACCAAATGAAATCATGAATGAAGTTGATGGCGTTTTCCTCTGTGATGCGAGCTAATGGCTTGGCCTCAACCCACTTGGTGAAATAGTCGATGGCGACGATCACATACTTGCAATTTCCTCGGGCGGGAGGGAAGGGTCCAATCAAGTCGACACCCCACATATCAAATGGCCAAGCTGCGATCACAGGAGTCTGCTCCGTTGTAGGCGTATGAGGAAGGTTGGCAAACCTTTGACATTGATCACATTGCTGAACAAAGTTATGAGTGTCAGCTCTCATGTGCGGCCAGTAGTATCCTAAGGTAATCAACTTGTCGGCTAGAGTCCTGGCCCCCGGGTGTCCACCACAAATCCCACTGTGTACTTCATGTATCAATAGGGCGACCTCTTGAGGGTGGATGCACTTTAGCAATGGTCGAGTGTAGGATCTTCCGAACGTATCGCCTCCTTGAATGACGTACCTCGAGCTTTCTTTTTGATAGCTCGAGCTTTCTTCTCGTCACCAGGCAGCTCGCCACTTTCTATGTACGCCTTCATTTCTTCGATCCAACACTTCTCATAAACCCAATTTCTTGAAGCGTCCTCTACACATTGAATTTTTATCCTCTCATAAGCTGGATTTTCGAGGAACGAGCTGGGCTCTTTCTGTGGCTCATCTGAAGTGGCTAATTTCGAGAGGAGGTCAGCTAGCTCGTTGTCTTCCCGTCCAATCCTCTCGAATCTCCTGTAATTCCAAATCCTTTATCGCCTCCTTCACTGTGTCGTAGTATTTGATCGTAGTGGAACTAAGTACCTCGTACTCGCTCTAACCCGGTTGACTACCGCTTGGGAGTCACAATAAGCCATGATTTTAGTCGCTCCAAAGCACTTAGCATACTCTATGGCCGCTACCAAGGCTTCGTATTCACTCGGTTGTTGGAAGCATCAAACTTGAACCTTAGTGACTCTTCATACACCGTCCTGCATTCTCGGTTCAATTAGCACTATCCCAGCTCCACTGACATTCTTCGTCGCTGACCCATCTGAGTAGACCTTCCAACAATCGTCGGGTAGGTTAGTGGCGACTTGGGACTCCGGCTCTTTTCCTTTGGTTTTCTTCTCGAGCTCGCATTTCGCCGTCTTCCTCGCGAACGCCGCCGACCAAGAAGTCTCGCAGCGCCTCGAGCCTTCAATGCTTTTCGAGGTCGATACTCGATGTCGAATTCCGTGAGGGCAATTAACCAGTTGAGTAAACGTCCTGAACTTTCTGGCTTATGAAGAATTTTCCTTAGAGGGGCATTCGTAAGTACCACTATTGGGTGAGCCAAAAAATAAGCTCGCAGCTTCCTCAAGCTACGACTAATGCATATGCGACCTTTTCAGCATTGTAGTACCTGCTCTCCACATCTGATAAGGCTTTGCTGATGTAGTAAACTGGCTTTTGAAGTCCTTCTTCTTCTCTAACGAAGACTGCTGCAACTGACTTGTCTCCCACAGATAGATACACAAACAAGGTTTCACCAGTAGTCGGGCTGCTCAATAGTGGAGGAGTAGCAAGGTATTCTTTGAGTTGTTGGAACGACGAATGACATTCGGCCGTCCACTCAAAGTTTTTCGTCCCCCTCAATGATTTGAAGAAGGGGAGAGATCTCTCTGTCGACTTAGATATGAAGCGACCAAGAGCTGCTACTCTTCCATTAAGTCGTTGCATTTCTTTGATACTGGTGGGAGCCTTCATGTCGACTAAAGCTTTGATTTTTTCCGGATTAGCTTCTATGCCCCGTTGGGACACCATAAACCCCAGGAACTTGCCAGCTGCTACTCCAAATATACACTTGCTGGGATTGAGTTTCATGTCGTTTGCTCGCAGATTGGCGAATGTTTCTTTTAGGTCAACTACGTGACGTCCGACCTTAGTTTTAATGACCATATCGTCTACGTAAGCCTCCATATTTCGGCCAATTTGTGAGGCAAAGACCTTGTTCACCATTCTTTGATAAGTCGCACCTGCATTCTTCAATCCAAATGGCATCATGTTGTAGCAGTAGATGCCTCCAGCCGCTTGAAATGCCGTCTTGACTATGTCATCCTCATGCATCTTAATTTGGTGGTACCCCGAATAAGCGTCGAGGAAACTGAGGGTGGAGTGACCAGCAATGGAATCAACTTGTTTGTCGATTCTAGGAAGGGGATAGCTGTCCTTCGGGCAAGCAAGATTTAGAGTGGTGAAGTCGACACACATCCGCCATTTGCCATTTGATTTCTTCACCATGACCACATTGGCCAACCACGTTGTATGAGTGGCCTCCTTAATTATCCCTGCACTCAAAAGTTTCTGTACCTCAATTTTTATGGCCTCCTCCTTATCGCGAGCAAAACTTCTCAATTTTTGGGGTCTAGGCTTTATGGTCGGGTTGACTTCAAGTCTGTGAACGGCGACCTCTTCCTTGATTCCCTTCATGTCTTCTACTCTCCATGCAAAGACATCATTGCTCCCCTTGAGTAGCTCGATGATTTCCAGCCTTTCTTCAGCTGACAATTGTTTCCCAATCTGAATTATTTGGTCGGGGTAGGAAGGGTTGGTGACTACCGATTCTAGCTCGTCCACAGCCTCCAGCTGACCATCTCCGAACCGCAGAGTCTCAATGATGATCTCCCTAACTCTTTGTCTCTCCTCGCCCCTGTGTGTGGAGCTTCCTCGCCTATCATATCATCCAGCTTATCTGCAACCTCGCTGGTGGTGGCCCCCGAGTTATTGTCGATCTGGAGGCATAGGTTGCCTATGAGGACTTGGTCGACCATAACTACATCTGGATTGACCGCTGTGGTTTCAGAGTGACGTGTCGACTCAAAAATGACCTCGTCATTTGAGCGATAGGTCGACTCTTCCACATTGGTGATCGTTGACAATGGGTAGTTTTGGTGATCGATCGGGACAAATTTCAAGTAACCATCTCAGCCTCAATTTCTAACTCCCTTTTCTTTCTTTCTCTCGAGAACATGATCCGTAGGCTCGAGCCGTGCCTTGTACACATCCTACTCCAACAAAGTGTAGGAACTTGACTCGCCGGTGAGGGATTGATGCCACCATTCCAAGCGCGACTCCGACCAGAATACCAAGTATAGCAAAGATAGTCACTGTTCACATCTATCACAATAAATTGTACCTTTGATACTACCCTGTGGGGGTGCTGGCCTAGGTCGACGTCGAGTTCAATCTGTCCTTTGGCATCAACTCGATGGTTGGTGAAACCCTCCAACCTGCCATCATATCTTTCAAGCTGCTCGTCATTAAGTCCCATCTCTTGGAAAGTCTTGTAGAATAAAATGTCCTTGCAGGCCCCCGTGTCGACTAAGAGTCTGCTCGTCGTACATCCATCTATAAGACCTGGGATGATGAGAACTTGCTTCCTAGCCGCCATATTGGTTGCCAACTCATAGGGGTAGAAGCTGATCACATCATCTCTGACATCTCTCCTTGGAGGCACATGTGGGGCCTTGTTGAGCTGAAAAATTTTATGTTTGATGGCCGTGTTGCTGGCTTGCTCTGTAATGACTCCCAAGTTCAATCTAGGTTGCCTTGGTCCCTGCTGTCCACCTGTTGGTTGCTCGCCCCCACCAGCTTGAGGCCTTTTAACATATGCGTCTAGCCTTCCCCGGTCGACCATTCTCTCGGATGATACGCTTCAATCCCAAGCAATCCTCTCGTGAGATGACTCCGTGTCTTTGTGATAATCACAAGCATTTGCCGTTGTCCCGTCCCGAACTTGTTGCCCGGGTTCATGGGGCAGGGTGGGCTCGACCGCATTCATGATTTCGCTCGACTCACCGTTAGGAGTGAAAGTCTCGGCACCTTCTCTCGTCGCCCGGTCCTGTTCTTTCCATTTTTATTGTTTCCTCCATTTTTGTTGAGTCTTTCTTGTCATCGGCAACCTCAACCTTGGGACCTTTCCCATTCTTCTTTTCTTTTCTCTCCTCGGCTAGTGCCACGTTATAAACCTTCTCGAACAACTCCTGTCGAGTAGTCACCGTACGCACCGTCGCCCGTAATCCATGTCTGCGAGGAAATACCATTTCGAAGCAATTGATCACCTCCCGTCGCTGAGATCTTCCTCAATCTTATCCACCATCTCCTTGAACTTGGTGAAGTAGCTCATTGAGCTTTCATTTTTAGCTTGCACCAAGTTACTTAGATCGGTAGAATCTGTCACCTTTCGAGCTCCAGCAGCTGAGAAGCGATCTAGGAACTTTGTCCCGAAACACGTCCAGTGGAGATGCTACCACGCCAAACCATTGAACCAGGTTAGGGCCGCAGCTGAGTGTGCTTATGAGAGCTTTACACATATTGTCGTCCTCATTGGCGACAAAGCACATTGTGGCTTCCAGATGTGCTATATGACTTTTTGCATTGGTTGACCCCGAATACTTCTCTAGAAGGGGTAACCTAAATCCAGCAGGAGGTCGACTGTCTCTCAATTCCTTGGACAAAGGTTGAAGAGCAAAGTCGATTCATTCAACCTTTCCAGTGTCCTTTTTCTTCTCCTCCTCCCATTGTTCAAACCTCTTCTTCATCAACAGCCATTCCTAGGCGGGTCCGTCATCTCCCGTAGGGGAACGACATTCGACCTTTGACCTTCGCTCCCGGGGGAGTTACCTGCCTACTCCTCCTATCTCGGTGAGAATGAGCCCTTTCTGATCGAACTGGAGACCTATGCCTGTCATTCCTTTGGGGCGACCTGCGCCTCTCATCCCTGGATGGCGACCTGCGCCTATTTTCTCCAAGTGGCGACCTGCGCCTTTCTTCTCTTATGGGCGACCTGCGCCCATTCCTGTCTCTATGAGATTGAGATCTTTTTGTCCTGGCTGGTGAACCACGTCGGCTTTATTGGCCTCTAAGTGGGTCCTCAAATCCGATTGAGCCTCCTGCTCCCTATTCCTGGTGAGGCTAGCCCTTAAGTCATTACTCGGCACATGAATAAGGGTTGGAGGTCGTTGAACTATCCTGTCTTCGCCGTTCTGTCCCACACCTTCATTAGGCCTAGCACTCCTGGCCTGCTGCCTGTTGGAGATTTGAGAGGGAGCCACCCTCTCTAATCTTATACCCGCCTTCTCAGCCTCCTCTATAGCCAGTAACTCGGCCAGAATCTGGGCTCGCTCCAATAACATTTCTTTTCTACTCAATGGGTTGGATGAGGGACCTGCCCTATTTCCAACATTCACATGAGCAGTTGGACGCTTAGGGGAGATGGAGCTCCTTGTCCTTCCATGTGTCTTTTCCCTCTTCTGGTATCGGGCAATCCTCTGCCATCAACAACACTGGTAGAGCGAGTTGCTCTACCATGAGGACGGTTTGGTGGGGGAGGAGGCAGATTTGCGTTTTCAGCATTGGTGTTGAGATCTGCGTTGGTGTTGGAATTCACCTCATTGAGTTCATCAGAAGCCTCTGTCACATGCCCGTCTGGGGTTACCATTGTCGCAGGTTGATGAAATTTTCGAGGTCAA
Organism: Adenophora triphylla var. japonica; assembly: GCA_022495995.1. Taxonomy (NCBI): domain Eukaryota; kingdom Viridiplantae; phylum Streptophyta; class Magnoliopsida; order Asterales; family Campanulaceae; genus Adenophora; species Adenophora triphylla. The sequence continues at coordinate 218,122 of JAFEMH010002342.1, read as the reverse complement.
GCTAAAGCACGGTTCCCGGCAATGGAATGAAACTGATGCCGCAAGAAATGTGCTTATCAATTTTCCTCCACGTGGCAGGACTGATCACCTGGCTCCTTGACCTGAAATCAGAACCCACGACTAGCCGGATGTGTCTCCGGCTTAGACCCTCGGGCGTGAGAGTAAGTATATGTTTCGGAGAGCAAATATTGTAAATGAACAGTTGAATTCAAATGACAAAAATTGCATTTACCTTTCACCGTTTGGTAGTGATGAAGTATTTATAGACAATGGTGGTTGTATTTTTGGGGGGCGACATGTGCTCCGAGATTTCAGCGGCAGTTACTGGTCATGGGAACGTGTCTCTAACGGCTCCTGATTTGTAGGGATGTGATTATGAGAGCAGTTCAACCAGATGTGCCGGCAAGTGTCAAGTCGACACTTGTGGATTAGGTCGAGGTCGCCATTTGAGGAATGGTCGACCTGACTGGCGAGTAGAGCATGGTTCGTACCCGGAGTATAGTATGGATCATAGGTTCGGACTAAGCTGGGTCGGGACCTTGTAGGTCGGACAATGAACTTAGATCGACAGATGCGGTTACTGGGCCTTGGGCCTTATGGTGTTTGGGCTAGCCTCGTTAAGAATGTGAATGCCAAGGTTGTCTGTGTTTGGGCTTTACTTGCTTGGCCCAGCTCGACACTTTTGGTATGTTCACGTATATATATACATAAAGATATATATACGTATATATATACATAAATATATATATGCGTATATATATACATAAATATATATATATATACGTATATATATACATATATATATATATATATACATATATACAGGCCGGTTCCTAGATGGACTAATACGTACACATTTTGCAAACACAATGCTGAGTCAGCGGTTGATAACGTATTACTCCCTATTTTACTCTCTCTCACATACAGATCATTTTTCTCTCCCACAAACGCCCCTTTCTCTCTCACCAATCTCAGCCGCTTCATTCTTCCTCCGGCGAAAATAGTGTTGTTCTCAACCTCTGTTCTCTCCCTTCTTCTTCGTTATCTTCTTCGATTTGAGCTCTGATCTTGCGAACTTGGTGAAATCACTCGGATTGTGAGGGAAAAAATGCTAATTCACTCTTTCTCTCTCTCAAACCCACCGCTCATCCGTCTTATCCCCTGTGACCACTTCTTTCTTTCACCTCTTTCATATTTGATTCTCATCGCTCATCGTCTTACCCAACTGCGAAGGGAGAATCACACCAGAGAGAAGACGGCAAACAGAGTATTGATTTCGCTGGCAAACAGAGTATTGATTTCGCTGTTGTTCTTCGGTGATATTGATGTCGCCCTAAATTTGCAAGCTGTTTTCGGTGAAATTGATTCTTAGATTTTCAAATTGATTGAATTTTCTAACTGAATTTGTGTAGAATTCACACAAAAAGAATTCACAGGAAGAAAAGAGCGCGAGGGAGTCTGTCTGCGGTAGGAATGAGAGAGAAGACAGCGTTAGCAGCATTAATTTTTTTTCCCTAATTCCGTACGCACCAGTCCGTGTAGGATAAATTCCCTATATATATATATGTGTGTATATATATATACGTATATATATAGACATACAGGACGGTTCCTATACGGACTAATACGTACGTATTTTGCAAACACAATGCTGAGTCAGCGATTGATAATGTATTACTCCCTATTTTACTCTCTCTCACATACAGATCATTTTTCTCTCCCACAAATGCCCCTTTCTCTCTCACCAATCTCAGCCGCTTCGTTCTTCCTTCGGAGAAAACATTGTTGTTCTCAACCTCTGTTCTCTCCCTTCTTCTTCGTTATCTTCTTCGATTTGAGCTCTGATCTTGCGAACTTGGTGAAATCACTCGGATTGTGAGGGAAAAATGCTAATTCACTCTTTCTCTCTCTCAAACCCACCGCTCATCCGTCTTTTCCCCTGCGACCACTTCTTTCTTTCACCTCTTTCATATTTGATTCTCACCGCTCATCCGTCTTACCCAACTGTGAAGGGAGAATCACACCAGAGAGAAGACGGCAAACAGAGTATTGATTTCGCTGGCAAACAGAGTATTGATTTTGCTGTTGTTCTTCGGTGATATTGATGTCGCCCTAAATTTGTAAGCTGTTTTCGGTGAAATTGATTCTTAGATTTTCAAATTGATTGAATTTGCTAACTGAATTTGTGTAGAATTCGCACACAAAAAGACTTCACAGGAAGAAAATAGCGCGAGGGAGTCTGTCTGCGGTAGGAATGAGAGAGAAGACGACGTTAGCGGCGTTAATTTTTTTTACCTAATTCCGTATGCACCAGTCCGTGTAGGATATATGAAATTCGGTCAAGATGGATTCCTGCATATGTTAATAATGTCTTTTCAGTAAATATGTCAAGTAGCCAACGAGCTTAAAGTGGTCATTCATTTTACAAGAAAATTGTCTCGAAAGGCAATTCATTGGTAGATTTTATGATACAGTTTGGAAGGGGGCTTTTACGACAGCGTCAAGAGGAGTTGATGGCGGATCACAAAGATTCAATTGAGAAACCTAAAATTAGAATAAAGCAAGACTTTTTGGTGCAAATGGTTGATATTTACACGCAAAATATGTATTACAAGTTTGAGAAAGAATTTGAACGCAGCCTTAACTATAAGATCCATCTTGTTAAAGAAACCGACAAGCATCGTGTTTATCATATTCAAAAAAAGATAATTGAAACATGTAAAGTTCGTGAACTTGTTTACGACAAAGACTTGGATTATGTTTCATGTGGTTGTAAAAAGTTTGAAAGCGCCGGAATACCATGTCGGCATATCATATCATATTTGATGAAAACTGATGATGTTGAGTTGTTGCCAGAGAAATACATTTTGAAAAGGTGGACCAAGTCTGCAAAATTGGGAATAGTGGTGGATGATAAAGGCGTGAATATAGAAGAGGATAAATCTTATGTTTTGATGCGAAGTCAATTTATGTAAATGTCATTGGATTTAGTTGACACGGCCCTAGCACACGAAGAAACAAGAAAGATATTGGCAGATGGACTCCGTAGCATTAAGGAGCAGATTGCCCAATTGTCATGTCTGGTGCATTCGTAGCAATTTTCATATCCAAGGTGGCTTCTCAAGTTCAAAGCGCTTATGCAAAAGCATCAACTATTGTTGAACAAACAATAGGTTCAATCAGGACGGTAAAATCACAAGCACCAACTAGTTCTTGCTCTTATTTATGTCTTCCGTATTTCTGTAAAACTGGGATAATGTTTTACAATCCCATATATTCCTTCCTAACCAGATTGCATCATTTACTGGTGAGAAAAATTAAATGGATGATTGGTACTTAATATTGCAGCAACACATTAGTTTTTTACTGTAAAAGTGTGTATACTCCCTCCGTCCCACAAAATATTACCCCTTTACTGTTGAGAACGGAAAATAAGGAATAATGTTATTAAAGTAGGTGTTGTGAGTGGGAGGAGAGAGAATGAGTGGAGAGAATAGTAAATTTGAAAAGTGTTGTGAGTATGACAAGTGGGTCCCATGAATAAAGAAGTATTAAAAAAATTCCTTTTTAGGAAAGTGGGACTTTAAAGTGGGACGCCCAAAATAGTAAAATGGGTAATGTTTTATGGGACGGAGGGAGTATGTTTTAATTCAGATGCAAATGCAAATGAATTTGTTAGTCTTTTAGTTAATGCTTAGGTTATTTGGTGACTGTTTTTGTGATTCATCTATTGCTTTCTGCACTAGCTTATTATACACTTCCTCATCCATATGAGTTTTCCTAAACAGTATCTACAATTGAAACATTCCAACAAAAGACCTGCTTATCAGTGTTTTTCAAGCACAATATCTTATAATTCCAAATTCCATAAACATATCAGCACTTAGAAATTTTGAGCAGAAAGGGTCCAAGTGAATCAATTTTCAGTTTGGCTTGTCCAAGTTTACACATTGAACTCAAGACCTGCTTATCAGTGTTTTTCAAGCATAATATCTTATAATTCCAAATTCCAAATTCCAACAAGAACAATCCCATCAATATCTGGTTTCTTCAGTTGTGCATCAGCAATAGCCTTCTTCAATATCTGGGAGCAAAATGTGTTTCCAATTTAGCCCCAATTTGAAAGAATCATAAATGAATTGCAAGATCAGAACATAACCAAAATCACAAATGAAGATGAGAGATAGGTTGAAGACTACATGAACTGTAGTTGTGATGACCTAGATGCCCATTTCGATTGAGAGAGGGTGAGAATCAAATATGAAAGAGGTGAAAGAAAGAAGTGGTCGCAGGGGACAAGACGGATGAGCGGTGGGTATGAGAGAGAGAAAGAGTGAATTAGCATTTTTTTTCCTCACAATCCGAGTGATTTTACCAAGTTCGCAAGATCAGAGCTCAAATCGAAGAAGATAACGAAGAAGAAGGGAGAGAACAGAGGTTGAGAACAACAATGTTTTTGCCGGAGGAAGAATGAAGCGGCTGAGATTGGTGAGAGAGAAAGGGGAGTTTGTGGGAGAGAAAAATGATCTGTATGTGAGAGAGAGTAAAATAGGGAGTAATACGTTATCAACCACTGACTCAGCATTGTGTTTGCAAAATGCGTACGTATTAGTCCGTATAGGAACCGTCCTGTATATATATATATATATATATATATATATATGTTGTAAACTATGTAAACTGATTGAGAGAATACTTGTATATTGCTTCTTCTCTTTTTCGCGTGCTTACAACTGATATAAAACTAACTTTATATAGAGATTGAAAGATGCTTGTCCAAACAGCCCAAACAAACAACTTTTTCAAAAGTAAAGGAAAAGAAAGCATTATTGATGTCGGGTACTCTTTGGGCCCATCGTCACATCAAATAATGAATACAGATAAAAACTTTAACATATTTATACAAACTACTTTATTAAAGCAAAGATACTTGTTGTAGTAGACCCCATTGGTGGCAGACAGAAATATTCTTCTTGATTTGCTCTATCATTGTAGATCCTAATAGAGTTCTATCCTGTGATGTTGTTGAGATGGATGAGTCTTTTTTCTAAGAGTCTCACTTTTATTCTTTTCCGACTTATTTTTTGCAGAGTGTTTTGAGCATATTCGAAATCAGTTCGAATTTCTTGAACCATCCTACTTTTCTTTTCTGTAATGGTAGCTTGATGATATTTTTGAAAATATTCATCCATTTGGATACTAAAAAGTTTAATCTTCTTTCTTATTTTATTTTCTCGCTTCTTGAGTTTATTAAAAGCCACATTAAGAGGAGTCATTTATTCTTTATTGATCGAGTTTTTTCCTTTAGAATTTCTAGTCTGTTAAGATATAGACTCTATAAGTGCATCCCAGACATCTTCTGGTAGGTTCTTCTGATTGAGCTTCGTCTGCTAGACAATTAAAAGCATTATAAGAATCCATAGATCCCTGTGATGAAACGGTTTTTATTGATTCATCATCATCCTTTGAGGAGTGAGTTGGGAATGTGTTGAGAAATTGATTCTTCATATGTTCCAAGACTCGAACCATAATTTGTTCCTCGAATTATTTCGGATATTTCTTTTGGAAATAATTTTTCATATTAGCCATAGAGGTCTATTGGAAGCCTTGTTCCTTGGAACCCTTGCTCTGGTCACTAGTGATAACAGTCTTGATATTAACTGTTATTTTTTTAATATCTTCGGTACCCATACGATTCCACCATTTGTAAAAGAAATTTCTTTGTAAAATGGGAATGTTTAGTTTATCAAAATCAATCGAGATTGTCCATCTCCAAATCCATGGAATTTGGAATTTAGCAAAGAACAAGAAAGGACATTGTCCAAAAATTAATCTTTCAGATTGTAATTTTGATACTAGTGAGCTATTGTCACACCATGGATTATATAAATGCATAATTTCTTTAGGTAATATTTTCAAAGAAGGACCAAATTTTGACCACCATTCAAAAACCCAATTTGGAATAGGTTTGTCCAGAATTTCTGGATTTATTGAAAAAAACCAAGAGTGTTTATTTTTGGGATTTTGATAATAAAAAGCTTTTGAAAATGCTTGGATATAATCCCAATAATTGAAGTAAATATATTTACCCTCTGCTATTCTTATAGCTTTATCTCCATTTGGATTTAATCCCCATTCTCTTGGGAGCAATATCTTATTGATATGGCATTTACTGAAATTTATAAAACTTTCAGAATTTTCATTCTAAAAATAACAAGTAATTGTTACTGATTCGGTAATTGTCAGCAAAATTTCTAGATTTTGCCTGGTCTGACCATGTAGACCCGGATATCCTCTTGATTCAAGATATCTTGTTTTTAATGACCACTCATCATTATGAGCTATCTGAATATCTTCATCCTCAATATACAGGACTTTTTCTGTAACAGGATTTTCAAATATTCATGTTCCTGAGAATTTTCAGTGACTGCTATCTCTTTGTATGATATTATCTTACTAGATGAAGTGGAAGTTATTTCTTCCTTTTTTTGGAGGTGAAGGTAATTGCTGCATGTTTCTAGAATGATTATGATATACTGTCCAGTCTCCTATTAGAGGGACAGTTGATTCTTGATGAGATAGCATATTGCTACTCCCATTTTCCCGACCACGGCCATAGCTGCGTCCTCTTCCCTTATTAGGGGTTGTCATCCACCCTGTAAAAATTCTCGGGTTAAATAATCAGCAAGGGAATTATTTTCTCCTTTTATATATTGAATATCAAATTCAAAAGCAGAAAGCTAGGCTTGCCAACCTGCAAATATTTGTTTTGCAACAAGATTTTTAACACTCTTTTCAATAATTGATTTTGCCGAACTGCAATCAATTCTTAGCAAAAAAAAAAAATTTATTTAATAAATCATCTTGAAATTTGGAAATGCATTTAATAATAGAAAGCATTTCTTTCTTAATAGTCGAATATTTCGACTGAGTGGGATTCCATTTTCCTGATGTAAATCTGACTAGAACTTCTTTTGAAGTTTCGGGATTAATTTGTTTTAGGATACCTCCATATCCTATATTAGAAGCATCTGTTTCAACTATTTTGAAATATTTTGGATTGGCTAAAGATAGACAAGGTAAACATTTTACCTTTGCCTTAATTGTCCTAACAGCTTGAGAATGTTCCTCTGTCCATGGTTTAGGATTTTTCTTAAGTCGAGAATACAGTATAGCTGTATCTCTTGCTAAGTTTTCATAATAATCTGAAATATAATTTAGACTTCCCAAAAATCTTTGTAATTGCTTTGTATCAGTTATGATATCAGGAAATTTAGAAGCAAATTCAATACTTCTCTCTATAGGAATAATTTTTCCTTGATTAATCATATGTCCTAAAAATCTAACTTGGGTTTGAAACAATTTCATTTTGGGGTCAAATATAACTAACCCATTATGTTTTATTAAGTTTTTAAATATTTTTAAATGTTTCAAATGTTGTTCAGTGATTTTAGAAAATACTAAAACATCATCAATGTATACAATTATAAATTCTGTATAGGGAATAAATATATCGTTCATAATATTTTGAAATTCAGAAGGAGCACTTTTTAGTCTGAATGGTACAACATTCCATTCAAAATGTCCAAAGGGGACTGTAAAGACTTCTATTTCTTAAGAATTTCTTCTTCTTCCATTCTCTACATCTTTTGGTAACATATATTTATATTATTTGTTATGAACTACTTCATGTCAATATTTTTAAGAATTGTTCTAAATTAAAATGTTTGGTGTTTTCATTATATGTTAATTGCAGATTCAATGGCTCCTAAACCTACTCCAAAGAAAGACATATATGGAGATTACATTCTACGCTCCTTCTTCGAGTCTGATAGCAAGCTTCTTCAAGCCATTCTTACCGGTGCCGGAGTTCTTTCCTTTCTGTTGTCGGAGTCATCTGAAGATATATATTATGAACTCGCTAATGAGTTATTTAACAACGGCTCCGTTGAAGATGCTGCAAAGGTCGGTGAAGACCCACTGATTGTCTCCACCATTGTTGGCATTCCAGTAACCTTCTCCCCAGCCTCTATCCATGAAGCCTTCCCAAACCTCTATAATTTTGGCCCTTCAACTGTTAGCCTTAAAAATATGAAGATTATCTGGGCTCAAGGTGATGAGCCCTTTTTGTGACCGGTAAAGGCAACAAAAAGGCTGACTAGATCCATTGAATTATGCGTTGGCTGAAATTATTGACCGGTGCGTCATCTTCCAGTGAGGATCCCATCAATGTATCACAATGATACAATTCGAAGCTATGGCAGCTATTCTTTTACAAAATGAATTTGACTGGTGTAAATTCATCTTCAATGTTATATTGTAGACTTCAAAAAGTTTAGAAAGGAGAAGCCACTTGCTCGTGCCAATAAGGCAAAACCCTGTCATTATCTTCTTATCTATAGAGTTTTGAGAAGAAATCCTGCTATTGTTGTTGCTTCTACCGGTCAGCCCAAGTATCCTCAGTCTTGGGTTAAGTCCTTTGATAAATCTAATTGGAGTAGAATCATTAATCAGTCAGCCAAGGAGAAGTTGTTGAAACCTGAACTGGTGCTACTTTAGCCGAGACCCTACCGGTTGAGAAAAAGAAGATATTGGTCAGGCCTAAGGTTAAGACATCGGTTATGCTTGAATCCTCTCAGCCGGTTGACCCTTTACCGGTCAAGAGGAAGGCGACCGATACCAATGCTCCCACTACATCGACTATAACCTCTCCACCGATTGACCCTCAACCGGTCAGGAAGCAAGCTGCTCAACCTCAGCCAACCCCATCTACCTCTCAAAAATCTCAACCTGCTACATCCTCCATGCCTCCCCCAAACCTAAATCAAAACCTCTCCCTAAAACTCATGCCCAAGTAGCCAAGGAGAATGATGAAAGGAGAAAGCAAATAGAGGCAGACATCTCAACTTTTTTGCCCTTCATCCCCAAAAGGATCTTCTCTTATGATTTCCTTACCGATGATACTTATATATCAGTAACCGGTTACCCCTCAGATCCATCGGTCAGGAAATGTCAACCGATCAGAAACCTTATTTTCCATATCTTTTACAACAATCTTTGGGCTATTCAGAAGAAAGCCATTTCCTCAGCCGATTAGGTATATGATATGACATAATTTATACTATCTATTTCCTATGTTTCCGTCCCTATAATTATTTATTTTCATATATTTAGTATATGTTTGATGTAATTTGAGTGAAATATGTATTGAGATGATTTAGTGAGAGTTATTATAATTCGAGATTATTTTAGTTGTTATATTTCATATCCGAATGTAATACTCTCGGGGAGTCAAAGTCAAGATATTGAAGCTGAAGACTATGTTACAGAAATCTGAAAAATTCAGGGATCAAACTGAAATTCTGAAAACTTGAGTGACCAAAGTGCAAAAGCTAGAAGTTGGATTGGAGCAAACAAGCACGACTAGTACCTCCTTGCACGAGTCGTTGGCATAATCAGCACGGGTGTAAAACTTTTCACGACTCGTGCGGCCAAGTGACGTGACCTTGACTTGGAAATTGGTGACTTTGAAAATAGTTTTCTTTATTTCCTTTTAGTTTCCTTCCTGGCGTGAGTTTTTTTAGGAAAGCTTTTTATTTTCTTTTTCTTTTTCCTTTTTAGTTTAGGGTTTATTGGTTGGAGAAGTATATATACTTTTTTTAACAATAATTTTAGGGTTCGACTTTTTATTATTATTTTTTTCCTAGAGAGTTGACAACTTTTTATGGAGAACTAAATTTCTTGCTTTGGATTCAATTTTTGGAACCGTCTTGAATTCAATTGAGGTTAATTTCTTTTCATCTATTTTATCCTATTCATATTTTCTTCTGTTTTGATTGATTGATTTGATTTCTAGGGTTTTTCAATCTGGCCAATTGTTTAATCTTGGATTTTAATTCACTGCTAGAATCCCCTAAGATTGTGTCAATTTAGGATTTCACAAGTAGCAAATTTATGATTTATGCATGTGTCATGACAAATTGTGAATAGGAAGAAAATAGACAAGTATCTAATTGAAATAATATTAGAACGTGTTCTCGATCTAAATCTCTTAAATCGGAATCAATCGATATTGTGAATCTAGACTGTGTCAGTTAGGTTTAGGTATTGATTAGGGTTATTAGTGAATGTGTCATTGCTATTAACTATTAACAAAGGAAGAGATAGAGATTGAAATAAATCTCGTGATCGAGTGAATAGGGTAAAAGTGAAAAGAGTTAACCAATGATATTTGAATGATAGACGGGGAAAATAATTGATCCAAAGTGTTTTCGTTAATTGTTTAATACTTAGTTTTTTTAATTCCCGTCTTAGGAATTTAATTAAAATCAAACAAACCCCCAATCTTGTCAAGTGACAATTGTGCAAATAAATAACCGTTCTTCAGTGGATCGATCCTGGACTTGTCCTAGCTGCAGTTTTGTAGCCGAGTCTTGGTATTTAATTTGTAGGCGTGCTACTTTAGCCTATCAAATTTTGGCGCCGTTGTCGGGAAGCGGTTTTATTTGTTTGCACTCTTATTCTTTTCTTAATCTATTTTTTTTTCTTTTTATTTTTCTTGTTTCCTGTTTAATTGAGATTTACTATTATTGTCATCTTGTGGTGTGGAACCTTTTATGGTCCATACCCGTTCTGCTAATCAATTTGTTAGTCCTTTTGTTCCAGAAATTGAAAGGTATTTCAGGTGCAGGAGAAATTTGCAGCGGAGCGAGATGAATAATAATAACGGCATGGGTGTTAACGATCCGGAGGTTGTGAACAATGGGGGTAATGGAAGAGGAAATAACAATCCCCCACTTCGGACATTGAGGCAAAGGATTGCTCCGAACTGGAATGAGCAACCACAAGCAGTGCTATTTCCTGATTTGCTGGCTGGGGTCACTTTTGAGTTGAAGTCGGGGTTATTGAACCAGTTGCCCCATTTTAATGGTATACCAGGGGAGAATCCTAATCAGCACATAGCTCAGTTTGTGCAGATTTGCAAGAGCATGAAGCCGGCTGCACTTCCTCTAGAGCAACTATTATTGAGGGCGTTATCCTTTACTCTGAAGGATAACGCGAATGGTATTATCACTTGCCACCCAATAGCATTACTTCGTGGCAGCAGTTAAAGGAGGTGTTCCTTGATGAGTTTTTCCCTCCAGACCAGATTAATGTTATGAAGAGGGATATCAGCAACATGGAGCAGCGGTCCGATGAATCGTTATATGATTATCACAACCGGTTCTACAAGCTTTGTAGAAGCTGTCCGTATCATGGCTTTGATGATGAGCAGCTTATTGTATACTTCTATGGAGGATTGACTGCGCAGGATAAAAGATGGGTGGATTCTGCTTGTGGAGGTAGTATCTTGAATAAAACTACCACGGATGCAGAGCAGTTGATAGAAGAGTTGGCCAAGAGCACAAGGACGCACGAAAGGAGGTCTAGTGTTAGACAAGTCAGTGCAGCAGGATCGAGTGATACAACAAGTGATTTGAAGACCGAGTTGGAGGATGTTAAAAGTCTGTTGAAGACATTGGTTTTAGGTCAACAACCTCATCCCTGAGGTATTTGTGGTGATGTAACTCACCCGACTGATTCTTGTCCCACTCTTCAGACGGATGAGGTGGTAGATGTTAATGCTATAGGGTTCAATCAGCAGGGTCAGAGGCCACCACAGTTCAATTACAATGCTGCGAATAATGTTCATCCGAACCTTAGGTATGGTCAACCACAGGGTCAACAAGGTTTCAGGCAGCCGTTAAATATTCAGCAGGGGTATCAGCAGGGCAGCAATTTCAGGGCAATCAAATAATCAGTACAGAGCACCCATGGGTAGAACTGTCAAACGGGCCGGGCCGGGCCAGCCTGACCCAAGTCCACCAGGCTTCGCTTAATAACGGGCCGGGCCGGGTCGGGCCTAAACATTGGCGGGCCTAGTAAAAGCCAAGCCCGGCCCATATGACCATCGGGATTTCGGGCCTACGGGCCAATCCAAAGTTAAAAGTAAAAAATACAAAAGGAAGTACTATATTAACAAGTATACTGTGAATATCCAAAAAAATAAAAATAAGGATGAGTTAGCTGATTGTTTAAGACACTTCTAAGAGCAGGAATTAATAATCAAACATGTTTCAGACCGTTCAATTTTTACAAATGGGTATATAAGAACAGGTCTGACTCTTATTTATTTATGAGCATATATTATGCATGCATCACAGAGATACAACTCTCTGTTAAGATTGTAGTACCATTTTTTGCTTCTACAATGAATAATGAAAATGAGAGAAAAGGATGCTGTCAAGACACTAAAAGAATGGCTGTTAAGATAGATAGGGTTTTTTATTTTTAGGTTTTATTTTTCTGGGCCGGGCCGGGCTTTATTGGGCTTTTTTGGGCCGAGCCACTTGAGCCCACGGGCTGGGCCAAAGAGGCCCGGTTTTTTTCGGGCCGCCTAATTTGAGGCCCAGGCCCTTAAAAATCCGGGTGGGCTGGACCGGGCCCATGGGCCGGGCTCGATTTTGACAGCTCTACCCATGGGGTAGCAGCAGTCGCAGGGACAGTCTACAGAGGACATGGCCCGATCACTAGCGTAGAGCATGTCTACCATGAATGGGAATTTTCAATAGTTCCAGCAGAAGACTGAATTGAGCATTAGTAATTTGGAGAGGCAAGTGAGTCAGATTGCAGAGGTTGTGATAAAAATAGAGGCTAGAGAGGCAGCAAAGACTAAGCAACCTCCGAAGCAGAATGTTAGCGCAGTGTATGTGAGGCGAAAGAAGAAATTTGATGGACAGATGGTGCCGATAGAGCCTGAACAAAAGGTTGAAAAGAGTATTGAGCCAGAGTTGGAGGTGGAGAAGAAGGTGGAAGAAAAAAAATCCCTGAAGAGAAGTATATTCCACCCATATTTCCTATTTATGAGCCAGTCGCACCTTTTCCAGAAGCATTGAAGAGAGACATCTCAAAGGAGCCTGACAAGGCTATTTTCGATACTTTCAAGAGATTGGAGGTGAACATTCTGTTTCTAGATCTTCTTCAGTCGATTCCTAGGTATGCGAAGTTTTTGAAGGAGTTATGCACTATGAAGAGGAATCATAAGGAGCGGAGTCAGAAAAAGATGAAAATTTTGGAGCATGTATCTGCAGTTTATCATAAAAAGATGCCAAAGAAATGTAGTGACCCTGGTATGTTTGTAATTCCTATCTCGTTTGGGGGAAGTAGTTTGCATAGATCCATGCTTGACTTGAGGGCTTCAATTAATGTTATGCCCTATGCATTATTTGAAGACCTTAAATTGGGTAAATTGGAGGATACTCGAGTGGATATACAGTTGGCGGATAAGTCTAACGCATACCCAGGGGCGGCGGCACTAAGGAACCAGAGGGGGTCGTGGCCCCCACTGACTTTTAATTTTTTTGATTTTTTTTTATATAGCTAACAGCGCATATATATACGCATCACCTTCTCCCTCCGTTATCTCTTACACCCATTTCCATTTTCTTTCTCCACTACTCCCTCTGTCCTTTTACACCCTCACAGTCTTTCTCTATTTCTCTTTGCATTATTTTATCAATATTTCTCTCTTTATAATCTGTTGAAATAGCTACTAAGAAATCTACAATTGTTGCTCCCAAAGAGAAAGCACCCAACAACGAAATGGTAAGAATTTCAAATCCCATTTTCTTCTTGTTCAAAATATGCCATTTTCGTGTTTTTATAAGAGATTGAATTGTTTTTAATCTTTGACTCAGATCTGTACTTTTTGTTGAAATTTCTTGCTATCTTTTGTGATTATATGATGATCTCGAGTTAGTATATGTAATTTATTTCACAATCCATGCTTAGATTCATGCTCATATGCTTAAAATTACGTGTTTGGGTTTCGACCCTAACTTCTCGGTTTTCATGATTTCATTTTGTGATGTTTTTATACTCAGATTCTTGCTAGATTTCTTCTTAGGGTCATTTTGATATACATTTTATGCATTTTTGGTTATGTTTTGGTAAATCTAGGTTCATGGGTGTTCTTCATGTTCTTCCGATTCTTGAAGAACTCATATGATTTCTTCGTGTTCTTCATAAAATCTAGATATTTTGGGTTACAAAATGTTCGAAAATAGCAAGTCAATAAACTCGAACGGTACTTTCAGGTATGTTTTTTATATGGCTTTCTAAATTTACTAGCTAAAAAGTGCTTTTGTATATCGAAGATCATAAACTAAAATATAAAAAAAAATTGGCCCCCACTAACAAAATTTCCTGGATCCGCCACTGCGCATACCCCAAGGGGGTAGTTAGAGATGTGGAAGTGAAGGTTGGTGATTTGGTATTTCCGGCGGATTTCTTTATTCTTGATATGGAGACTGATTCTAAGGCTCCCATTCTGTTAGGGAGACCATCTATGTCCACTTCTGACACCAAGCTTGATGTGAAAAATGGCTCGTTAACTATGGAGTTTGATGGGAAAGTGGTGAGTTTTAATATGTTTGGTGATAAGACTTTTTCCAAGAATATGCGCAAAGTTTGTGCCATGGATTTGAGTGAGCTAGTTATCAAGGATGGGGCCAAGGTAGATAATGTTGAAGTTGAGTCTTCACAAGTGAAGAGTGATAAAAAGAAAGGAGAGCCACCAAAGAAGAAAGTCAAGGTAGGGAAGACGAAAAAGGGGAAGCTTAAATGGTCTCCAACGGGGAGGCATGTCATTGAACCAAATCATCTTTTAGAGGTAACTCGAAAAGATTTCTTTCATCCCCCTTATATTGATGAGGTCCATGATGGTGGGACCTCCATGTCCCCTATTTAGTTCTCTTGGTGCCCCTTTCCCATGTTTTATTGTTACATTTTATGATTTATAGCCATTGAGGGCAATGTCTAGTTTAAGTGTGGGGGAGGAGGTTGATTTATGTTGTAAATTGATATTAAAAAAAATGAAATGAAAAATGAAAAACAAAATAGAGGCTAAGTGAAAACCCGAGAGGGCACTTAGGCAAAAGGAGAGGGTGTGTAAAAAAATAAAAAAATAATAAAATGAGAGGCTAGGTGAAAACCGAAAATGGCACCTAGGCAAAAGGTGAGGATGTGAAATGTATACTATCTTTTATATCACCGGAGTTGGAGACATAAGGGAAGTTTGGAGTGTTGGGTAGGGTCACTATGGAGTAGGAGGTTTGGATAGTGGTGCCTAGGATTTAGAAACCCTCGTTCATCTTTGGAGTTATAAGGGGTGTTGATGTTTTTCACGAGGTAAATTTTTGCTTAAGGGTCACAACCTTAGCAATTATTTCTTTTTATGAGGGTGTATGTAGTGTGAACCAAGCGTGGGGGGAGCATAGGACATATTTAGTTCCCCTTGGCTTTTATTTGTGTGGACCTTATTTTGGATACCGTTTTATTATGGGAGTTGGTATCAAACTAAGGTCATTATTTTCATTGTTTATATTTTGGTGTTATAAGGAGACGGAGTTTCTATTACTCCGATGGTTATTATTTTTCAATGACTTGTGTTGGCGGATTAGAGGAGACTAGGAATAATTTACCCTCCATGCATCTGTTTTAGACCGGTGTTAGATTGAAGTTTAGGATATTACTCAGGGACGAGTAATGGTCTAAGCGTGGGGGTATTTGATATGACATAATTTATACTATCTATTTTCTATGTTTCCGTCCCTATAATTATTTATTTTCATGTATTTAGTATATGTTTGATGTAATTTGAGTGAAATATGTATTGAGATGATTTAGTGAGAGTTATTGTAATTCGAGATTATTTTAGTTGTTATATTTCATATCCGGATGTAATACTCTCGGGGAGTCAAAGTCAAGATATTGAAGCTGAAGACTGTGTTACAGAAATCTGAAAAATTCAGGGATCAAACTGAAATTCTGGAAACTTGAGTGACCAAAGTGCAAAAGCTAGAAGTTGGATTGGAGCAAACAAGCACGACTAGTACCTCCTTGCACGAGTCGTTGGCATAATCAGCACGGGTGTAAAACTTTTCACGACTCGTGCGGCCAAGTGACGTGACCTTGACTTGGAAATTGGTGACTTTGAAAATAGTTTTCTTTATTTCCTTTTAGTTTCCTTCCTGGCGTGAGTTTTTTTAGGAAAGCTTTTTATTTTCTTTTTCCTTTTTAGTTTAAGGTTTATTGGTTGGAGAAGTATATATACTTCTTTTAACAATAATTTTAGGGTTCGACTTTTTATTATTATTTTTTTCTTAGAGAGTTGACAACTTTTTATGGAGAACTAAATTTCTTGCTTTGGATTCAATTTTTGGAACCGTCTTGAATTCAATTGAGGTTAATTTCTTTTCATCTATTTTATCATATTCATATTTTCTTCTGTTTTGATTGATTGATTTGATTTCTAGGGTTTTTCAATCTGGCCAATTGTTTAATCTTGGATTTTAATTCGCTGCTAGAATCCCCTAAGATTGTGTCAATTTAGGATTTCACAAGTAGCAAATTTATGATTTATGCATGTGTCATAGTAAATTGTGAATAGGAAGAAAATAGACAAGTATTTAATTGAAATAATATTAGAACGTGTTCTCGATCTTAATCTCTTAAATCGGAATCAATCGATATTGTGAATCTAGACTGTGTCAGTTAGGTTTAGGTATTGATTAGGGTTATTAGTGAATGTGTCATTGCTATTAACTATTATCAAAGGAAGAGATAGAGATTGAAATAAATCTCGTGATCGAGTGATTAGGGTAAACGTGAAAAGAGTTAACCAATGATATTTGAATGATAGACGGGGAAAATAATTGATCCAAAGTGTTTCCGTTAATTGTTTAAAACTTAGTTTTTTTTAATTCCCGTCTTAGGAATTTAATTAAAATCAAACAAACCCCCAATCTTGTCAAGTGACAATTGTGCAAATAAATAACCGTTCTTCAGTTGATCGATCCTGGACTTGTCCTAGATGCAGTTTTGTAGCCGAGTCTTGGTATTTAATTTGTAGGCGTGCGACTTTAGCCTATCAGTATACCCCATTGATCATCTTCCTCCCTTCCTCTGGAGACTGCTGGAATTTCATGAACTTCACAAGAAGTCAATTCCTCCTAGTGATGCTTATAATTATGTGGATTTTGAGAACACTAATGAGGAGAAAGGCATTTACTTCAGCAAATATTGCCAA
This sequence comes from Adenophora triphylla var. japonica, assembly GCA_022495995.1. Classification (NCBI taxonomy): domain Eukaryota; kingdom Viridiplantae; phylum Streptophyta; class Magnoliopsida; order Asterales; family Campanulaceae; genus Adenophora; species Adenophora triphylla. Next base: position 200,994 of record JAFEMH010002342.1, on the reverse strand, counting down.
CTCAATGATTTTGAATCCTCTTTATCAAAGCAAGATCTATTCAAGCTCTACAACCGGTATTGTAATTTGCTTCCCAATATTTGTAATGCCATCTATCTTGCACAAAACCGATTGCGTCATGATATGATGATTCATGTTGTGTAGACGGACTTTGCCATGTTATATAATATCCAGCACACTCTTCAGGAGTCTGATCCTTATCAATTAGGCAGACCTGAGAATTCTAACAATCTACTTCCATACTTTAACACTGAGCATGTGTCACTTGGTCCACGAAGAAACCAGTTGATCCAAAATGTCAGGGACCTAGTGGAGAATATGTTGGAGGTAGATAGAGAGCTGCAAGCCATGGGAAACATAAATCTAGCTGATTTCTTCTCCTCGATTCATTCCAAAAAAAATTGGTGGACTCCACAATCGATGAGGAGATAGATGAATTATTTGATGTCAATGATGGTGATGATGATGTGGCTGATATTGAGGAAGCTAGCTTTAGTTCTAGCTCAAGCTCCAGTTCTGACAGTGTGGAAGATAAGAGAATGGAAATGGTTAGACCAGTCGGTTGCTTTTAAACCGGTTAAAAAGTTAGGAGGAGGAGATTTTGTGACCGATGAATTTGTTGAAACCCTAGGAGGAGGCTTTTTCATTACACCTGTCAGGCCACCGGTTATAGCACCCTCAATTAATGCATCTGCTGAACCGGTTGAGAAGGATAAAGTTGTGACTGATGCTGAAGATGTTATCCTTCAGGCTGCACTGGTAACCAGCCTATTTAAAAGTGAAGTTGATCTTCAGAGGACAACTGCTGAGGAGTATGCAGCAATTGAAGAAAGCATGTTAGTTACTCAAGCCAGTACCAAAATCAAAGGCAAAGCCCTAGTTGAAGAAGTTGAGCCGATCTTTGAAGAAGAAGATCCCACACTCTCTGATTTCTTTGACGATGATGAAGTTGTGGAATTTAGAGCACCTAAACCATTTGAGTACAATCCCATGTAAGAACATGGATTAATATAACATATAAATACTTAATAATATAATGATCAATATTATAATATATGGTATAAAGTATAGAACTCAACATAATATGTAAAATTCCATAATATAAGTATACCATTAAATGATGGGCATAATGGTAATGTCTTATATATCAATAGGTGTAGTCTTTAAATGAAGTGCCCCTTGGATTCCTATATAAAGGCCTATCCATCAAGCCTATGAATCTACTAGTTACATTATTCTCATTCAGTCAAAACTCTTCCTAAGTAATTGAAGATTAAAGAGATTAAGGGCACTCATCATTTAGAAGATCTACTCCTTCCTAATTTGAAGTCTATCTTCTTACTTCATCCTCTTTACTCAAGAACAAGAACAAGACTAAGAACAAACATGGAATCACAAGGTACACGCTTCCGTCTTATTCTTCTTCTCCATCTCTTCTTAATCTAGTTGTGAGTCGGTTCATGGTTAATGGATCGTTTATGTTCCCACAATTGGTATCAGAGCCTACTCATATACTAGATTGAGTTTGAAATTCTTATAAAGCCTTATGCTTTAATTCTTGTATGATTTCGTTTAGTTTTGTTCTTGTTCATGATACTCATCTTGTCTAAGAGTATTATATTCATAAAACTTCATTCTATTTCTGATTTTGGTTTACTCAAAGGCTTTCAATTCTTAATGTAAGATTATCCCATTTTTGAACATAGCCACCATCCTTGGATGTGTTGTGAGTTTGTTCATATGCATAGCCACGCATTTAAAAATGTGATGTGAGTGTGCGGATCTACTTGCTTTGGTTGAATATTGATTCACCATTAAGTTAAGAATTGATAGTCTAATTGGGTGTTATGGCTCGTTGTCCTGGCAAAGGGCCCGGCGCCCTCTCCCTTGACTCGGCCGAGCACACCATTTGTACCAGCACATCGTTTGAAAAAATTTTGAAAAGGCGCCATCCAACGGTCATGGTGCTCGGCCTAGCACCCTAAGGACTCGGCCGAGCATGAGTGATCAGAAAGGGGTGTTTTCTGGAGTGTGTTGCTCGGCCGAGCACTTTCCTTGACTCGGCCGAGCACCACTCAATTTTGGCCAGATTTTCAAAAATTTTCAATCTTTTGCTATTTTGATCAATTTTCATTCATTTTTTTGAGTAAAGTACACATAATTTTGTCCCCATAATTTTGATAATTTATTAATAAATTATAGTATCTGGACACCAGTCGCGCTTCGGCGGTTCTTAGAGTTGTCAAACTTTAAGAATGGACGGGTAGAACAAAAGGATATTGTCTTTTATTAATAAATTTCGTTTGTTTCTTTACCATTTAAAATTTTCAGAAATTACCTTAAGGCCTTTTGTTTCCGATTAATTATATCCTTAACAATTTTGGACAAAATTAACATGCTTGTTTCCCAAAGGAGACCTTGTTGATTGAATTCAAACTTGTTAAAAGATGAATGTAAATATTGATATGTGATAACATGCTTGTTTCCCAAAGGAGACCTTGTTGTTGACTAAGTATTTGCATTCATGGGTAATAATTGAAGTTAAACTTTAGGTCATTTTTAAATACTTTGAACCATCCCAAAGGAAGGTGGGTGTTTAAAATGAGTTGTTTATATTCTTTATTACCGGGAAACAAGTACCTTAAACTTTAGGACATTTTTTGTACTTGATCCGGCCCAAAGGAAGGCAAGTATTTAAAGTGTGTTGTTTAAGCTATTTGTTTACCCTAAGATAAATCAAATTGTGAGTCAATTCGCAATCCAAAGATTAGTCTTGATGTCATATTGATTATCTTTTATTTTGATGGAATTCATTTGATATAATTAATCATTATGTAGATTCTTATACATGTTTTGTTTCATTTTTTTGTTCTCTTCATTCAGATTTGATCAGTGCTTCATCTGTTACTACTTCCTTAAACTCAATTCCTTTGCTAACTGGGACAAACTTTAAAACTTGGAAAAACAAGATTATTATGGTCTTAGGCTGTTTGGACCTTGACCTCGCATTAAGAGAACAAGCTCCTGCCCCTCTAACTGATAAAAGCACTGCGGAAGACCGCTTGAGTTCAGAGAGGTGGAAGCGTTCTAATCGCGTCAGCCTAAGCATAATTAAGAATGCAGTCCCAGAGACATTTCTGAATAGTGTCTCCGAGGATGATGGTGCAAAAGGTTTCCTAGATGCCCTAGAACAACGCTTTGCAAAAAGCAATAAATCGGAAACAAGTGCTACCTTGAGGAAGCTTGTTTCCATGAGGTATAAGGGCACCGGAAACCTAAGGGAATACATAATGGAAATGTTTCATCTATCATCGAAATTAAAAGCACTCAAGTTGGACTTGTCGGAAGACTTGCTTGTGCATTTGGCTTTAATTTCTCTTCCTTCACAATTTGGTCATTTTGAAACGACCTATAATTGTCAAAAGGACAAGTGGAATATTAATGAATTAATTTCACATGTCACGGAGGAAGAAGATAGGTTGAAACACACCAAACCCGAAAGTGCACATTATGCATCTACCTCTTCTCGTGGGATTAAGAGAAAAGGTAAGGAGATTGCGGTTGCATCAAAGAAGCCTAAAGGATCATCAAATGATCAAAAGGTGAAAAAGTGATTCTTTTGCAAGGACCCCACTCACATGAAGCCCGACTGCCCTAAGTATCGCCAATGGCAAATTAAGAAAGGTATGACATTTAGCTTTGTTTGTACTGAAGCTAATTTAGTTTCAATTCCTTCGTAGACATGGTGGTTAGACTCCGGTGCAACTACTCACATAAGTTCATGTATGTAGGGTTGCCTGAACTACCGAACGCCCAATGAAGGTGAAAGATTCATCTACATGGGAGCTGGAAAGCCGGTAGAGGTGGAGGGCATAGGGACTTTTAAATTATCTCTTAGTACCGAATATTATTTAGTTTTGAATAATGTATTTATTATTCCATCTTTTAGACGGAATTTGATTTCCGTCACTACATTAGATCGGGAAGGTTATTCCTGTATCTTCGATAATAATAAATGCAATTTATATTTTGATTCAAAGCTTTTTGGTACTAGTTCTTTGTCTTACATTGATAATCTATATTTACTTGACACAGTCAATTCATTAAATGAGTCCCATAATAATGAAACTAACTCTCGAGGCATAAAACGAAAGTTTTCAAGTAAAAATTCTTATACCTTGTGGCATAGGCGTTTGGGTCATATCTCCAAAAGGAGAATTGACAAGCTTGTGTCCGAGGGAATATTACATAAGCTTGATACTCCGGAAAATAACTTTTGTATTGAATGCCTTAAGGGAAAATTTACAAATAGTACAAACAAAAATGAATCCTTGAGAGCTACAAAAGTCTTAGAACTAATTCATACGGACATATGTGGACCGTTCCCTACCCCTTCATGGAACGGACAAACATATTTCATTACGTTCATAGATGACTTCTCTCGTTATGGATACATTTATTTACTTCATGAAAAGTCTCAATCATTGGACGTTTTCAAGTCTTTTAAAACCGAAGTTGAAAATTAACTTGAAAAGACTATTAAGAACGTTAGATCCGATTGTGGTGAATACTATGGTCGGAATGACGGTTCGGGAGAACAACGTCCGGGTCCTTTTGCTCGCTATTTAGAAGAGTGTGGTATTGTCCCTCACTACACCATGCCGGGGACACCTAGCATGAATGGTGTAGCCGAGAGACGTAATAGAACCCTTAAGGATATGGTAAGAAGTATGGTTTCTTGTACTTCTTTAACTCACTCATTATGGGGCGATGCTTTGAAAACCTCAACCTAACTACTTAATAGAGCTCCTTCAAAAGCTACTGACAAAACCCCTTATGAATTATGGACCGGTAAGAAACCGTCCCTTAATCATCTTCATGTTTGGGATTGTCCAGCCGAAGCTAGGCCTTATAGACCTAACGAAGGAAAATTGGACGCTAAGACAGTTAGTAGTTATTTTGTAGGGTATTCTCAAAGATCTAGGGGATATAAATTCTATGACCCAAAAACTAGAACCTTTTTTGAGACGGGAAATGCTAGGTTCTTTGAGGATGTTGAATTTAGAGGGGAAAATTTGAATAGTAATTTTGAATTTGAAGAAATGGAAGAGGAATTGGTTTCTATACCTCTTCCTATAGTTCCTATCGAAAATCAAGCAGTTGTGCCTGAAATTCGACAAGAACATAATATTCAAAATGACGTTAATTCTCCTATTAATGAACAACATGAAAATGTTGATGAGGAAATTCAACACCCTCAAAATCAAGAAGAACCGGTGCCATTAAGAAGATCTAATAGAGCAAGAAGGAGTGCTATACCGGATTATTATGATGTATATCTTGCCAAGAATGAGGAACCGTTAGGTTTAGTGGGAGATGAGCCAATCACCTTCCATGAAGCCATTAGTGGTCCAAATTCTCATAAGTGGATTGATGCCATAAATGAAGAGTTAAAATCCATGAATGATAATGACGTTTGGGATCTTGTCCCATTACCTAAGAATGTGAAACCCATCAAATGTAAATGGATCTTTAAGACCAAAAGGGATTCACAAGGTAATGTGGAAAGACATAAGGCTCGTCTTGTCGCTAAAAGATTTACTAAAAAAGAAGGCATTGATTACAAAGAAACATTTTCACCGGTATCCTCTAAAAATGCTTTTAGGATCATTATGGCTTTAGTGGCACATTTTGACCTTGAGCTTCATCAAATGAATGTAAAGACAGCTTTTCTCAATGGCGACATTGAGGAAACTATCTATATGAAGAAACCAGAAATGGTGACTGATTCGGATCAAACTAGTCAACTAGTTTGTAAACTCAAGAAATCCATTTATGGGCTTAAGCAAGCATCTCGTCAATGGTACTTAAAATTCAACCAAGTTATTCTTTCATTTGGCTTTGAAATGAATCTTGGTGAAGACTGTGTGTACCATAAGTTCAGTGGGAGTAGGTTTATATTTTTGGTCTTATATGTGGATGACATTTTACTTGCTAGTAATAATAAGGACCTTCTTAAGGAAACCAAGAAATTTCTCTCAAACAAATTTGAGATGAAAGATCTTGGAGAAGCTTCTTTTGTATTAGGAATCCAAATACATTGTGATCGCTCACGAGGTATGTTAGGATTATCACAAAAGAGCTATATAGAGAAGGTATTACAAAGGTTTAGCATGGAAAATTGTAAACCACATGACACCCCGGTCTCAAAGGGAGATAAGTTCAGTTTAAATCAATGTCCTAAAAATAATCTTGAATCTAAGTATATGGAAAATATCTCTTACGCATCGGCAGTAGGAAGCCTAATGTATGCTCAAGTCTGTACTCGCCCAGATCTTGCCTTTATTGTTGGCATGCTTGGGCGATATCAAAGCAATCCGGGAAGAGAACATTGGGTCGCAGCCAAAAGAGTGATGAGATACTTACAAAACACGAAGAACTACATGCTTACATATACAAAGTCGGATCATCTTGAGATCATTGGTTTTTCCGATTTCGATTTTGCTGGATGCCAAGATAGTCGCAAATCGACATCGGGTTATGTCTTCACTTTGGCCGGTGGAGCGATATCTTGGAGAAGTGCCAAGCGAACATTAGTTACTACTTCCACCATGGAAGCCGAATTTGTTGCTTGCTATGAGGCATCCAATCAAGCTATATGGCTGCGTAAATTCATTGAAGGACTTGCGGATTGTCAAAGGTGTTGAAAGACCGCTTAAGTTGTATTGTGACAATCGCACCGCGGTATTGTACTCCAACAACAACAAGAGTTCATCTAAATCTAAGCATATAGATATTAAGTTTCTTGTTGTGAGAGAGAGTACAAAATGAACAAATCGAAATAGAACTTATTGGTACAAACTCCATGTTAAGCGGATCCATTTACTAAGGCATTATCTCCTTTAGTATTTCACGAGCATGTTGCTCATATGGGTGTAATGACGTTTGATAATGCTTAAATCAGTGGGAGTTTATGTTGTTTCTATTTCTTGTGTTATTTTAAATTGATCTCATTTGTTAAAAGTAGGACTAGTTGGAGAATATATATATGCATTCTTCATATATATTCGTTAATATTCCATGCTACATATCTATACTTAATCTATGTCATTTAGTTGGATATATATATGTGATTAATGTGGGTTTAGTTGCGAATCAATTACAACGACTGCCCCTTTAGTCCTTATACTTATATGACTAATGGACAGGATTGTTTTCGAATGATAACAAAGTGCACATAAGGGTTGTCATTTGTGTTATAAATATGATTGAAGAAATTTATTAAGTGAAGGTATATGTTATAATAATCCAAGTGGGAGATTGTAAGAACATGGATTAATATAACATATAAATACTTAATAATATAATAATCAATATTATAATATATGGTATAAAGTATAGAACTCAACATAATATGTAGAATTCCATAATATAAGTATACCATTAAATGATGGGCATAATGGTAATGTCTTATATATCAATAGGTGTAGTCCCTAAATGAAGTGCCCCTTGGATTCCTATATAAAGGTCTATCCATCAAGCCTATTGATGGATGTGGTTTTACCCATCCAAAAGATATGTTCCTAAGCCTACTTTCTGTTCGAAACCTTGGGAATTTAATGTATTTTTGAGTGTTTTGATAGTCCACGAAGGCCAGGTCAAAGCTGAGTCAAAATGGAGTAATTCTGCATTTGGCACGAGTGGCGCACGACTGAAGAAGAGTGGAGCACGACTTGGGAACGAATGGAGTCAAGTTAATTCCAAGTAATTACTCAGAACGAGTGGGCATTAGTGGCACGACTCGTTCTCACGAGTGGAGTTCATGTATGACTACAGCCAAGCTACTCGGAACGACTTGGAGGGTCTGGCACGAGTCGTTTTCACGACTGGGACTGAAGGGCACGACTCGTGCTAATTAGCACGACTCGTGCCAGTACGCGTTTTGTGACGTCATCTCGGATTTTGAAGCAGATTTTCATGGATTTGGTTAATTTGTTTTCCTAATTAGATTAGGACTGCATTAGGAGTATATATACTCCCATTATTATTAGTATGAAGGACCTTTTGTCATATATTCTTGCCTAGGGTTTGAAGATTGGAGAGTTTTATTTTCAAGGTTTTTGCAAGTATTTCAGGTTTGATGTATTGTTGTTACTCATATTTTGTGATGTCAATCCGAAATATGAGTGGCTAATTTCTTTGTAGTTCACGGATTGGTGTAGCCCGTATTTGATCTTTATGCTATATATTTAATTTTCAGTTAATTGTGGAGTTAGTTCATCCTAGTATTCTTAATTTTTATATTTGGTACAAGTCCTGCACTTGCGTGGGGAATTGTGCATGAACACTATTAGGATGATTAGACTCGATTGAGGATCTTGCGTGAATTGATTGAGTCTAGGTTTCATTAATTCTTGTGTGCTTAATGAATTGAGTTGTTGTCAATTTGATCTTGCGTGATAATTGATAACTACTCAATAAAAGAATTGCAATCCGGCAATCGAACCGTCCCAATTCTTACAAAAGCGAAGAAGCCCTAAACCCAATTAATATTTTATCATTCAAAAAGCATAAAGGGATAATATGTGGTGAACCTAATCCGTGGGCTAGTTGTTAAATCCTTGAATTTCGTTTGCGAGCTTGCTTATTTGTTACTTTAGTTGTTTAATTGTCTTGTTTTTCTTTCATCATTAGTTTTAATAAATCAACTCAAAAACCCCACTTTGTTACTTTTTGCATTAATTAAATCTACTTGTTAAAACCAACGAGTCTCTGTGGTTCGACCCCTGCTCGTGCATATTGCTACACCGGTAGTGAGTACACTTGCTCGGTTTTTATTACTAGAGGAATTTTCTCCATCAAGTTTTTGGCGCCGTTGCCGGGGACTTGTTGTGATTTTTAACAAGTTTATTTAATCGGTGCATGTTTGGTCGCCGGTCATTGGATCCTAATTTGGTTCCTTTGAACGACGATATAGACAGAATTGAGAGAGGCATTCCCTCTACTCAAGTGAGTGAAACTGAATCTGATACTTCTGTCACAGGGACAGAAGAAGAATTAAGTGAGTTGGAAACTTCTTCCACCGAGGAAGAAGGAGAATTTAATTTTGTGATGGCGGACCAAGTCATGAATACATTTGCTAGGCCAAGAGTCGACACATCGGTGTCGTGCATAGTGTTGCCCGATGCAGCACTAGCTTATGAAATCAAAGGCCAATATTTTAACATGATTCCTAATTTTTATGGTCTTGCCGGTGAGGATGCGTTAGCATTTTTGAGAGAATATATGTCTACCTTGAGTGGGTTCCCTACAAAGAGGGTGTTACCTCGGAGCACTTGAGACCGAAGTGTTTCCCTTATGCATTAAAAGACAAAGCCAAAACTTGGCTATTGTTACTTCCTTCCAAAGAGCATCACTACTTGGGATGCTTTACATGATGTTTTTCTCACTAAGTTTTACCCTTATGATGCATTGACAAATTTTAGGGTGAAAATTATGGGATTTGCTCAGAGGCGGGGAAGCCTTCCACGATGCATGGGATAGGTTTAAAATGTTGCAAATTCAGTGCCCCCACCATAACTTCCCTGCTTCTATGCTGCATCAAACTTTCTATGGGGCTTTATCCCCTGAATACCAATCAATGGTAGATAATGCAGTAGGAGGTAGTTTGGGAAGTAAGACCGTCCAGCAATGCCAAGAACTGTTTGAGATGTTGAGTGCTAACTCTCAACAAAAGGGATCTAGGGGGGCAATAAGGGGAGTGAATGAGGTAGGGCTAAACAAAGAAATGGCCAAGCAGTTTGCATTATTGAACCAAAGATTTGATAAGTTAGCTATGCAAAATGCTTCTTCTTCTACTATGCCTTCTACCGCTTCATCTTGTAAATGATTTTTGTGCTAATTGTGGTCCTAACACTCATGCTACTAATGTGTGTCCAAGTGGTTTGCTGTTTAACCCTGAACAGGCACATGCAATGCAAGGATTTGGCCAGTGGTTCCCTCAAAACAATAATCCGTATTCAAACACATACAACCCGGGGTGGAGGCAACACTCAAATTTTTCATGGGGAGGCAATCAAGAACAAAATAAGCCTCTCCATCCTCAACCTCCACCGGGACAAAGATGAGCAGAAAAGGGAACCGTGGGAAGTGGCCATGGAGAAATTGCAAGCCGAAAATAATCAATTGAGGGCGGAAAATCAACAAGCGTCCAAGAACCATGAAGCTGCAATTCAGAAGTTGGAGACTCAAATTGGGCAATTAGCAACCGCCCTACAAGGCCATAAGTCTGGGACTTTTCCGAGCCAACCACATCAAGCAAATGCCATTATCACTCTTCGAAATGGCAAACAGGTAGGTAGTGAGGTAATCTCTCCTTCATCTTCTTCTCCCCCTCCTGTTGTAGATCAAAATGCTAATGTGGATAATAATGATGTCGGTTGTGATAAGAGTACAAGTGACATGGGGGAAAATTCTAAAGTTGAAGCTCCGTCCCCCATGCCATATGTACCTCCCGTACCGTTTCCTGGAAGGTTTTTAAAACATAAATTGGATAAGCAGATGTCGGAATTGATGGACATGTTTTCTAAGGTAAACATCAATATCCCTTTACTCAATGTGATCAAAAATATCCCTGCTTATTCCAAATTTTTCAAAGAATTAAATTCCAAGAAACATAGGTATGGGACAAATGAGAGAGTAGTGATGAGTGAAAATGCTAGCGCAGTGGTACAACATAGTCTTCCACCCAAATTGAAAGACCCCGGAAGTTTTCTGATTTCTATTACTATGGGGGAGTCAAAGAGGGTACAAGCTATGTTGGATCTTGGGGCCAGCATTAATTTGTTGCCTTATTATGTGTATGAGGAGTTGGGCTTACCCGAATTAAAACCCACTACAATGGCCCTACAACTTGCGGATCGGTCCATTAAAAGACCTGTGGGCATTGTGGAGGATGTTTTAGTTCAAGTAAATTCAATCATTGTGCCTCGTTGATTTTGTGGTGCTTGAAATGCCACGAGGTGAAGGAAGTCGCCGGATTCACCCATATTACTTGGGAGACCCTTCATGGCGACGACCAACACCATTATTAATGTGAGGAATGGCAAACTGTCTATGACAGTGGCGGGTGAGAAAATTGAAATTTCTGTGTTTGATGCCATGAAACATCCGAGTGATGATAGAGAGGTGTGTTCATATGTTGATAATTGTGAAGCTTTGTCAAATGACGGTGAGAATTCTAGGGATAGTGCGGGTTCCCACTTGTGTGCCATGAAAACTAAGGCCGACAATCTTGGTTCTTGTGATGGCCCGTATCACCCCCTAGACCGACCCCAAAAGGGGTCGGTGTCTCCGTTAAAATCATTCTTTCCGCTTAAGTCTACCAATATTGTTTTATGTGATAAAATGGAAGAGTGTTGCTCTCTTGATATTTCTGATGCTTCGTCTGTCAAGATGCATGTTCAGGATGCTTGCAATGTTGTGAAGGAAAAGGAGGTGCTCGATTCTGATAAGAATAAGGCACCAAATGAGTTTGGGGGAGAGGCTCCCAAGAAAAAGAAATTGAAGAAAAAGAAGAAAAGCAAGAAAAAGGTGAGAAAAATGCATTGGGTTCCACCCGAGTTTGTAGCAAGGGGCGAATTTTTGTGGAAGGTAGTGGGCATTTGTGCCCGAGAAGTTGCGAAGTGGGCCAAAGGAAGGAAAGCCAAGGCCAAAATGAATGTGGTCACATCAAATCCCATTTAGTTGGGAACAATGGTCGGGCTAACGACCTTAAACAAATGCGCTAATTGGGAGGCAACCCAAGTAGGTACAATTTTATTGCTTTATTTTTTTGCTTTGTTGTGTCATATCGTCCTTTGAACCCAATGCATGCTTTTGTACTCTTTGCTATGAGGACATAGCATGTTTTGAGTTTGGGGGTAGATATCTCTCCGAGTTTGTGGGTTTATAGGGGAGTGTATATAGTGTCACCCTCCAAAAAAAAAATAAAAATTTAAAAATTTTTGTTCTCATTATATGTTTGGAAGTTGGCCAACGTCTGTGATGATTTGAGGGATTGTGAGTGAGTTTTGCTAGCTTGTGCCAATTTGAATGTGTTAATTAGAATTGCATTAATACATGTAAAACACAATTGCACCACCATTCACTTTCATCTTATTTCTTGATCATGGTCATTAATTTAGGTGTCCTTTATGGGTTCACTTTGACATTCTCGGGGGTCCTAGAACATGATTGCATGCTTGTCAATAACAAATCAATAGATTACTTGGTATTTATGGCTTATCCTTCTTTGACAACCCTCTTGTAAGCCTTTGACTTTCTCGTCACTATATATATAAATTGTCACTTGATCCCTTTTGAGCCGGTTAGAAAGAATGGAACATCTAGACCACCATTCGCCTTCATTCGATGCCTAATCCCTAACCCTTGACACCTAGAATAGGTTATCCCACCTTTACAAGAATGTGGAATTAGAAACGATTAGTTTGGGGGTTACATAGGGAAACTACGGGAATGAGTGAGGAAGGTCAAAAGTGGAAGCATGATTTGTATTGTATAAAGGGAGGCAGTTAAAAAAAAAAAAAAAAAAAAAAAAAAAAAAAAAAAAATAATAATAATAAAAAAAAAAAAATATGAAAAGAAAAAGTTGGCCCCCAATTCTGTGAAATATGTTTGATAAGTGACCTAGTTTGAGAGAGGGAATGCTTTCAACCCCAAGTGTATAAAGTATGAACAAAGTTCTAGTTTGGGGGTTGAAGCATTGGGGAAACAAAGGTGAGCGGAAAAGTTAAAATTCGGAAAGGAGTATTGCAATGGAAGGTTTTTAATTTCACATTCTTGTGTTTGTATGTCTATTCCTTCATTTGTACCCGTGAGCCTAACCCCACATTTGTTGTGGACTTAACTTTGAGCCATATTTTTGTTCAATATTGAGTAATCGGGTTGACAAGTGCGTAATCATGCATATGAGTATCCTTGTGTATGCAATTATATTGTAATCTGTGATTTAGAGTATGTGTTAGTGATCCCATAAACAATCTTATCTTAGTGATCATGATCTCCCATATTTCATTCATCATTCAGGCCGAGGTGGAAAATTGTGGGTTAGATGCATTAATGTGATTGTAATTGCATATTCTTATTGGCACATGTTTAGCATATTTTGTGAGGATCTGAGACTTCTTTGGCCGACAACCATGTATATTTTGAGAACATGTCAAAAATATTTTCTGCCAATTGTTTTATTTGTAGGGTAGTTTTGTTTTTTTTGTTATTTCTTTTGTTTTACTCGGGGACGAGCAAAAGGTAAGTTTGGGGGTATTTGATGGATGTGGTTTTACCCATCCAAAAGATATGTTCCTAAGCCTACTTTCTGTTCGAAACCTTGGGAATTTAATGTATTTTTGAGTGTTTTGATAGTCCACGAAGGCCAGGTCAAAGCTGAGTCAAAATGGAGTAATTCTGCATTTGGCACGAGTGGCGCACGACTGAAGAAGAGTGGAGCACGACTTGGGAACGAATGGAGTCAAGTTAATTCCAAGTAATTACTCAGAACGAGTGGGCATTAGTGGCACGACTCGTTCTCACGAGTGGAGTTCATGTATGACTACAGCCAAGCTACTCAGAACGACTTGGAGGGTCTGGCACGAGTCGTTTTCACGACTTGGATTGAAGGGCACGACTCGTGCTAATTAGCACGACTCGTGCCAGTACGCGTTTTGTGACGTCATCTCGGATTTTGAAGCAGATTTTCATGGATTTGGTTAATTTGTTTTCCTAATTAGATTAGGACTGCATTAGGAGTATATATACTCCCATTATTATTAGTATTGAGGACCTTTGGTCATATACTCTTGCCTAGGGTTTGAAGATTGGAGAGTTTTTATTTTCAAGGTTTTTGCAAGTATTTCAGGTTTGATGTATTGTTGTTACTCATATTTTGTGATGTCAATCCAAAATATGAGTGGCTAATTTCTTTGTAGTTCACGGATTGGTGTAGCCCGTATTTGATCTTTATGCTATATATTTAATTTTCAGTTAATTGTGGAGTTAGTTCATCCTAGTATTCTTAATTTTTATATTTGGTACAAGTCCTGCACTTGCGTGGGGAATTGTGCATGAACACTATTAGGATGATTAGACTCGATTGAGGATCTTGCGTGAATTGATTGAGTCTAGGTTTCATTAATTCTTGTGTGCTTAATGAATTGAGTTGTTGTCAATTTGATCTTGCGTGATAATTGATAACTACTCAATAAAAGAATTGCAATCCGGCAATCGAACCGTCCCAATTCTTACAAAAGCGAAGAAGCCCTAAACCCAATTAATATTTTATCATTCAAAAAGCATAAAGGGATAATATGTGGTGAACCTAATCCGTGGGCTAGTTGTTAAATCCTTGAATTTCGTTTGCGAGCTTGCTTATTTGTTACTTTAGTTGTTTAATTGTCTTGTTTTTCTTTCATCATTAGTTTTAATAAATCAACTCAAAAACCCCACTTTGTTACTTTTTGCATTAATTAAATCTACTTGTTAAAACCAACGAGTCTCTGTGGTTCGACCCCTGCTCGTGCATATTGCTACACCGGTAGTGAGTACACTTGCTCGGTTTTTATTACTAGAGGAATTTTCTCCATCACCTATGAATCTACTAGTTACATTATTCTCATTCAGTCAAAACTCTTCCTAAGTAATTGAAGATTAAAGAAATTAAGGGCACTCATCATTTAGAAGATCTACTCCTTCCTAATTTGAAGTCTATCTTCTTACTTCATCCTCTTTACTCAAGAACAAGAACAAGACTAAGAACAAACATGGAATCACAAGGTACACGCTTCCGTCTTATTCTTCTTCTCCATCTCTTCTTAATCTAGTTGTGAGTCGGTTCATGGTTAATGGATCGTTTATGTTCCCACATCCCAATGATCCTGCTCATCCATCTTCTGACTTTAACTTCTCCGTGGATCAGAAGGATCTTGTGTCTACTAGAAACTACTATACTTCAAGGGCTTCTATCCCTAGGTTGCCTAATGGTATGTTTCTTTTTTACCTTCGTGAGAAAGTCTCAAGTTCAAGCCGTCTTCAACCGATCCTTATACCTTCATCTATAGTCGATGTGCTTCAGTGGTAAAGGAGGCAAGATAGGTTGCAAACTTTCATATATGTTGTTGAGGAAATGAAAGTGGGATCACTCCCTAAAGACACTCCTCCCCATCTCACTACAACAAAGGGTCCTGGTGAGACCAGTTTGAAATTTGTTATGCTAAAGGTTTTGAGACTTCGCAAGCGTCCTCCTCTACCTCCTAATGCCAAAGTTATACCTAGGAAAGATGAGCAACAATAGGTTCTTGATTTTCCTACCAAATAGAAGGCACTCCTACCGGTTCAAGTTGCTAGAGTTGGTTCTTTAAGGATATTCGGTCATACTCCATCTCGTACTCCTTGACCGGTTGAGTCCTCTCCCCATACTTCAAGTCTGTTTATCCGGTATCTCTCAGTGAACGATAGATTGACAAGGGTGTTGGAGCTTCGTATTATGGCATGGACCTTTGAAGTGAACAAAATGGTAGGCTTTACGCCTCAAGTGCCAAATTTATCGGTTAGGAGAAGTAATGGTCCATTCACCCACAGAGTAACATACGTTATGCTTATAAACTGATCACCATGTTAAGGCTAGCTGCTCTGGTAAGGTTAAGGCAAAGAGCAATTCATTTTTCTTCCCAAGCAACTGAGATGATAGTAGATGCTTTTGAGAAAGCTAAGGAAATTGAGTGTGCACTAGAGTTGAGCATGCAGAATAATGGTTTTATGAGTTCAGTTGTCTCAATCTCTATTGATTCTAGCTCTGAGGAGGAGACTATTGCTGCTGATATTCCTCCAACTGGTCAAACACCTGTGACCAGTCAAGACCTTTCAATTAATCAAGCTCCTGTAACCGGTCATGTCATATCAATCGTTCAGCCTCTCTCAGCCGGTCAAGACTTTATGACCGATGCTCCTTCTTCTTCTTCCCCTTCAACTGTTTCCATTTGCCCAGTCGATTCTATATGTCCACTCTTCCGATGATTGTTGGACCTTCCTCTTCTCCATCGGTTACAGCCCCTACTGGTGATGGGGATAGCTCTGGTTCACCCTCTGCTGAAGAGATTGCTACTGATCTCAACCAGCCAACCATTGTTAGTGACTTGGTTGACTTACATACTGCCCTTATTCGTGACCTGGGTAATTTCAATCAGGAGGAGGAAAGGAAAAGAATGTCAAGAGTTGAAGTCATTTTGCAAAGGCTTTAGGAAATTTTGTTGAGAAGCTTAATGAGAAAGATGCTACTATTGCTAACTTGGTCAAGGAGTTAACCAAATCAAAAAATGTCAACAAGCAGCTCTGTGATGAAGCTTTGTCTGTTCAATCTAATCTTGTTGAAGCTACAAATGAGCTCGTAAAGCCAATCAGACTATCAGTGACTTAACTGCTACACTCAAGGAGACTCAAATAGATTTGATAAAGGTCAAAGCCCAGAATGAGATCCTGATCAAGCTTAGAGAAGACTAATCAACCGAGTCTGAGAAGAAGAAGAGGAAGAGAGAAAAGAAAGTAGCCTCAGTTAGCAAGAAATCAAAATCTGAAGTTGCTGCGGTTGACTTATAGGCTACACCAAAAGAAGACAAGGATCAATCAAAGAAAGATTCAATCGATCCTGATGTCGCTCAAGAATAGAATGTAACTGATGAAATATATGTCTTCTGCCTTCTGCCTTTTGAAACTAAATGAGAATCTCTTTCCCTCACTCTTTTCATTTCAAGTTTATTTCAAGTTTATTTGATTCCTTTTATATCCTTAAATGATTACACTCTTGCTGCTGCTAACTCTTTGATTTGCAGGTTATATCATTTATTCCTTTTTCGTTCATTTCTTTTTCAAACTTATAATTGTAAAGCTTTCCATGGTTACATCAAGTTGTTACTTGACTTAGGAGTAGATTGTTAGTCAAATATATGTATAGATAAAGAATTGATTAATCCCAATCATATAAGAATTATTGAGAACCTCTAATTTAACTAAATTAAATTAGAATTTTCTTTGTACCTTCAGGATCCCGTAGTGCTAGTGCCTCTGTATTTACTTTGTATTTCTCTCAACCCTAATGACTTGAAGATTTGAATACCTTGAAGTTTCACAACATGTTAAAATTTCATCAATCGATCAAGACAATAGGCTGAACTCCCTAAACCCGTTAACCTGTCCAACTGGTTGAGAAGTTAACAGGTCAAGCTTGTTACTGGTATAATGGTGTAACAGATTAACTTATTCCAGTCGGTCATAATGCAGATAGTCAGACGACTCTTCTTCAGTAAGCTTCATGTTCAAGTTTGACCCAGCATTATTCTCACCTACTTTGCTGAAGTTGGTAGAACAGCTCCTGATAAACACCTTCTTACCGTCTGAAAAATAAATACTTCAAGCTATGATCATATGTTCAGGTTACCAGTACTCACATCAAGCTATTTACCTATTGAATATTTTGAGCGTGCTTGTACTTGAAATTTTAAGCATTTAATGGAGAAGATTTTTCATTCAATACTTGCCGGTCCAAAACATCTTCTCAACCACTTCAAAGACAACAGCTCCATTTTAAGACAACTATAAATATCTTAATTAGAGCATTGAAAATGGTTGGTGCAATCAATTTATTGAGAGTAGAATTTCCAATAACTACAAGTGCTATATTTTTCAGCATTTAAGTTCAAGACATTTGTACTTACAATCACTAGAGTATTTATTAGAACATACACTATGCACACTCAATCATTCTTATAAGTGTTCCTCAACAATAATATGTCTGGAATAAATTAATTGAACACACTACTGTGATGATGTGTCATTCGCGGGAAAATTCGATTTTTCGTTTCTTTGAAAACCAAATAAAACCGGAAAACGGAGTCGCCACGCCATTTTTGTTTTAAGGGCCAAAACTTTGAAAAATGCCCGAAATGAGAGAGTTGGGTTCGGAGGTCACGTTACACGCCGGGAAGAACGTTAGTGTTCAGCCGGAATGCCTCGTAAAACGAGTCTTCCAAGCATTAAAAACCATTTGTGTGTGTGTGTGTGTGTTTTGGCCAAAATAAGTTGAAACTGAAAAGTAAAAATTGGGAACTCTTTATTAGACTTTAAACAAGTCCCATGATTTTTGGTATGATTTTTGGGTTGAGTTTTGATACTCAAAAGATTTTTTGAAGTTGAAAAACATTTCTGCCAGAATGAAAGTTGTTCAAAACACCCTAAATAAGGTTTCTGTAAAAGAAATTTCTCATTTGGAGTTGATTTGGTGGACCAAAACCTTCTGGAAATCTCAGATATGAAATCTGGACTTCCAGAGACTGATGAACTGACCTTTGAAAGAAAATTTGAAAAAGGGAGTTTTACTCACGCAAAAAATAAAGTAAAAATATGTCTGAAAATCTATGGATGTTGGCTACAAAAAGTGTTTTGTAGTCAACACCAAATTCCAAGTTTCTGTATGTCCAAAAAATTAGACCATGGACAGAGGTCTTAGAGAAAGACTACTGGACAGCAACTTTTTCTTGAAGAAAAAACATGATTTTAAAGGGGGTTTGGCATCCATGCTTGTCCCCATTTCCCTAGGCTTTGATTAGTGATCACTAAACATTTTAGTGGTGATCTACTATATCAAGCCATCCTTGGGGTACATTAGGACTTAAGCATTTCATTTGCTTGGGAAGGGGAATTTTATCCTTTGAAATCAAGATTTGATGTATGAAAATGATTTTTAGGGTTTTGAAAATGTGTTTTCAAGTAAGTAAAAACACTTTGAAAGTAATGTTGATCCTTGTAGAGGATCATCCATGGAGATGAACTTCCATGGTGATCCTCTTGGATCTTAAAGCAAGAAATGAACAAATTACATCTTCAAAGTTTGAGATGCATGCATGTATGAAAGAGATTTAGGGTAGGGAGAGGGAGGTTATACCTATCTTCCCTTGTGTTTGTGTTTGAATGGATTCAAGGCTTGGTTTGAATGTGTTTAGGGTTTGAATGTGTTTAGGGCTTGTGATTAGAGTTGGTCAAAGAGAAAACAAGTAGATAACAATTAAGTCCTCTATGTTTTCTCTCTAATCCTCCTCTTAAGTGGTGATTGAAGCTTGGGCTTGTGTATGAATGGGAGTGATTTGAGAGTATTTGGAGTGAGTGGGATTTGGGAAAGATTCAAGAGAAAATGGTGGCAATCTAAGGATTCCCACTGTTTTCTCTATTATTTCGCCAGTGGTGCCGTTGCCGTGAGTGAATTGTGTCAGGTAAACCGAGAGAGGAGGGTTCAATTTATAGGCCACTAAGAATGCCGCTATGTCCGCGCGGATGAGTCTCGGAGGCGTGCACCGTTCATTAAATGCGCTTGCTTTGGACACAAGGAATATCTTTTGAAAATTCAAACCTGCTGTCGTCAGCTTGCCAATTCGGGTTTTTTCCAATTTCTTTTCTTTTTAAGATTCTTTTCTTGGTTTAACCTTAAATGGTAATCCCTAATCTACCCTCACTTTGTTAGAAAGGTTAGGAATTGTTAGAAATGTTAAGAATGTTAAGACTTTCGTTAATTTTCTAACGAAAATGCTAACAACTCAAATTGGAGCACTTACGGTAGCCCCTCTACGACGGCGCTTTCAAGGAAGCGGGGTCGTCGATAAGAGTAAGGCTCCATATTTGACAGATGATCAAGTGATCGAGTGGCTGAACCTAGCGATAGGCTACCTACGTATCCGTAACGGGAATCAAGCCGGCCGTAGTTCGGGTCTTTGACCCCCGGAGTGACTTTAGGATGTCAAACCTGCGAGCGAGTTCGCAATGACGCTGTGAAAGAAACTCTCGCTGGGATAGGAAATGACCATTTTGGTCTTGGCTGTAGTTGTATATCCGCTCATCGGGATAGGAATGACCATTTCGGTCCCCACGGCCGAACCTAATGGTAGGCTACCTACGTATCCTTAAGAGGAATCAAGCCGCCGTAGTTCGGGTCTTTACGTGTCGACCCTAGTGACTGCGTTTTAGGGTGTCAACCTAAGATTTGACTATTTTTGGGAAGGTTCTAAGATCTCGACTATTAGGGAAGTCACCCTATGATTTGACTATTTTTGGGAAGTCACCCTATGACTTGACTATTTTTGGGAAGTCGCCCTATGACTTGACTATTTTTGGGAAGTCGCCCTATAATTTGACTATTTTTGGGAAGTCGCCCTAAGATCTGACTATTTTTGGGAAGTCGCCCTATGATTTGACTATTTTTGGGGAGTCACCCTAAGATCAGACTATTTTTGGGAAGTCGCCCTGGTAATGGTTTCGGTTTGTCGAATTAGAGGATGATTGCGATTTATCGCTTTCCTCGTGTTGTGTGTGATAGCGTTTTAGGTGCCTCAAACCTTAATGATGGCGTCTTAGGTGCCTTGAACCTTGATGATGGCGTCTTAGGTGCCTCGAACCTTGATGATGGCGTTTTAGGTGCCTTGAACCTTGGTGATGGCGTCTTAGGTGCCTCAAACCTTGATGATGGCGTTTTAGGTGCCTCGAACCTTGGTGATGGCGTCTTAGGTGCCTCAAACCTTGATGATGGCATTTTAGGTGCCTCGAACCTTGGTGATGGCGTCTTAGGTGCCTCAAACCTTGATGATGGCGTTTTAGGTGCCTTGAACCTTGGTGATGGCGTCTTAGGTGCCTTAAACCTTGATGATGGGTGATCTGGAGGTATCAACTTGTTTTGAAACGATTTCCTTCGATGTTCGTATCCTTTCGTTGGGGACAGACTTCGAGGGATAGACAGCCTTTTGGTGGACTTCATTTGAAGGGACCGGAATCCGTTAACTTTCTTCTGGGGGATGAACCTAAGCCGAGGTTAAGTTCGTAGTATGAACCTAAATGAGAATTCAGCTCAGAGTATGAACCTAAATGAGGACTCGGTTCAGAGTATGAACCTAAGGGGACTCGGGCTCAGAGTATGAACCTAAATGGGGACCTAGTTCAGAGTATGATCCTAAGTCGGGGTTTCAAGCTCAAGTATGAACTCGAATGGGGACTCGCCTCGTCAGAGTATGGAACTAAATGGGGACCTAGTTCAGAGTATGATCCTAAGTCGGGGACCTACCAGAGAGTACGAACCTAAATGGGGACCTAGTTCAGAGTATGATCCTAAGTCGGGGACTCAGCCTGTGAGTATGAACCTAAATGGGGACCTAGTTCAGAGTATGATCCTAAGCTCTGGGTTTCGGGTCAGGAGTATGAACTCCCAAATGGGGACTCGCTTCATGAGTATGATCCTAAGTCGAGGTTTTGTACTCGAGGGAGACTGCTTGAGGGCGTTCTCACCGGGGAAGATTTGAGCTTACGAGGATTACCGGGAAAAGGGTGACCGTGCCGGTCAAGTGGTCGGACCTACTAGGAAGTTACCTACATATCCCGTAGTTCGACAACCTGGGATGGCCTGATGGTTTGACGGCATTTGGGAGTCACTCGAGATTTGACTGTTTTTGGGAAGTCGCCCTAAGATTTGACTATTTTTGGGAAGTCGCCCTAAGACTTGACTATTTTTGGGAAGTCACCCTAAGATTTGACTATTTTGGGAAGTCACCCTAAGATTTGATGATAATGTTCTTTTAGAAAAGTAGTTAACTAAAATATGCTTTCATACTCCATATTGGCTTACTCGTAGCCGCCGGAAGGACCGAGGCTACGCCGATGGTGATGAAGAGTTGTTGGATTGCCGTTCGCGGGCGGTCTTTTTAGCGATTTGCCGCATTTGTTAGTAGAGATGAATATGCATATATGACATTCACGACATGCATGTAACCAAAATGATTATGAGAGTATCACCGCATATGTTCGCGAGATGATGCATTTACTTGCTTTTGGAGATGCACTTAGCCTAAGCTTTTGACAAGGAAATTATGATTTATGATCTTCAATCACTTAGGATTTTTCCTATTGATTCAAGTTTTCGCGCATGCCACATGAGCCCTGGAGAGATTTTTGTGGGGACGCATGACAGAGAGGGGATGTATTGGAATGTATGTGTCCGGAAACCGTTTGGATAGATTTTGAGCAAGTGGGAGGGGGTGAAAGCCCTCGATCGCGATTTAAACAAATGGTTGTTAATGAGGTTTTGTTAATGTAGACGCATGGACCTCAATTTTGATGAGATTGAATTCGATCCCTGGTCTGCTGAAATTTTCCTCTCAATCTTGGTCATTTGAAGCCGATGCCGACAGATCTAGAGTACGTCTGTATGAGTGAAACTTCTTTCATTTGGGTGAGCTGGTGACTTGCCGAAACCTTGTTCTGGAGAATGATTTGATGAAATTACTACTCACGGAGAAACCCCGCATCTTAAATTCCGATGCTACGGGAAGCCGCTTACGTACTCAAGTTCAAGCCGAAAATCTAGTTGTTGATGTGCCTAGACCTTTCTTGTGACTTGATGAAATTCATGTTTAAAAGACCATCTTGACAAAGCCCCGATCCCATTAAAGCGAGGAAAGATCCTCTTTGGGCAAAGCCCCGGTTTGAAGAACCGAGTAGGCAAAGTCCGCATTTTGAAGAAGTGACTTGCGAAGCCCCAATCTTATAACCTCGTTGTGATAATTAGAAGAGAGTCCCAATCTGATTGGTAATGCAGAGCGATCCCGAAAATAACTCGATAAAGATCGAATCTATCTCGTGCGAAGAACCCAACGTGGACCCAAAGATGACTATAGAAGCCCCAATTTGGAAGAGCCGATACATGAAAACCTCGGGAGAACCGCTAGCAAAGCCCCAACGTGAAGAAATTCGCAGTAGTCTTGGCGTAGGAGGCACCCATCTTTTCGCACCTTAGTCAATCACTCGGACAAGACTCGTAAATTTTTACGTGCAAAGGGGCATATCTTTTGAAAGGCGGGAATGTCTCCCGAATTTGTGTATGACACTCTCGCTTTGGTTTGACTCTTTTGAGAGAGTATAAGCATCACAAGGTGTGGAAAAGTGTATGGAAGCCCCCGCCGACGTAAAAGATGTTTGGCTCTATTTCCCTATGATGGAGAGAGAGAAGACTTGTCGAGACACTTGAAAACTTATTTTATTCGTGATGATCACAAGGCTGCTTAAAACCCTTTGTTAATGTTCGGGTTATTCAACCCCTAAATCTGATATGAACAAATATTTTGATTAATCACAAGGAGAAAGCCAACTGATATCGAGAATCAAGCTCGGAAAGTGTGTAGGGACGATCCTTGATGAGATCGGATTTTTTTTTTCGAGATTTTTTTGTGATTTCGACCGGACCAATTATGGTTGCCTACGTTCCCCTCATCATGAGGAGCTCAGGTCGCCGTAGTTCGGGCTTAGCCCGATTGAAGAGAGAATGAATGTGAAAGTTCGAGATTTTGAGGTCCTTTGAGGATTTTGAGGATTGGAGATTCGAATAACATATCCCCTTAGAGTGTCCATGAAAGACACGGATGCGGAGCCCCAATGGGACATCCACGGCAAGTGTTTGCGGAGGAGAAATGAAATATGCTCACATGAAATGTCGAATGAATCAGATTTGAATTTGCACAATTTTTGATTGATGATTTTGAATCAAGATGGATTAGATTCCAATTTAAGCAAGCAATGAAGCATCAAATTGATTTAGATCTTAAAGATATTACGGTGAAATTGCTATCCGATAGGAATTACAGCTGGGTTTCCGGGCTTCGATCGACCATCGGGTGATTTGGGAAATTATGACCTCTTAAGATGAGAGGTCGGCTGGGCCTTTTACTGACTGAACCTCTAAAGATGAGAGGTTGGCTTGTAGGGATGTGTTTGGGAAATCTACGGTGATGAAGATTGATTGACTCTAAGAAGGAGAGGTCAGATTTTGACTTTGGCCAAAGGCGATGGTAATGGGAATATCCTCTAAAAGCGAGAGGGTGGCTTGGGATTGATTTAAGGTAATGGTGGGAGGAAGTCCAGGCCGTCGAGAACTTTTGCGAACTTGCGAGAACTCGGGCTCCCTTTTGGAGAGCTTGAGGAGTCGGGACTTTTGCCGAATTGTGAGGATCGACGCCTTTTTTTTTTTTTTTTTTTTTGGGGAAGGCCTCCTGAGGAGTTGAGGATTATCTTTGTCCTTCCTTCATGGCTTGAGATATTTTGCGCATCGCCGACTCTCGAAGCTAACTTCTTGGCCTTGCTTGGACTTCTCTCAGTAAGGAGCAAATGTGATGGCTAAACAGGGTTTCAAAACACGCCGATCTTGAAATGAAAGGTATTATTTGGTGAGGGTGAGGTAATGGCTTTCCTATGGGTGAAAGGCTTCAGCCGCAATCCCTACCGGATGACCTAATTAAGTCTTCATTGCTTGCTTAAGCTTTTAATGAGAAAAGATCCGTGCAAATTCATCGAGCAACGAAATTACGAGGATGATGTGAGCATATGAAATGCAAGAGGGGGAGTTGGTAAGCCCCACTTTGAGAAGGATATCAATTGACTTTCTCACTCCAATTAATTTGAATATTAATCATTTCAAAGAATTAGTGGTTGAGCAGCACAAGTGATCATTTTGGATAAAACCATTTCAATTAAGTGTAACGTGGGTGCGCAAGTGATGTCTCGAATCTAGCAAGAAAAGAAAGAAGACTTATATAAAAGTTAGACATTTAACTATTATGTCCAAAATGGACTTACAACGACAAATGTTCAGGAAGGACTTAGGTGAAAGAGAAGTACTAGAACCTACGAAGGTTGACTTAAAAGACTATTTTAGAGATAGGTAGCCCCTAGTCTAGCCGCTCTTTGCTATTGGACCATGCATTTACACTTCGACGCTGGAGATGGGAGCTATCGCAGATCTTTCCACCAGGATTTCTTTGGCAATCCCTTGCTCAACCCAGCCGTTTTCATTGCCTGCGATGACTGGTTCATCGATCTCACAAAAGGGCGAGTCAAATTCCCTTATGCCCACGAGTCTTGAATCACCAAACTCGACCATGTTGACGCTCATGTTGTTATTTCTAGGGAACGGGTTACTGATAGTATTGGGCCCTTCAGGCACCTCTAACTTCCCTTGCTCAATCAAACCATGGATTGCCTTTTTCAGGGGGACGCAATCGTCTGTCAAGTGCCCATGGTACTGATGAAAGGCACAATGCTTGGAGGTATCCAAAGGAGCATTGGGGTTTCTGGGCTGATAATTTTCTAAAGGCCGGAGCAAACCTTCTTTTACCAAACCTCTGAAGATATCACTCAAAGGCATCCCAAAGTTTCTCAAGTCTTGGAGCCGGGATGCGGACGCATCGTGTCAGGTTCTTGGGAACAAAGGGATTGGCATTATTCTGATCCCCTGTCCCGAATAGGGGCCGGGCAGGAGTCGTGGTTGGAGGTGGATGAAGCCCGGTATCTGTAGGTAGGTGCAACAACTTGTGTTGATTGTGAGCCCTCTCAAATTTAGCCCCGGAATTAACCATTGCGAGCAAGTCCGCATAGGGGAAGTGACTGAGGGAGGCTCTCAGATGTGGTTTCAGACATGACTGAAAGATGTCCAATTGTTCCTCTTCGAAGGAGGGATGGCCATCTCACTGAAGTTTCGTATTCCACCGCTTGTAGAAATCCCCGATGTTCTCGTCAGGACGCTGCACTGTTGTCTGCAGATCAACTCTATTTGTTTCCCATTCCAAGTTAGCTTTGTACTTCTCTGTGAAAGCACTAGTGATCTGGTCCCATGTGGCCCTGGCCTCGGGTTTTAAGCGGAAGAACCATTTCAAATCCCCTGACTTCAAAGAGAGATCGAAGTAGTCGGCTAACCGCCGGTTTGTGCATCCCTTAGCTTTCATTGCCAAAGTGTATGTATCCGGTGAGTTTTCGGGCATGCGGTCCCATCAAACAGATCTAGATTAGGCATCACGAATTTGTGAGGCAGGGGCACAATGGAGTCCGGGTCCGTAGCCGGAAGCGTACTTCTTAGCGGTCAATTCGGCAATCTGCGCTTTCATTTCCTTATGTTGTTCCATGAACTGTGCCGGATGAGGATCTTGTGGTGGAACCATGGCATTCAATCCGATGGCGAGCAAGAGTGAGGAGTTACCAGCTGGCGGCACACCGGCTGGTGGAAGGGATACCATACTCCGGGGCATAGGTGAAAACCGTCCTTGGCCCAAATTACCCCGGGAATGTAGGTAGGAGCTTGGGCAAAGGGATAAAACCTAGTGGCTTCTTTGTTGGCTTCCCATTGGCGAGAGAAGGTGGAGGCGGAGACTGAGGTAGCCGAATAGCTCGGGTTCCGGAGTGAGACCCGTAAGTAGGCTTAGGTGCGGGCTGTTGTCCCTGATTGTTGGATTGCATGGCTGGCTGTGGCGATGGTGTATAACCCGGGGGGTAATGCGGCCCTGGGGATTCTGATGAAACCGGGATGGAGGTTTGGTAACCCATCGAACCCTGAGTGAGAAATGGGTTTGTGAAAGCTGTGTTAGGAGCGGCTGAGCTAGCATCATTCCGAGGAGGGGCTCCTGACTGTTGTCTGGACAGGCGTGGGGGCATTCCAAACTATTCTTTGTGAAGGTCCGGATTGTTCAGTTCCAACCGAGGTGGGATTCCAATTTCTGGGGCATTCCGAGGTAACCCCAACCATGAGAAGACATTCCATCTTGGCTTTGTCCCCACCGAGGAGCTGTGGGCGATTAGTGCCGTCGGCTGCATGGATCCGGTGGTGCCGTGGTTGGGGAGGCAGGCTGTCCCAGAGACCGAGGAGCATGGGTTACAGTAGTGGTACCATAGGAGGTGGGTGGTGGCATCCTGGAGTAATCGGGCGGCTGAGAGTGGGATTGGCATCCTCTTCTTCTTCCACGGTGAAGGTGCCATCGGGATTGAGGCCGGGCGGCCAAACCGTGGCTCTTAATAGCCTCCATAAGGCTATTCGGTTGTGATTCTGTCGCAATCGCATACGTTACGCTAGCGATTCCACTCTGTTACATGCGAGGGTCCGGGAGGCCGAGTGACGTTATCCCCATCATTACCGGGCGATGCGGACATTACGAAACCGGAGTCGGAACAAACGGTGAAGGCGACGATGCGCTTGACTCCTCCCAACTAATCAAACGGTGACCGGTGCCCGAAACCAAGCTTTGTGAGGAGGCTGCGGGGAAAAGGCACGAGGTTCGAGATGTGCAGGGATAGAAGGAGGGTAGGTGTTTGGGCTTTGGACTCATGCAACATGCAGTTATTTGTTCTTGTTTACTTAAAACATGTTTTATTAACCTAATCGGTTGGAAAAGATTGCTCTTCTTTTTCGCAAACTACTCTGGATCCTGGATCAGTGGGCCCCGTCACTACGTCTATAAGCCCCTCGTATTCCACGTATTTCGACTTCCCGGGGTGGACGGCCCAGGCGAGGGTCCTATAGGGCAAGCGGGTCCCACCGACCGAAAGAAAAACGATCCTAAAAGTCTGGCGGGTAATCGAGTCTTAACGAGCATTCGATGTAAATTACGGACAAAGCTGACGTCAAAGTCAAGATCATGTTCGAGGGCTCGACAAAAAGTCGGCATGATTTGGACTGATAAATGTCCACAATTGATCTTGACCTGTCGTCAATTAGGCCGTAATTAGGCATGAAATAATCATTAATCCTTGATGACTCAGTGTCATGCTGGGAATCAGTGTATAATTTGTGCCAGTCAGAGTCAAAGTCAAGGCATCAGTCAATATCTGGTTAAAGCCCATGACGGAAAACCGGCAGAACTTCGATTGATTAGGGTCCCCGAAAGATATTGACTTGGTATGCCGACTAAGGCTTGAAAGGAAAGTTCTATACACAGACAGGGCATGACACAGACCAGACTAAAAACCAACCGGGTCTCGGACAAAGTGTGTCACGGACAAGTGCATGGTCGACACGAGGCTCCATGGGATGTTTGGGTAGTCCCGTGCTTGCACCGAGAGGCGTAATAAGACCAAACGGGCCGCGACAGGGATTACCCCGGGTTAGGAACGTAGTGTGCAGTGTAAGGTCACGTGCGCGTAGTGTGCAAGCAGTCTATCTTCTTTTTCTGAGTAAAATAGAAAGTTTTCATGTGTCTTAAAAAGTATGATGCATGATTTTTTTTGAAAATTTTCTTTTATTTTTTAAATCCCTTTTTTTTTTGAAAATCTTTTTTTTTTAAACTCTTTTTTTGAATTTTTGATTTTTTTTTTGAAATTTTTTTTTTTTAAAGCAAATAACACATAAGCACATAATTCAAAGAGACGAATCCGATAGTCAAAATTTTGACTTTTTCGAGGCGGCCAAAACAACACGAAAATGTGAAAAATCAACACACACACAACAAATGATTTCAAATGCCGGGACGGAAGCTTGACCCTCAAAAGCTTTTTTTTTTTTGAAAACAATGATACCGGTACGTGGGATTGTTAAACCACAATTTATCCCCGACTCGTGTTAGGAGGCGATAACGGGAAGTTTAATGGTTTCCACCAATATACAAAATATCATTTTTTTTTTTAGATAAAGCTTATTTTGTCCCCAGCGGAGTCGCCACTGTGATGATGTGCCATTCGCGGGAAAATTTGATTTTTCGTTTCTTTGAAAACCAAATAAAATCGGAAAACGGAGTCGCCACGCCATTTTTGTTTTAAGGGCCAAAACTTTGAAAAATGCCCGAAATGAGAGATTTGGGTTCGGAGGTCACGTTACACGCCGGGAAGAACGTTAGTGTTCACCCGGAATGCCTCGTAAAACGAGTCTTCCAAGCAATAAAAACCATTTGTGTGTGTGTTTGTGTGTTTTGGCCAAAATAAGTTGAAACTGAAAAGTAAAAATTGAGAACTCTTTATTAGACTTTAAAAAAGTCCCATGATTTTTGGTATGATTTTTGGGTTGAGTTTTGATACTCAAAAGATTTTTTGAAGTTGAAAAACATTTCTGCCAGAATGAAAAAGGCAGTGGACACTTGATTTTAAAATGGGTTTAAGGGCTTAAAAATCTCAGAATCTGGGGAAAGTCCGAGAATGAAAGTTGTTCAAAACACCCTAAATAAGGTTTCTGTAAAATAAATTTCTCATTTGGAGTTGATTTGGTGGACCAAAACCTTCTGGAAATCTCAGATATGAAATCTGGACTTCCAGAGACTGATGAACTGACCTTTGAAAGAAAATTTGAAAAAGGGAGTTTTACTCACGCAAAAAATAAAGTAAAAATATGTCTGGAAATATCTGGATGTTGTATACAAAAAGTGTTTTGTAGTCAACACCAAATTCTAAGTTTCTGTATGTCCAAAAAATTAGACCATGGACAGAGGTCTTAGAGAAAGACTACTGGACAGCAACTTTCTCTTGAAGAAAAAACATGATTTTAAAGGGGGTTTGGCATCCATGCTTGTCCCCATTTCCCTATGCTTTGATTAGTGATCACTAAAAGTTTTAGTGGTGATCTACTATATCAAGCCATCCTTGGGGTACATTAGGACTTAAGCATTTCATTTGCTTGGGAAGGGGAATTTTATCCTTTGAAATCAAGATTTGATGTATGAAAATGATTTTTAGGGTTTTGAAAATGTGTTTTCAAGTAAGTAAAAACACTTTGAAAGTAATGTTGATCCTTGTAGAGGATCATCCATGGAGATGAACTTCCATGGTGATCCTCTTGGATCTTAAAGCAAGAAATGAACAAATTACATCTTCAAAGTTTGAGATGCATGCATGTATGAAAGAGATTTAGGGTAGGGAGAGGGAGGTTATACCTATCTTCCCTTGTGTTTGTGTTTGAATGGATTCAAGGCTTGGTTTGAATGTGTTTAGGGTTTGAATGTGTTTAGGGCTTGTGATTAGAGTTGGTCAAAGAGAAAACAAGTAGATAACAATTAAGTCCTCTATGTTTTCTCTCTAATCCTCCTCTTAAGTGGTGATTGAAGCTTGGGCTTGTGTATGAATGGGAGTGATTTGAGAGTATTTGGAGTGAGTGGTATTTGGGAAAGATTCAAGAGAAAATGGTGGCAATCTAAGAATTTCCACTGTTTTCTCTCTATTTTCGCCAGTCTTTATTCTTTGTGAGTGAATTGTGTTGTGTAAACTGAGAGAGGAGGGTTCAATTTATAGGCCACTGAGAATGCCAGTTATGTCCGCGCGGATGAGTTTGGAGGCGTGCATTGTTCATTAAATGCAGCTTCAGGCTTTGGACACAAGGAATATCTTTTGAAAATTCAAACTGGTTGTTGTTTTTCAGCTTGCCAATTCGGGTTTTTTCCAATTTCTTTTCTTTTTAAGATTATTTTCTTGGTTTAACCTTTAATGGCAATCCCTAATCTACCCTCACTTTGTTAGAAAGGTTAGGAATTGTTAGAAATGTTAAGAATGTTAAGACTTTCTTTAATTTTCTAACGAAAATGCTAACAACTCAAATTTGAGCACTTACAACTACACACACAAGAGAAATTAGTTCAACTTGTGAACACATCTCTTGAAATACTTTGTTATACTTGTATCACGATCTATTAGTGATCACTTTCCTTTAGGCAGCCTTCAACTCTTATCATAAGTTAATGCTTGCAACTTGTAATAAACTAGTGAATCATTAATAGTGCACATTTCACAGATTTAAGTTTTGACCAAACTTGCTAGAGGACGTAGCAGTTTGTTAACACTGTGAACCTCTCCAAACAACTGTGTCTTTTTGTGTTTTTTTATCTTTCTTATCTTGTAATCGGTTGAACTCTATCACCGATTACACCCTTGAATCTTTACCTGCTTACTTATTGTTTTACCTACTTGAAATATTAATTGCATGATATTTTAACTCTTGTTCAAAACCACCTTGAGATTTTCTCAACTGATTTGTGTGTGTCTAAATCGGTAATATTTTATCTGCTGCGTAACTGGTTTACAACGGTTTTGCTTTAATAAATTACTTGGTAATTTTCAAAGAGTTTTTAAGAAAAGTTTTTAGGCTATTCACCCCCCCCCCTCTAGCCTGTTTTTCTACTAATTTGGTCTAACAAAAAATACTTTTATGCCTTAGTTATAAGAGTAATTATGGTCTTATACCTAAGTATAAAAGTAAACTAGTTAATAAAATATAAGACTTTTTATGATTTTTAAAGAAATATGAAAATGGTAAATGAATTAAAAAAATACACGTATACCTTAGGTATAAAAATAATTATAGTCTCATACCTAAGTATAAGAGCAGACTAGTTAATAAAATATGAGATCTTTTACGATTTTAAAAAAAAATGTGAAAAAATTGTAAAAAATAAAAATAAAAAATATCTTATACCTTAGGTATAAGAGTAATTATAGTTTTATACCTAATTACAGGAGCGGGGACTGGTTAATAAAATATCAAATTTTTAATAATTTTTAAGAAAATGTGAGAAATTGTGGGAAAAAGAAATTGCACATATACCTTAGGTATAAAATTAAGGCAAAAAGCATTTTTTTCATCATTGAACTTTTGTCTAATTTATAATGTTCTCATTAAACTTTTATTTTTTACAAAGTTCTCATTGGACTTTTAATATTTTTACAATGTTCTCACTCCATCCATAATTTCGCTAAAAACTTAACAAAAATCAGTATGTTACCTCACATGACTAGCTTTCACTAAGGCTCCGTTTGTTTCGCCGTAAAACATTTTCCGGAAAACGTTTTCCGGAAAATAACTCGTTTTACGCCGTTTGGTTAGCCCCCGAAAAATGTTTTCCGAAAAATAACTCGTTTTCCGCTGTTTGGTTGTCCTAAGTAAAACGTTTTCCGAAAAACAGTTTACGCCCTTTCTAAGTAAAACGACTTACTGACCTTGTCCTAAGTAAAATATTTTCCGAAAAATGGTGGCCTTAATGTACAACTCATATTATGCCCGGTACAACATAATAATAAAATTAAAAAAAAAATTAACTGCCCCCCACCCACCCACCCCCCCAAATTTTTTTTTTCTATAAACCGCCCCACCCACCCCTACCTACCCCACCCACCCCACCCACCCAAAAAAAATTTTTTTTATTTTTTGCTTTTGTAACCTCCCCGCCCCACTCACCCCCTGCCTACCCCACCCCCCCACCCACCCCCACCCACCCAAAAAAAAAAAAATTTTGGTAACCGCCCCATCCACCCCCTGCCTACCCCACCCCCAGCCCCACCCACCCCCCCCCAGAAAAAAAAAATTATTTTTTTTTGTAACTGCCCAACCCACCCCCTGCCTACCCTCCACCCCCACCCACACACCCCCCACCCCAAAAAAAAATTTAATAAAAAAGAATTTTTTTTTTTGGAGGGGGGGTGGGTGAGGGGGTGGGGGGTAGGCAGGGGGTGGGGCGGTTACAAAAAAAAATAAAAAACAAAAAAAAAATTTTTGGGGGGGGGTGGGGGGTAGGCAGGGGGTGGGTGGGGCGGGGCGGTTACAAAAAAAAAATTTGGGGGGGGGGGGGGGTGGGTGGGGTGGGGTGGGGTAGGTAGGGGGTGGGTGGGTGGTGGGGTGGGGTGGTTACAAAAAATGATTAAAAAAAATTTTTTTAATAAAACATTTTACGCCCTTTCGAAAAATATTTTTCTTACCAAACACCCGAAAATATTTTACACCCTTTCTCCGTAAAACATTTTACGCCTTACCTCCGTAAAACATTTTACAGCAAAACATTTTACAGGAAAACATTTTCCGGAAAACGTTTTCCGGAAAATGTTTTACGTCGAAACAAACGGAGCCTAAGTTTTTAATAAATTTACTAATGTGTACGCTAAATAGACTATGTGTGATAAATCACCGCCATTAACCTTGCATGTGATCTCACGAAAGTTTTTCACATTAAGTCACTTAACTTACTTTCGTTAAGTTTTTAGTGAAATTATAAACAGAGTGAGAACTTTGAAAAATATGAAAAGTTTAATGAGAACATTGTAAAAAAATAAAATTCAATGAGAACATTGTAAATTGCCCTAAAATTCAGTGATGAAAAGAGAATTTTTGCCTAAAAGTAATTATATTCTTATACCTAATTATAGAAGCGGACTAGTTAATAAAATATGAAATTTTGTTATGATTTTTTTTAAATGTGAAAAATTGTGAAAAAAAAATTACTCTTTTACCTTAGGTATAAGAGTAATTCTAGTCTTATAGCTAAGTATAGGAGCGCAATGGTTAATAAAATATGAAATTTTTTTATGATTTTAGAAGAAAATGTGAAAAATTATAAAAAAAAAAAATATTACTCTTATACCTCAGGTATAAAAGTAATTCTAGTCTTATATCTTATGTATAGGAATGCGATGGCAGTTCTGTAAATAAATGTCGCGGTTGGCATTTCAGTAAATAAGCGACTTAACTGGTTGCATTTATGTAAATAGTAACTTAACTGGAATGTAATAATGAAAAAAATATAGAAGCTTTCCAAATACTATATTTCACAAATATAATTTAATCAATTTAATTTTTAGGTCTTTCATATTTTTATATTCTTTAATAAAAGATTTAGGTCTTTTGTATTTTTTAAAACATGCTTTTTAATTTTTTGATAATTTTTTTTTAAAAAAATTGATGTTTTTCAAGAATCTCATTAATTGATTGTCTTTTTTTTTTCCATTTATTTTCGTCCATATTGTTTGAAATAATATTAGATATTGTAAAGTTAAGAACAAATCAACAAATCAAGTGTTGGCTCAACAAATCAAGTGTTGGCTCGGTGGTTGATATCTTGCTTTCACAATGTTGGTTCTAGGTTAACTCCCATTCCCTATGCGGGATTAGGATGATTTTGGGGATGAGTATGAGTGGAATGGTTTATATGGGTTTTTCAATATGTCGTAGATTTTTATGGATTTTTCATCTGGTTGAGGGGGTTTAGGGGCCAATCGAATTTTGATACACCTCTACAGTATTTCACTCAATTTGTAAAAGTAAGAATGAGACGGAGAAGGGGGAGAAGGAGGAGAAGGAAATGGAAATGGAGGCGGCGGCTAAGCTAAATTCATGGCATGAGTGTGTGCAAACTTGTACAAAGTTGAAATGTCCAAACAAGTAATTTGATGTACACATAATATTTCAAGCTAGATCAAAACAACTTGTACATGGCTTACCCAACTAAGACACAACATACATTCTGATAACTTATGTTGTTATTGTTGTGGATATGGCCCTCCACTACCCAAGCAAACCCACAAGAACAATAAGAGCACACAAAACAAAGCACAAGAAATCAAAGCACAGAAAAAAACACAGAAATTGTTAACCCAGTTCACCAATATGTTTGGCTACGTCTGGGGGCACTACCAAGCCAGGATCTTGCACTATAATATGTTTGTATGAAGTTACAATGTGTTTAGGGGCGGAACTTTACTTAATATATGCCCTAGGATACAACCAAACCCTAGATGGACAAAAGGAACCCGAAAATTGGCCTAAAAACGGGCCCAGAATTAATCCTCCCCGACACGAGCGCGGTCGCCCAGCATCCCAGCGCGGCCGCCCTCAACTCCAGAGAATTCTGCACCAGTTTCTGTCCTCCAGCGCGGTCGCCCTCGTCCCCAGCGCGGCCGCCCTGAACGCCAGTCTGCTCCGACGATTTTCTTCCTTTTTGCTCCGAAGTCTAACCCGGCTGGTCCTCTATCCCAACAATCTCCCACCTAGAGATCAACCGCACATATAAGCCCCGTATCCGTCCTTCAACTCATCCTTGGTGTCCTCCTAGTGCTCACCTCGATCATGGTAGTGCCATCCTCCTCTCCTATTCTCCAAGCCCAATTGAAGCTTTGCACAGCTTCAATTTCTCAAGGTTTACAACCTTTGTCAACATGTCAGCCGGGTTCTCCGATCCCAATATCTTCTCCAGCCTTAAGATCTTCCCCTCCAAGAGATGCCTGATGTAGTGAAACCTCAGTTCAATGTGCTTCGTCCTAGAATGAAACGCCGGATTCTTAGCCAAATGTATTGCGCTCTGACTGTCACTGTAGAGAACGTTACCACTTCGTGTCTTTCCAAGTTCACCCAAGAAGTTCTGCAACCATACCATCTCTTTACTCGCCTCTGTCACTGCCACATATTCTGCTTCTGCAGTCGACTGAGCCACGATCTTCTGCAATTTAGAAGCCCAGGAGATTGCCGTACCACCCAATGTGAAAACATAACCCGTAGTACTTCTCCTCTTGTCTAGATCGCTTGATGCCAAATCCGCATCAACATAACCCGCTAACACGACCTCCTTGCTTGAGAAACATAGAGCCTTACCAGCAGTACCCTTTAAGTAACGCAGGATCCATTTAACCGCTTCCCAATGTTGCTTTCCTGGATTGCCCATGAACCGGCTGACTACTCCCACCGCATGTGCAATGTCCGGCCTTGTACACACCATTGCATACATTAGACTCCCCACTGCCGAAGCATATGGAGTCCTCTCCATCTTGTCACGCTCCTCCTTGCCCATAGGTGAGTCCTTCTCGGATAGCTTGAAGTGCATACCCAATGGTGTCCCTGTTGGCTTCGCCTCTTCCATGCAAAACCTTGCCAAGACTTTCTCAACGTATTCTGCTTGTGAAAGAATCAACTTACCCGACTCCCTATCCGGGCCAATCCGCATGCCCAAGATTTTTCTGGCCTCCCCAAATCCTTCATCTCGAACCCTTCGACAACCGAGCCTTCAATCTCGTTTACCTCTCTACTGCTAGAGCCCGCTATTAACATGTCATCCACATATAACAGCAAGATTATGTACCCATTATCCGTGTTCTTAAAGTAGCAACAATGATCCGCCTCACATCTGATAAAATCAATATCGTGCATGAATCCATCAAACTTTCTGTACCACTGCCTAGGAGCTTGTTTAAGGCCATACAAGCTCTTAGTCAATCTGCAAACCAGTTCCTCGCTACCCTTAGACAAGTAACCCTCTGGTTGTACCATGTAAATTTCTTCCTCCAAATCTCCATGAAGAAAGGCCGTCTTTACATCCATCTGTTCCAGCAACAAGTTATCTGTCACTACTATCCCAGTAACCATTCGATAGTGGTCATCTTCACAACAGGAGTTAAGACCTCGGTGTAGTCAATACCATACTTTTGCTGAAACCCTTTTACAACCAACCTTGCCTTGTAACGTTTACTGCCGTTTGCTTCCTCCTTAATCCTGTAAACCCACTTGTTATACAATGTCTTCTTCCCCTTAGGTAGTCTAATCAACTCCCAAGTTTTGTTGGCTTTCAATGAGTCCATCTCATCATCCATCGCAGCTTTCCACTTATCACAAAGTGCACTACGAACAGCCTCCGCATAACATTCCGGTTCCCCATTATCTGTCAACAACAAATAATAATTGGAAGGAGTATACCTGTCAGGCGATCCACGAAACCTGCTGGATCTACGCAGCGGAATATCCGGTTCGGAGTATGTGGTTCATCTTCAGTGACCTCCTGACCATGGTCATCATGAACCGTTCTGCTCCCACCCGAGTCTGGAATATCCACCTCTACAACCTCCGGTTCTGAACTAATATCATCAGATGCCCCCTTTCTGTCCTTGTACAATACCTGTTCATTGAATACCACATCTCGACTACGAATAATTTTATGGTTTTGGTCATCCCAAAACTTATACCCGAAGTCATCCCCGCCATACCCAATAAACGTACATTTTACAGATTTTGCATCTAACTTAGTTCTCTCAGCAAAATCAATATGAACATATGAAACGCAGCCAAATATGCGAAGAAAGGACAGATTTACCTGCTTGCCACTCCATGCTTCCTCTGGAATTCCATTCCCCAATGGTACCGATGGTCCCCTATTGATCAAGAAAGCCGTCATGTCAATTGCATATGCCCAGAACGTCTTCGGAAGTCCACACTTCAATCTCATACTTCTCGCCCGCTCGTTCAATGTCATGTTCATCCTCTCTGCAACCCCATTGAGTTGTGGTGTACGCTTTGGAGTCTTCTCCATGCGAATACCATTCGCTGCACAATATTTCCTAAACTCACCGAGCTCATACTCCCCACCATTATCTGATCTCAAGCACTTAAGCTTAAGTCCCGTCTGATTCTCCACCAAGGCCCTCCATTTCTTGAATACCTCGAAAGCTTCATCTTTCCCCTTCAAAAAATAGACCCAGACCTTCCTTGTTGAATCATCAATGAAGGTCATGTAATATGACGCACCACCCAATGAAGTTACCGGAGATGGTCCCCACAAATCCGTGTGGACCAGTTCTAACTTTGCTTCCCTCAAAGTCCTACCAGTCCTCGAGAAATTGTTTTTCCCCTGTTTGCCAAACACACAATCTTCGCAGATCCCCACGTTGACTGTCTTCAAACCCGGTAGTAGTCCCTTTGAACAAAGTACTTTCATCCCCGTCTCACTCATGTGACCCAATCGACAGTGCCACAAATCAGTATCACCCTTGGCTGCCGCCACCGCGATACTATCCTTGGTGTTATTCGTCAAATACAATGTCCCCTCCTTATTACTCCGAGCGATCTCACAATCCTCCTTGGTAATAACCCAGTTCCTGCAGCCGAATGTTACCTTGTAACCTTCTTCGTCCAACTGCCCAACTGATAATAGGTTCTTTTTCAAACCCGGAATGTGCCTGACCTCGTTCAGATATAAGACCTTCCCGTCTGATGCTCCTATTCTGACATCCCCCTTCCCCTTGATTTCCAAAGGCTCGCCATCCGCCAGATAGACCTTACCGAAATCACCGGAAGTATAATTCTCCATCTCTTTTGCATGCCCGCAAGAGTGGAATGATGCCCCCGAATTCAGCACCCATGATTCTAGTGCACTACTAACACTCAGAACCAGTACATCATCGCCTTCGACTGTCACATTCACCGACTTGCCCCCACAATTGGGACAATCCCTCTTGTAGTGTCCCAACTCCTTACAGTGATAGCACTGAACTGATCCCTTTGCAACCCTTGGCTTGTCTCTGATCTCCACGGCCTTGACCTTACCACCCACCACGTTCTCCCTAGATTCAGTTCTCCCTTGTTTGCTAGTACCCGGTCTTCCCCTGCTAGTAGTAGCTAAGGCCGATCCCGAAGCAGTCGATGTCCCCAACTTCTTCATGCGATTTTCCTCGCCCAAGAGAAAGTCTTTAACATCATCATACTTCAATTTGTTTTTACCTGCTGAAGCATTGATCGTTGTCACTGTCCCGCTTCAACTTCCTAGTAAAAACGCTAGCAACAAGCACGCGTGAACCTCATCATCGAACTTGATCTCCACCGCAGTCAATGAGTCTATAACATCCATAAACTCATCGATGTGTTTAGCTAAGGATCCTCCCTCTTGCATCTTGAGACTACCCATCTTGCGTATCAAGTCGACCTTGTTTGCAACCGATGGTGTTTCAAATCTCTCAGTAAGATAATCCAATAGCTCCTTTGTGGTTTTTGCCTTCTTGGTAGTCTTCGCAATCCACTTTGACAAAGTAGATCTGACCACCCCTAGGGCCTTCCGATCCATGAGATCCCAATCTTCCTGCTCTTCGTCTTCCAGTTTGACACCCTTTATAGGCTTATAGAGTTCTTTGTTATACAGAGATCCTCTATCTGCATCCTCCAAAATTCAAAGTCAGACCCATCGAGTTTCTCAACCGCCTGTTTGTCCTTGTCCATTCTTGATTGCTTGACAACACCAAATCGCTCGATAAACCAATCTAACGATTAAACCCTGATCTTCGAACCAAGGCTCTGATACCAGTTGTTGTGGATATGGCCCTCCACTACCCAAGCAAACCCACAAGAACAATAAGAGCACACAAAACAAAGCACAAGAAATCAAAGCACAGAAAAAGACACAGAAATTGTTTACCGAGTTCACCAATATGTTTGGCTACGTCTGGGGGCACTACCAAGCCAGGATCTTGCACTATAATATGTTTGAATGAAGTTACAATGTGTTTAGGGGCGAAACTTTACTTAATATATGCCCTAGGATACAACCAAACCCTAAATGGACAAAAGGAACCCGAAAATTGGCCTAAAAAGCGGGCCCAGAATTAATCCTCCCCGACACGAGCGCGGTCGCCCTTCGTCCCAGCGCGACCGCCCTCGACTCCAGAGAATTCTGCACCACTTTCTGTCCTCCCGCGCGGTCGCCCTTGGCCTCAGCACGGCCGCTCTGAACGCCATGCTCCGACGATTTTCTTCCTTTTTGCTCCGAAGTCTAACCCGGTTGGTCCTCTATCCCAACAGTCAGCGCGACCGCCCTCGACTCCAGAGAATTCTGCACCACTTTCTGTCCTCCCGCGCGGTCGCCCTTGGCCTCAGCACGGCCGCTCTGAACGCCATGCTCCGACGATTTTCTTCCTTTTTGCTCCGAAGTCTAACCCGGTTGGTCCTCTATCCCAACAGTTATAACGGTACAAAAAAAATGCAATCCAAACACATTTTATGGTCATAACAACACAGAAAGTTGTCAAAGACAACAAGCATATGTATATTCTCAGAAGAAAGGAAATGAGATCCAAAAGCATAAAAAGTCCATCCTCCATAATGAGGAACAAGAATCACATACAGCAAAACAGATTATCGACTTGCAAGTCAAAAACGAGAGGACCAACTCTTTCTATAACACAATCCAACTCACTAACAAGTGTAAGTTGACAACAAATAACAATCACAGAATTACTCAAACACAATCCTTCCGTCCCAAAATGAATGTCTATAAATGTTCAAATTTACTCTTAAATCACCTTTCGTTCGCAACTTAGGTCCAGGGCGGAGAAGGAGCAATTTTTTTTTAAAAAAAATGGACAATCATTTTGAGACACCCGATAGTGTTTCTTTTCGGTGGTTCTAATTCGTCTACACACAAAACACTTTCAATCAAAAGAAGTCAAGGGAGGGCCTGCTACTAATGTTAATGGAGAACCACCAACCAAATCCCACAAATTTTCCAACTATCTAAAAAAAGCATAAAAAAGTCAACTTCAATTTCCCTTACTCTTCTTAAAAGTCAGCAGCAAGGAAGTTCTCTGATAGCATCACCTGTAAAACCACAAACATGATCACCTGTTAGTGGCTACACCCGAAGCAAAACCAATCTTACAGCACTAGGCAGAGACAAGTAAAATTTTGTTTCAGTCAAGCCCTACACTTCTTATCAAACATCAGTTTAACCATTAAACTAACAGATTGGTCAGTAAATACTCCGACCGTCCCGTAAAGTTTGTCCCACTTTGACTTACATGGTCAGCTCAATCGAACTTTGAACATAATTTTATGAAAACTTAATTATACCTATGCAACTCTGTAAGATATTATTGATAGTATTCCTAATGTTGCTAATGATAAATCAATTACAATTTTTAGAATTGCATAGAGATAGCTATATTTTCATAAAGTTGTGGTCAAATTTTCATATAGTTGACCATGAAAGTCAACGTGGGGGATACTTTCCGAGACGGAGGGAGTATAAATTGAAGGTTTTCGTATTTCTCATTTTGACATAGAGATAGCTAGATTTTCATACAGTTGTGGTCAAATTTTCATATAGTTGACCATGAAAGTCAACGTGGGGGAAACTTTCCGAGACGGAGGGAGTATAAATTGAAGGTTTTCGTATTTCTCATTTTGACCCTTCGAATAAACCCCTTAGCTTTTCCATCAGAACATGCTTCTCCCTCACGGGTAACTGATGCAATATTCCCGACTTTCTTACTCCCTCCGTCCCATAATGATAGTCTCAATTTAACAACCTATTTTCATTTCAATCACTAACCTTGATGGGGTTTACTTATTACTCCATTCTCTGTTCTAAAAGACCCCGCCTAAGGGCGCCTAGGCCCCGCCTAGGCGATAGGCCCCTCTCCAACGCCTAGTTCTAAGCCCCGCCTAGGTCCTGACTAATCCCGATTAGTCCCCGACTAGTCCCCGCCTAGGCGCTAGGCCCGGCTCCGCCGCCTAGCATCCGCCTAGCGCTTTTTAGAACCTTGACTCCATTACTCCCTCTTCTTTGATTGACTCTCATCCTCTCCTCTCCTTGGTTGACAATTTTGGAAGTTCAATAATTTTAACTTAAAATTTTTGGAAAGGAGGCTATCTTTTCGGGACAAACAAAAATAACAAATGGGAACGTCATTATGGGATAGAGGGAGTATATCGCAACAGATCACTATATTAGGATGAAACTAGTCTAAATAGATATAAAGCTAGAGTAATTAATTGTAACAGAAAACAAAGCTCTCAAAGTCACATGTTTCGCATGAAACCCTTCTATGTGATCAAATTTTAAACAGGCAATGGCTAAAGATTTTGTCCATCTGCCCCCCCCCTGTTGTTTACAAACATCAGTGCATCAATAACCATTTTTGGAATTGTTATGGTTAGAGTTGTTATTCGTGCATCAATAACCATTTTTAGAATAGTATGACAATTATCAAAAATATTTAACTTTTTGGTCAAAGTTTAACTTAGTTGTCCGACAGTCAAAGTGTGACATTCATTCTGGGACAGAGGGAGTAAATGAAAAGAAGGCAAACCATTTCTAAATAGGAGTAATGTGTGCAAGATAGTAGCAGTATGCCAACGGCCAACCAAATTCCAATTCATAAGCGTACTAGATCAGCATCATTGGCTATGTCATGCTATTTGGGATACAACAAGTATTCCTGATTCAGTTATACAGATTCTTGACACTATGGGGCTAAGGAAAATGGTGTACCCCCCCCTCCTCAGTCCTCAACAGTTAATGGTTAGTACCGAGTATGCAACAAGTGTAGTTGAATGGTCAACTTTTTAAAAAATTGCTTATGAGCCAATAGTGATGGCACAATACTATTATCAAATTCAAGTGCACAAAGAAAATGAAGGAACCTTTAATAAACATGGAAATAACTATCAAGAGGGGCCATTGGCCCTCTTTTACGGATCAAAAGATTGCTCAAGAAAATTTCATGCATACATGCACTTCTTTTCAATACCCACATCACACATGGAAAAGGGCATAGAGAGAGAGAGAGAGAGAGAGAGAGAGAGAGAATGAAGAACTGCGTTTCCTTTTTATGTACCTTTTGACCCAGTTTGAAAGGAGGAAGTCCTTTGTAAGGGCATGTCCCGCACCGGAAAGCATCACCTAATCCACACTGCATCACAACTTCAAAATTAAAAACCCAACAAAATGCAAAATAACTTAAAACTACAAGAAAATAAATAAGCTAATTAACAGGACAGCAAATAAATCCAACAATGGTGCCTCCTATCAATGATCCAGACACCATAAAGAGATAAATAACAAAACTGAGGAATACACGCATCCCCTATTTGACTTCCATTCACCACTACAAGGTTCATCTAAAATATCATCCCAAGGCTAAAGATGATTAAAAAGTTAGGGATACTCCTTGCAGGGATGAAACAAATAGGAAAAAGTAGTCCATTGTTTATTAGTTCAAAAATATAAGCGAACATACACTGCCACATGCTGATTTGGGATTATCCAGCTGGTCCATAGTGAGTTCTAACTTCTGCACCTTCTCTTCCTGCTCAGCTCTTCCGCAAGTGCAATTTTTACAGGCTTTCCTTGTGCTTCCAGCTTCACAATCATCAGCTGCAAAATATTGCAAGAGTGTACATTGAAGTTAACAAATAGTTATAATTTAAATCATTAATCATGAAAAAATAGAATTACATTCTCCTACCAGGTGGGAGCTGAGGTTTCTTTAAATCCTCCTCAGATAAAAGGCTATCCTCATCAATGAGATCCATTTCATCATCAATCTGGACTCTTGGTAAGCTTTTGACAGACTTCTTTATAGAAAAGGATGAACCAATCTTCCAAGATGGCTTCTTAGCCTTAATCTGTTGACGAGATTAAAA
This sequence comes from Adenophora triphylla var. japonica, assembly GCA_022495995.1. Classification (NCBI taxonomy): domain Eukaryota; kingdom Viridiplantae; phylum Streptophyta; class Magnoliopsida; order Asterales; family Campanulaceae; genus Adenophora; species Adenophora triphylla. The sequence continues at coordinate 158,186 of JAFEMH010002342.1, read as the reverse complement.
GTGAATTGCGCATCAGGAAAATAAAATGGTAGATCCCCACAAAAGACAATAATAAATTGAACCTGAGTTTTCAACCCCTCCCGCCAGAGATCTTTGCTCTATGGCCAGTCTTAAATTAAGTATCCAATTCATGACAAGTACTTAAGCATTACCTTAGCCATGCTGCTTGATTAGGAAACTATATGTTCGAATGCATAATTTATTACCAATGCTTTCCTAAGATTCTGGTTTTCTTAGCATGTGTTCCTTTCTCTTCAATAATGACACTAGACTCCAAACATAAGAGCAAAATATAGTCCTAAGCATACTAGAACTCCGATAACATGTCACCAGAAGCAAGCATTAGGGTTACAACTTGAAACCTAAGGATTTTGAATGCCCTAAGATCCCGGTAGACATAAGAAGGTTAAAAGGGGTGGCTGTGAACACCCCAAATTTCTGTTGACAGTTTTTTTTTTAAAATATTACTAAGTGCACCCCACTTACCAGTTGCAGCCCAAACTCCGGCAAAACAAAAGAAACAGACGCTACACTGAAAAAAAAAACGACAGAAGGAGAAGGAGGAGAGAAAAAATAAAAGAGAAAGAGAGAACTAGAAATGACAACGGGGCGGGTTCGGGACGGGTTTGACATTTCCCAAACCCGCTCTTACAATAAATCTCTAAACCCGAATCTGCCCCGCCCTGAATAAACCAAAACCCAAATCCGCCCCACCCCTCCCCGTTTGCTCTATAATTTAAAAAAAAATCTCACAATTTCATTATGCAAAGCTATTATTTTTTCGTTTTTTTCTTTCACAAAAATAAAAAACCTATAATATTAGCATAAAACTAAAAAAATACATTTCAGCATCAAATATTTATATGTTTATACATAAATATTATTAATATTAAATAAAATTATTAAAATAAATCTATATATTATGCGGGGCGAGTTAAACGAGGGGGGGTTCAAGGGAATCTCAAACCCGTTGGGTTTCAAAAAAGGCTTCTCAAACCCTTCCCATTAGGGGCGGGTCATTGCGGGTTCGGGGTGGGTTCGGATTTTTGCCATCCCTAAGTATAACACATGGCAGAGAGTAATAGTGGAACCACCTTCTTCTTAAGATCAGTTACATCCTTAAACGAACGGAATTTCCATCAATAACAACTTTCTACAAGAAAAACGTCATGAACATCTGAACATAGTGTTTTGCCATATTCTATGCTAACCCAACTTATTTTTGTAATAATTGACACCTAGTTCAAGACCGAATCCTGGTATTGTTATATGCATGATCAATTGAGCATCCTTCTAAAAGCTAAGACATTAATATGAAGACTAAAATCACGAGCAAATCTTGGAATTATTAACATCTAAAGGACCATTCTCTCTCGTATTTGTTTCCTCTTATCAATAGCTAGGAAAATGTCAGACTATTCTAAATGTGGTATCTCTCTCTCTCTCTTCAAGCATATGATAAGCAATATAGACGAGAAATCCCATGCTAATTAAGATTTATTTATTTAAACATTCTATAGAAAACAGTGTCACGTTCATAAGATGGAGTGCAAGTTTAGCAAATTTGAAACCACAGGCAGTGGCCATCACTTTAAATGGGAAGATTATCCAACCTTTGAAGAAAATCTGGCGTTGAAAAAAACGATGTAGATGGCAAAAAAACATGTGGATGATGAGGTTTAATTATTATTTTTCTATGTTGTTTTGTTTTCTATTTGTTTTTGTCCAAATTTTCTTCTCACCTATTTCTTCTTTTAAGTTTCTTCTTAGCTTTCACATTTATTATTTTATTTTCTTTGTTTTTCTTCATTTTTTTCTCACCACTTCTTATTGAAGAATTCATATGATGATTCAAAGTAGCCAACCCCAATCATTTTAGGGCTAAGGCTTTTTTTCGTTTGTTGGATCTATTATCTAAAACGACGGAGAATTAGTAGCACATGTGCTTATAGTATCAAAGCAGATTGGTTAAAGCGAAAGAGTGCGACAGGGTTTCAATGTAATTAGGCTCTGTGGCATCTATGTAATTAGGCATGCATAATTATACGGCATTAAGCGTTATGAAACAATGACACGTTAACAAGATGAATGTGACGGAGATTCATATGCTACGATGGATGTTTAGTCATAAAAGAAAGGATTGGCTGAGAAATAAGGTGATTAGGGAGAAAGTAGGAGAAATCGTCTGAGGTGGTTTGGCCATTTAAAACGGATACCAAGTGATGCACCAGTTAGGAGGAATGACGAGTGGAAAAGTCATTACATGGTGACGGGTTAGGGAGGCCTAAGAAAACATTTTCAAATGTTCTTGTATTTTAATTTAACTTTTTTGTTTATACTGTTTTTCCACTTTTTCATTATTTTCTCACTTTTTCATTGACGTGCCCGTATGATGATTCATATTAGCCAACCCAAAATCATTTTGGGACTAAGGCTTTGTTGTTGTTGTTGTTGTTGTTGTTATTCTATAGAAAACACAGAGAAGTAAAGCTTGAAATCAGATAAGTATCCCCACATCAATAATTGCAGATTTCACCTTTAGGTTAAGGCTAATAACTTTCTTCAAGGTAAAATGGTTCATGTGAAATAATCTAGAAGGCCTAGTGTCTAGAGGCCAAAAACTTACCCCAAAAGAGTGAATTTCTTCTGATGCTACAACTGGTGCTATTTGAACCACCCGTATGTCCTGGAACCCAGCCACCAATAACTTTCCTTCAAAAGAAGTGGTAGTCTGCGAAATGGAGCAAGAATATAAGCAAAACTCATTACCCATAGAAGTTATACTTCAGCATTCATTTACATTACCGTCTCCTTGGTAGCAGCCAAAGTTTGATTAAGCAGGATTTCTCCACCAGGCTTCAGTACTCGTAAGACTTCCTCAAATAATTTATCTCCAGGAAAATCAAGCGATTTAGTGATTGATATGACCAAATCGACCGTTGATGAATCCACAGGTAAAGAACCTGATATAAAGCGAGAATGGGATATTAGAATAACTCGGATAATAGAACTGATTGAAAATCAACAATAAAACATTGTAATCAGTTCTTTGCTTTCTCAGACATACTCATCCTCTAGAAAGAAGGTTGGAAGTGAATTCATTCAAAGGTGACATGCAACAAGTTGTAAATTAGAAACAAGTAGGATTGACAGGCAAATGTAAGAAAGAAATGAGATTACTAAGCATGATATTGCATCATTATACTATGACTCAGGCACCAACTTTAATGAAATCCTTTTACATAAAAGTCTGAGTGGTCATCTATAGGCCTGAACTTGCCACTCACTATTCTAGTTCATTGCACTCTTCATAAGTACATATTAATGCACTTAAAGTAATATGCCCTCTCCGTAACTTCATCATCTTTCAAGCAAGTAGGTTAACTATCAGGTGTACAGGCAGAAATTAGATGAACTATACAACTTTGCTTTTCTTTTCCTTCGGACAGAACTATGGAGCCAGAAAGAAACAAGGGGAGTCGCTTTGGAGGCATCGACATCACGTAACTTTTTGGGGGAAATAGGTTAGGATTAGGGTTGGTGTTAACAATTTCCGCACCAAGGCACATGCCTCAGCCTTGGGCACGCCTAGGCCCTTGCCTAGAAAACTGTGCCTCACCTTGACAGATCCAGACGTCATAGGTGCACCTAGACGCGCTCGAGTTCGCCTTTAATAACGATTTCAGTTAACACTCGACTCTTTACTTATTAGGTCAATATATCAATATTGTGAGTTAATAACATAGCTAGCCATATAAAAATGATTAGGATCATAAGAAGTTATAAAACTAAGCACAACAACGTATTTAGGGGGGGTTGGTAGTATTTTGAGGAAACTCATGGCTTCAGTGACAATTCTGCCATGCAGACACAGTGTTACACCACCAATTGCCTGCACTGAGTAGCAATCTACCATGACTAACTAATATAATTTTCCTGCGAATGTTAAATCAATTATCTCTTGTCTTCCCTTTTCTTTGAAGGGCACATCAACATTATTATATGTCCATTTCAATTCCAAATGAAGGATGACTGAAGAAAAATCTTAGAGATATTATGGTCAGAAGCTATCAAATTCTTGTGTAAAATCCAAGGCAAAGAGAATATTTGAAATGGGAGAAATCGTCATGGTAATGCAAATGCATACAAATGAGAGACGAAAACATGAACAAGAGCTGGCAGGCAAACTGAAAGCAACAATTCATAAAGGAGTAAGAGAAGAAGCAAAGCACCTAGGGATGAAGCCTGAGTAATAATAAGAGGATCGATTTGTTCAACTTCTTTCTTTATCAAGCTTAAAGCATTGATTATTTCCTTAAGAGGCATAGCCACATTATCTGTAAGCGCCAATACAAGTCCCCGTGTCATTGGCATCTCCTACAAAATGTGCAAATTGTTCAATCATCAGTTCACCAAAACGGTTACCATAATTGAAGTAAAGAAGTCACACCAAAACCATAATCAAGGTCTAGGATGGTAACACAGTCTCAAACCGCACGCAAAGTAACCAATATGGAATGTAAAATTCCAGCTAAAAACATCTTCTTTATACAATAATGTCTGAGTTAGCAGAAACAAAATCTGATATCTTAACCATACTTCACTTGAATAAGAATATCATATATAAGTATAGAAGCAATAAATGTATGGCACCCATCACTCAAGAGTCAGTAATAAAAGGAAAATATAAGAAATTATCATTTCTCTAGTGCTACTATAAGCTTTAATTCTAAAATCTTGGTCACCCAGTATTTAATTTACACATCCATAGAATGCTTCTAATCATCTCTAAACTTCACTTGAATTTACATATCCATAGAATGATATCTTAACCATACTTCACTTGAATCAGAATATCATATATAAGTATAGAAGCAATAAATGTATGGCACCCATCACTCAAGAGTCAGTAATAAAAGGAAAATATAAGAAATTATCATTTCTCTAGTGGCTACTATAAGCTTTAATTCTCAAATCTTGGTCACCCAGTATTTAATTTACATATCCATAGAATGCTTCTAATCATCTCTAAACTTCGGAAAGATTAGCTACACAGCGTAACGAGTGATTCATCCAACACCTAAAAGTTTAGCTGAAGATTAAAAAGTATCTTTATATATATTTTCCCTAAGAAAGACACCACTTAGAAACTAAAGATTATTTATGCGCACAAACATTACTTACAATCATTGCTATAATGCCTACACATGTTTACATTGTTGTAACCTAACTTTAAATACTTAAGATGGTAACCAAGAATTTAAGGGACTTAACAGTCCTTTAGTTCAGGTTGCTACTTTCTTATCTAACTGAAACCAACCAGACTACTTTTTTTTGGGAGAAACCAACCAGACAACTAATCTGGGTTCTTTTCTTTCCGTAAAGTTAAACCCAGATTCCTTTACCATTCAATTTATTCCTTGCTTTTCCTGTTGTCAAATAAAACTCATTAATTTTGTAATATATTCTAATTCTCAATTCTGCTAGCATCTATCACTGCTACTAAATGTATGTGTTGCAGTTTGTGAATAAACTACAAACGAAGACATTCAACAAATACCAAAAACATGTTAGGTCACTAAAATTGATTTCTTTTACTTTCTTTGGACCACTAAGCCACTGGCAGAGCCACCTATTAGTAAATGGGGGTAATTCCCCTCCCCCCTGAATAAAACTTTTTTTTGGCTAGTGTAAATATATTAAGGATTTAAGGGTATAAGGGCAATTTATTGAAACTTGACCCCATTTCTGTAAATAAAATGCCTTAAAAAAATTAGACCCCTTTTAGTTAGTGAAATTGATTTTACCTGCTTCCAAAATTTCCTGGCTCCGCCATTGCTGAGCTCAAAGTTTGCTGCCAATTAGATCTCTTGGCTAACTCCACCACTGAAGGAAATTAAATTGCTATGTGCATGACATGCACCTAATTTCTAAGGTAAGAGAGATAGATCAAGTTCTAACACTTCAAGAAAGAAAAGGTATGCATTCCTATAGTTACATAAGTTGAGAAGTCTATTCGGTTAAATATGCATACTTCTTCCAAATTTCTGATGTGTACGACTCCAATGTTATCCCCAAACAGTAAGCAGCACGGTCCTTCACACTATTCTTTTCTTTTTCTTTTATGAGCCAAAAGATTAGTTATCAAGTATCTCTCCTTTCCAGTTAAGGGTCTATGTTTAACAAATGTAATACAACAACAACAACAACAACATTACCCATGTACCGCAAAGGCTCCCACCTACGGTGGGATAAGGGGGGTCGTATTTAGGCAGCCTTGCCCCTGTATTAAAACACAGAAAGACTGTTTTCAAATGACCCATTATGAAAATTGCGTCAAAAATTGCATGGATTGACTGCAGCTTCATAAAAAAGAAGTGCAGATAGCTTAGTGAGCCATTTTGGTTTATTCCATCATATTCCCAAGCCAAAAAAATAGTGAGTCTTTGGCTCCATCGGAAATGATGGAAATGTTTAACAAATGTAATAGTTGAGGGATATATTATATTGGTACTAGGAGCTATCATAATTTAAAAAATGCTTAAGCATACACAAAATGATTACATAAAAACTAGAAGGAACAACAACATTAAAAACAACACTAGAACAAGAACAAAGACGAAGAACTTGCACTGCACTAACCTGCTGCCGTAACCAATTAGTAATTTAAAAAATGATTAAGCATACACAAAATGATTACATAACATTAAGAGGTCAGGGTTGAAAGGTTATGAACATTGAAGCAAAATGTTTCGAAGTGGACTCTTTACGAGGAACACCCGAATAATGGAATTATGAACTCTCTAAATGGAACAGAGACAGCACATCAAAGGAGACACTTACAAAACGCCACTACCCACTCCACCAGTCTGAACAAAGCAGATCCTCCAGATGATGAGATTGTCAACAGAATCTGGAACCCTGCCCTGAAGTGAATTGTTAGACAGATCCACTAAACTGAACCTACCGAGTACAGGTGTAAGACCTCCATAAAGCATATTGTTCGAGAGGTTAAAAACACCAGTAGTAGTATTTGCATTTAGATAAGGGATCGCCAGAAGACCACTTATATTTATCTGAGGAGATGTCAAGAAGACGCAATCCACGCAATTACCATAATGTTGCATCACTGGTAAAATCATTCTTAATCAGAACTACAATCTGCTGCTGAGTTAACCAGAGGAAAAAAAAAACACCATTCAAGACCTCCACGAGCATATTGTTGTCAATATCCAATCTCTGCAAATTCCTCAACCTCTCAAATCCCGGAAGGCACCAACCGAGCAACGTATTCAAATTCAAAGGATAATCAAATTAGAAAGATCAAAGTTGGGAGGTATCAAAGAAGAAACACTATTACTAGAAAGATTCACGAATTGAAGCACTGGGAGGTTCCCAATTCCAGAAGGAATCGTCCAATTGCACCAATAAGACTATAAGGGCAAACCCCGGTGCGCCAAGCGCTCCCCGCCAAGCGGGAGTTGGGAGAGGGAACCATTTGCTAGAGCCTTCCCCTGACAATTGCCAAGAGGTTGTTCGCCAATGTTGGCAATTGCACCAATAAGACTATCCCAAGATAAAAACAGAGTAGTAACTATAAGACAATTCAAACTTCCCAAACTAGAAGGAACAACAACAACAAATACAACGCTAGAACAACAAGAACAAAGACGAAGAACTTCCACTGCACCAATCTGCTGTCCTAACCAATTAGTAATTGAACCAGGCAACAAGAACCTAGAGGTACTAGAAAGATGACAATACTAGAATTGACAATCCGATCAGCACCAAATACAGATTTTACCGATTAAACCCAGAAATTTTGATCCCAACAGCACACATACTGCATTGAACACCAATCTAAACTAAAAGTATCCAACAAAATGAATATAAACACGTATATCAATACAATCAATTAGGGTTTCGGACAGCATTTTCGGAAACACTTAGTTTAATTTAAGATAAATTTTGCAGACAAAGATCGAAACTAGAAATTGAAACTCACCATAATCGATCCCCAAATTATAACCTTCGATTAGTATATATTTCCGATCAACGTCTGGTTTGCGCACGACGGTACAGAGCGGCGGTGCCTCCGGAGTTTGGCCGACTTCTTCTCTCTCCTTCTCTCTGTCGAGAAACCTACGCGCTTTTATATGACTTAGAAATATTTATCAACGCAAGCCAACTATGACTAATTGCTATATTTGCTCTCCTACTTCAAATGACTGAAATTTTTTTTTTTTTTTTTCAATACCTGCAGTTCCCACTTCGCTGACTAATCCCTGATCACCGATACGCCTCAAGATGCTGGCGGAGGTAAATCGCGGATGTGCCCTATGCACCTGGCAAGATTCTTATACTCCGTAATCCCAAGAGAACCCTCCTATAAGGCATTTACATCACTCTTACATCACCACCGGCCGCCCAAATGCTCGCCGAGGCAATTGCATCACTCTTACAACACCAATTGGCTGCTCCAGCTGCTTCTGTCAAGATTCAAACTCCCCACACTGAGGATACAAGCCCAGCAATGCTGCTTCCTTAACTGCACGGATGTGCCCCGGGGGTCTGCCAAGATTCAAACTTCCCACACTGAGGATATAAGCCAGCAATGCTGCTTCCTTAACTGCACGGATGTGCCCCGGTGGGCTCCTAAGGACCCTGAAACCAAGGTAAGAATTAAAGCTCAAAGAATCTCCTTGGGGGGACTCGAACCGGTGACCTTCCCTTCGAAAGACCACCAAGGCACCACTGGGCCAAGGCCCTTTAGGTTCAAATGACTGACATTGTTAACATGTCAAATGGGAATGTATTGGTATCGATATGACTTTAAAGCATACACTCCTTCAAGATTACAATCTATAATACAATACAACTCACATTTAACCGCCACACAATCGATGGTCAAGATTGAGTTTGAGAAAACATAACTGGTGGCTAGGATTGAATATGAAAAATAAATTTGTTTTTAACTTCCCACTCTGCTACAACGGTTACTACCTCTCTAACCGCCACACAAAGAGTGGCTCAGATTTAATCTCTCAAAAGACAAATAGCGGCCTAGATTTGAAGTTGGAAAAAACAAAAAAAAAACTCCCCTACACCGGTTACTAACTAATATAAATAATTAATAATTTTTATTAACAAAATTGAATTTTACTATGTTGATAGTTAAAAAATAATTACTCCCTCCGTCCCATTTCAATTGAGCCACTTTCCTTTTTGGGACGTCCCACTTCAAATGAGTCATTCCATAAATGGAAAGAAGTGAACAGTATTTCGGGCATTTATACCCTCAAAATGTTTATATATTTACAAAAAAAATCATTAATTATACCCTTATAATTTTAACATATTTACAAAAAAACCAATCATTAACTTACTATTCCTCCCACTCATTCTCTCTCTTATTTAATATTTTTAACTTTTACATTCTCTCTCCTCTAATCTTCTACCCACTTTCAATTATTTACTCATTTTTAAAAAAAAATCTTAAAAAGCGTGCAAAGATGTCATGGCTCAATTGAAGTGGAACTGAGGGGGTATTAATTTTAAGTATTAAGCTAAATGGTGAATTTACTAACAAATATTTTTTGTACTGTGCTATTGCTTGCTTGATAATGTCTATTTTGCTTAATTTATATTTTTGTAGAACTTTTTCAACTCATGGAGTCTTTGAGAGGAATAGCAGGCTTGGTAGTCAATATATCTTTTTGCTGTCAAATAACTATTGTTAAATATTTATGTGAATATGACATTTATACAGTTATGATGGTATGTGGTTGGTTGTTTTGTTGTTCTTACTTTCTCCGTTTTCACTCACAATCTGTTTGTGAAAATGCCTCATTATCTCGATATTTATTTGGCTATATTTGGATCGGGGCGATACAACTATTGTACTAAGAGGCTAAGATGAAAGTCTTAAGCTAGGTAAAAAGATGGTAGTGAGTAGAATGTGTTCTTTTAGGGGGTTGTGTGGGGTTGTGTGGGGGGGGGAGAGAATTCATCCTTTCTTTAATTTTTATACAGTCATTTTTGTACTGTCACCGTGCGATCCGCACGGGTGGGTAATACTAGTCTATAATACAATAGAGCTCACATCTAACCGCCACACAATCGATGGCCAAGATTGAGTTTGAGAAAACATAACTAGTGGCTAGGATTGAATATGGAAAATAAATTTGTTTTTGACTTCCCACTCTGCTACAACGGTTACTACCTCTCTAACCGCCACACAAAGAGTGACTCAGATTTAATCTCTCAAAAGACAAAGAGCGACCTAGATTTAAAGTTGGAAAAAACATAAAAAAAAAAAAAAAACTTTCCTACACCGGTTACTAACTAATATAAATAATTAATAATTTTTATTAACAAAATTGAATTTTACTATATTGACAGTTAAAAAATAATTATTAATTTTAAGTATTGAGCTAAATGGTGAATTTACTAACAAATATTTTTTGTACTGTGCTATTGCTTGCTTGATAATGTCTATTTTGCTTAGTTTATATTTTTGTAGAACTTTTGCTACTCATGGATCTAATTGTGAAAAAATAACAATTTTTATAATTGAATAAAAATATTTAAATTTTCATAAAATTATGGTCAAAATTTGATTGAGTTGATCATTAAAGTCAAAGTGATCTAAATTTTTTGAGACGGAGGAAGTATTTGTTTTTATAATTGAGTTGACCATTAAAGTCAAAGTGATCTAAATTTTTCGAGATGGAGGGAGTATTTGTTTTTATAATCTGTTGCAAATAAAAAAAATATGATGTTATATTTCCAAGTCATATATCATGGACATCTTTTTTTGGACAAATTGATCATTTCACATGACATATTACCCGAAGTTAGTTACATGACTAACTTCCGTTAGTCAAAATGCATATTTTGACCTTAATTTAACGCAATACTCCATCTACTTCTATTTCGAATAATCTTACCAACTTTGTCATCCAGAGCGTCTTATTGATAAGTCTCATTTTCTATGAACGAAAGTATATAATATTTATTTATTAATGGGACTCACTTTTAATACTTATAACGACTATCGCCTTACTATTTTCTATCTCATTTTCTCTTTCCTAGCCACTCACAACACCTCAGTGTATCTTCGAATGGAAAAATCCTCATGGGAGGATGTAAGTTTTTGTGTCATTGTTGTAAATTAAGTCGAAAGAAAAGAAAAAAAGGAAAACATAACCAAGAAGCAACAATTTTGAGAGCCAAGAACAAAGGTAAATTCCTTCAAACATATCTATAAAAAAAAACTCTACAATACACGAACAAACAAAATTGAGAAAAAAAAAAGAATACTACACGTCAATTGCAGTCATGCCTATGATTAGTTGTCTTTTTATTTTGGAGACTGTATATATCAAAAGTAACCAAAATCCATGTCAGTTAATTTTATATTTATTTTTCTACACACTTTTATTTTTTTAAAATTAATTAATTTTATATTTATTTTATGACAGTTTCTGACTGTTGGATTGGATTAATGGCTCAGATCGATCCATAACTGCTACGATCCTAGGGCTATTATTAATCTGTTTTAACTTTTTTTTATTTTAAATCGTTTGATTTATTTTCAATTTGTTTGATCCTACGGTTGTAGATTGTCGGTTTCTATTTCAATACATACTCCCTCTATCACGAGATTTTTAATCAAATTGCAATAATTTTAACTATTAATTTAAATAGAAAATAATAATTTTTATAAAAATCTAAAAATCATTATTGAAAATATAAAATTAATTAATTTTAAAAAAATGTCTTTTTATTTTGGAGACTGTATATATCAAAAGTAACCAAAATACATGTCAGTTAATTTTATATTTATTTTTCTACACACTTTTATTTTAAAAAAGTATATTACAAAAGTAACCAAAATCCATGTCAGTTAATTTTATATTTATTTTTCTACACACTTTTATTTTTTAAAAATTAATTAATTTTATATTTATTTTATGACAGTTTCTGACTGTTGGATTAAATATGATGTTATATTTCCAAGTCATATATCATGGACATCTTTTTTTGGACAAATTGATCATTTCACATGACATATTACCCGAAGTTAGTTACATGACTAACTTCCGTTAGTCAAAATGCATATTTTGACTTTAATTTAACGCAATACTCCCTCTACTTCTATTTCGAATAATCTTACCAACTTTGTCATCTAGAGCGTCTTATTGATAAGTCTCATTTTCTATGAACGAAAGTATATAATATTTATTTATTAATGAGACTCACTTTTAATACTTATAACGACTATCGTCTTACTATTTTCTATCTCATTTTCTCTCTCCTACCCACTCACAACACCTCAGTGTATCTTCGAATGAAAAAATCCTCATGGGAGGATGTATGTTTTTGTGTCATTGTTGTAAATTAAGTAGAAAGAAAAGAAAAAAAGGGAAACATAACAAAGAAGCAACAATTTTGAGAGCCAAGAACAAAGGTAAATTTCTCCAAACATATCTATAAAAAAAACCCTACAATACACGAAACACACAAAATTGAGAAAAAAAAAAAAGAATACTACACGTCAATTGCAGTCATGCCTATGATTAATTGTCTTTTTTATTTTGGAGACTGTAAATGTTGAATAAGAATACAAGGGTGGATGGGTGTTGTTATTTTTTTAGGTTAAAAATGAATAGAAGAGTGAGTGTATGAAGTATACATAAAGGAGTGTAGGGTTGGGTGGGTTACATAGTAATAGTTGGAGTGAGTGTTTTGAATGAAAGAGGGGTGTGATTGGGAAGTGGTCGATGAAACAGATTGACGAGGGTACTAATTCGGTTCTTCTTCAACCCTTAAAACTTTTGTAAGTATAATCAAATTTAGTGCACATAATTTGCATAATGTTATGATATTATCTAATAAGCATTTTCTTTTCAGTCATGGGACACCAACTCAATCTCATTTCAGGCCGGATGTGATATTTTCATGTAATAAGTAACATATATTTCAGCTTTGGAACGAGTACTTTTATTCATCAAGTCAAACTTTCTTGAAAGTGCTGAAAAGTTTGGGGAGATATCTTATAAGGTAAGCTTGCTATTGTTATTCAGGAATATTTGCAATTTGTTTCCATGTCTTTACTTAGCTTTGTTATTGCAGGCACTCAGAATAATTGATATACTTGATCAAGATTTTATTTTCGATAGTGTATCATTTTAGAGCATAATTTCTCTATAATAGTATTGGAAGTTTGGAAAACAGCAACTCAAAGGATAGTGAGCGGGTTTGAGGTTACATGAAAGAGGGTGAGGTAAGGGGATGAGGGTAAAGAGGAAAGTGGGTGGGGGTTGGGATTATGTAATTTGGTTAACTTTAGTTAATTGAAATCATACTTTCTTATAATTTTCTTTTTGGTTATAATAATAATTTTATCAATCTTATTTTGGCTATATTGTAGAATATGATTTTACTTTCTATTTTTCTTTTTGTAACAAATACCAAAGAGACAGATTTATTTTTGAAATGTTCAATTAAAAATCAGGAACTATTATGTATGTAATGGATCATTAATATTGTCGTTCTTGCAATCAAATGAAAATTTTAAGAGTTTACAATTTGATGATAGATACTAGACTTATGCATTTTGAGAGTTTGATCTCAAACACACTATATTTATGTTGTACTGTCACCGTGGCTTGGCACGGGTAGGGAAGTACTAGTCTATAATACAATAGAGGAAGGGTTTAACAGCCTCTTGTCCCCCATAAAGAGAGTCTGAGATTGAAAGTTGGCAAATTGATTCGACGGCTGAAAATTATCTTCCTCCTCAACTGTTTTTAAACTTCCCCACTCCTCTCCTTCACAAACCACATCCCAGTTTTTAATCTCTCTTCTAATATAATCAGTCATAAATTTAAATCGTCAACCAACAACAAATATTTAGATCTACACTCACAAACACACCCAGATTCAACACATACAAATGAATACAACCAAATTCATACACACCTGATCTATACAGATCCGGTGGATCTACACATACACAAACACAAAAAAAAAATATTTAAGAAGTAAATGTGGTGCTGGGAAGGTAAAGGAGTGGTGGGGAAACGGTGGAATGGTGGCGGGGTGCCGATGGGAGGGGTTGGCGGCAGAGAGGGTAAGGATGAGAAAGCGAGAAAAAGAGAAAGAAAAGAGAGACGGAGAGAGCGAGAAAGAGACTTAGTCAAACTTGAAGGAGGCGTTGGCGACGTCGGCAATGATGGTCACCGTCAAGGTGATTCAAAGGTAGAAGAAGTGGGAAGGGGTGTTGGGAAGGGAAAGTAGTGTGGCGAGACGGTGGAAGGGAGGTGAGAAGGGTGGCGGCGAGGAGAATGTGGGAAGGGTGGCGGTGAAGAAAAGGTGGGAAGGGTGACGGTGGGGAGAGTGGGGGATGAGGGAAGTGGAAAAGAGAGAGATAGAGGGTAAGGGTTTTTGTGGAGTGGAATTATGAAATGGGGAGGGGTGAAATGGGGGTGCGCTGATAGTGGGTTTGGGTAAGTGGGCTGGGCCAGAGGATTAGGGTTAGTTGATTAGGAAAAATTAATTGGGTGGGGTTTAATTAAGGTAGTGGAGATAGATGACAGTGGGAAGATGGTGGTTTGTGATGGCGGTGGTTTGTGGTGGTGTGCGATGATGGTGGAACGGTGGTAGGCTGTAGTGGCAGGAAGTAGGGTGAAAGGTGAAGTAGGGTGAAAGGTGGTGGTTACTGAAGAAAAAATTAAATATGCCAATTTTGTTCTCAATTAAGAGAGTTAGGAAATTGTTAGGTTATGGGGGCAATTTGAAAATTTGCCCGTAATTAACATGTTGATGCCTATTAACAGCCGTTAGTGATTTAGGTTGATTTGGTTAATTTATGTATAGTACGCAGGTTAGTGGGGTGGCTGAGATTCAAAATGTGAATGGGCAGGTTTTAATTGAAATATATGCTTCCTCCGTCCCAAATGAATGTTAAAAAAATGTTCTAATTTACTCTTGAAAAGTGTAAACTTGGAGATTCATTTTGGGATGTAGAGATTATCTAATTTACCTTATTAGTATCAATTCTTAGTTCTAACTCTAATTGACATTGATGTACTTCTACAACATTTTTAATTAATGATCCGCTGATATTTCAATTAACATGTTTCTATTATTAGGTTGAAATTGAATATGGATTTCTCTGAATCTACCAAAGTTGTTTAGAATAGGATCCAAAAAATTGAGCCAGACAACGTCTCTAAGATAATAGGTTATCTCCTATTACAAGATCATGGTAAGAGGGATATGATCAGATTGGCCTTCGGCCCTGATAACTTAATCTACTCTTTAGTTACCAAGGCTAAAACAGACCTTTCACTATCCTCAAAAACCTCACTTTCCTCTTCATTGTCACTTTCTCCATTAACCATTCGAGTTCCAACTCCAGTGGAATTTGTTCCTCAAGGTTGCTCTTCCTTTCCTGATGAGTACCGAATTCAATTCACCACCAATTACAATTGCAAAAAAGAGGAAAGTAAGTAGGGTGGGGATAGGAGGGGGCAGGAAAGAAGAAAGTTAGTATAGGTGGGGGGTTCTTTATATTTTCTACACCTGACCATCATGTATACTGTCTCGTGTCATTGACACGGGCATCTGAGTACTAGTCCTAATTAAATGAGTGTTACTTAAAAAAAAAAAAAAATGAGTGTTTACTTTTGGGCCACTTCCTCTATGATCCTTCGGCCATAGCATAATGCCATAAAAGACTAGATATTTTAAAATATTCACAAACACCCCTTGACATTTCAAGGACTTCTCTACCCTTCAAAGTGGAGTGATGCGCTCACCTTCTTATTTCTTGTCAAATATCTAGTTGAAGTATAAGACTAGTTGGACTTTTATAGTTGAACTATAAGAATCATTTTTTCACTTTTTCACATTTAAGAAAAATAAAAAAAGATATTTTATTAAAAATAACTAATAGTTTAACAATCAAACTCACTTTAATCTAAAAGTTCAACTATCAGACTCATTTTTTCACATTCTTTCACATTTTAAAGAAAAAAATTGATATTATATTAAAAATAACGCCCATGGTTTAATTATCGAATTAAATTTAATTTGATAGTTCAGCTATAAGACTCATTTTTAAACTAAAAATAACATAATTTTTCTCATTTCTTGAAATGTATTTCTTTGGTAAATCCCAACAAAGTACCTCCCTTAACAAAAAAATAACATAATTTTTCACAGTTCTGGAAATGCCTTTCTTTGGAGAATCCTACCAAAGTACCTCTTTTGAAACTTTATCATATGTAAATTTTTCTTTTTATCTTGATGGTTATCTATAATATGTCTCTTAAAATAGATCGCCTTCATAGCCAATTTATCAGGCATAAGTCCAAAATGGTTTGTCGAGATCTTCACACTTCTCATTCGCCTTTATTCAGTCACATGTTTCCAATGTTGTATAGTATGAATCATTGTTTAATCCCCGATAGTTTGCACAATCTTGAGCATCACTTTGTTTTTATACAAAGGAATTTGAGTACTTTTCCTTGGCATATTGTTACTTCTCCCTTTCTCGTTAAATAGTGTTGTAAACCATTCAATTTTTCTATCTCCAAAACACCTCTAAACCTCAATATATAGGTATTCTTTCAGATCCCACTCTTTCTTCACTCTCATCTTTTTCAATGTCACTTTTGCTTCACCATTTTGATTATTTCACATAAATTCTCTATTAACCATGCTCGAATAGATGTGTAAAATTTTAATATCATGCTCTCAGTTGCCATTGAAAAATGTATCAAAGTGAAACCTCCACCTATTTTTTATCTCCTTATTCTATCAAGAACTCTTTGGTCTATACATTTAACTCTCACAATATCTCATGTCTTCTATCCCTTACACGAGCAAGTTTATTATTGCCCTTTTCTCGTTCTTTTGTATGTGTGTGTGTGTGTGTGTGTGAGTAGTGAAAAAAAAATTAAGTATAAAGCTCTTGAATTACCTTTACTCTTGTGTTTCATGCTATCATTTATGCTTCTATTTTAGTCTCCTTATACTTATCATAGTCCTTATTGCTCTCTCTTTTAACTAATAATTTATAGCATTCTCGTTTGCTCTTTATTGCTTGCCTCACTTCATTGTTCCACCAAAATGTATCCTTATTTGGTAGCACGATCATCTAGATTCTCATAGGACTTCTTTTGTTTTATCTTTTATTTATATTCTATCTCAATCCAAGTTGAATATATGTCAATATTCATGCTACAAGACTAAATACTAGTAGTGGTCATCTTAGCCCAAACTGTAAATCCTAAAATCCTTCCGCAAATGAAGATGAGAGAAAGGTTGAGAATTAGATTAAAAGTGATACATTTATATATTGTAGAGACGATGATAAAGTAGGTGGGCCAACCGTTATAATTACGTGTTTGTGTGTGTTAGAATTGCGGTTTCGGGGATTGTAGAGGGTTTGGGAATTAGATGATGAAGGAAATTGAGAGAGATGATCGAGGGAGTCTTAGTGATCGATGGTTGTGGGTTATGCTACAAGGGTGACGACGTGTGAAAGGAAATTAAAGGAAGGAGATAGGGAGAGAGAAAAGGGAAAAGGGATTCCATCAATGTATCAATTGTAAAGGGTAAAGGTGGGGGATGGGGAAAATGCAGGGGGGTGGGGAAGATGTACGAGGGAGTGGGTGGGGGAGTAATGCAAGGGCAGGCATGGGGGAGGGGGAGGGAAGGAGAGAGGGGAGAGTGAAGGGGGATGGTTGTTGGTACTAGGGGTGAGGGAGGGGAAGAAAGGTGAGATGCCCATTTTCATTTTAGCAATTGTTTAGTTTATAGTGAGACGCGCTATAAAGAAAGTGTATAGTTTGTAGTGAAACGGAGGGAGTACTTTCTCCGACCCCTCTTAAATTGCAAAACTTACCCGATTTTGTGTCTTACTGAAATTGCAAATTTCAAAAATGAAAAGTTTATAATGTTTGTAAATTAATGGAATCCCATTTATTTGTAAGACTCACATCAACTAAATCATTTACTATTTTCTACATCACTTCTCAACCACCTTAATATTATATAATTTGATCTCCTCAATTTTCGTGAAATGACGATTATTTTACAAGCTTGAGGTGGGACTAAGGGAGGGAGTACTACGAGTGTTCACGATCAGATTTGATTCAGTTTTCGTCAAAAAAAAAATATAAAATTTGATAATATGTTTCTATAAAATTTTGTAACTGGGACCGAACTAATACATGTAAGAACCATAACAATGGTTTTGGTTCTACGGTTCTAAATGTGCAATTATATTTTTTTCAGTTTTTTTTCTTATTGTCATAATTTGCATGAATTTTTACTTCTTTAAATTATTAATTCGAGAGAGAAGGTCAAAATTTGGGATTCAATGGCAATTTTAATCGGGAATAAATTGAAAGTAATTTAGAATATTCTTTTGGGTAGTTCTTAAAAGTATGCACTCCCTTCGTCCCATAGATATATGCACTTTTTGGGAGGGTGCGGGAATTAAGGTACAAGGTGAAAAAGGTGATGTGTTGTGAGTGTAGATGGTTGGGTAGGAGAGAGAAAGTGGAGTAGTGGGTAATGGTTGTGAGTAGAGAGAAGTGGGTCCCATTTCCATTTTAGGAAAGTGCAGATTAATTCCCGCATCCTCCCAAAAAGTGCATATATCTATGGGACGGAGGGAGTATATAAAAATAGGATCGCCAATTCAGCTTCCTATTTAAAGCAATTTCACGCGCTTTCTTTGGTTTCTAAATATGGCATCCCAAATTTTCTGTAAGCGCTGTAGTTTTTTCTTTAGCGATTTTTTTTTATACGAGCGCAAGATTTATATTGCGCACGAGGTGCTTTGCATGCTGTTGGGTTTTTTTTTTATTGAAGTAAAAATCATGACACTTGGTGTTTTGGACATGAGAGCAAGATTTCTGTTTTGTTCGGCTTCTAAAGCCTGCCTATATTTCTCATTATCATTTAAACCCTCAGTTTCTTCAAGATGTGCATAAATAAAGTATTGTGCAAGTATCAAGCCAAGTACGAATATCATGGGTGACTCAGGAATAAAATAGCGTCCTACGTGGATAAGTCAACTTTAACAGTCAAACCACCATATCGCCATTTTGGGGTCAAGCGACTTGAAAGTAGCATGAGGACAAGCTAAGAGGGAGAGAAGCGAGATCATTAATTATAGTGAGATGGTTATCTCGCTCAAATCATAATACACAGCAAATGGATCATTGGTCAAAATGGAGAATAGGCGATATCATTATATACGGCGAGATGGGAATCTCGCTCACTTTTCTAAGATCCCATTATGGAGCAAGTAAAGTTCGGCGAGATGATCATCCTAGGCGAGATGGGGATCCCGCTTAAAAGGTATATGATATTTCATTAAATGTGGCTCAATAAAGGGGGACCATCTCTGACACAAAGGTTAGCATTAAATGAGACAAGATACGGCTATTACTGTAGGCGCCCCAGAATTCCATAATACGAGGAAAAGTCGGCTAAAGTTGGTGGGAGCTAATCAGAAGGATCACATCAACATATAATATCATGATATCACCCTATCACCTATCTTCTTATCATCTTATCATGGGAAGAGGGTATAAATAAAACCTTCATCTTACAAGTTAAGTAAGTCATTTCTTCTTACTCTTAGGCCCTACATTTCATTTTATGAGCTTATTCCATAACAGATACTTACTCTCACACCGGAGGGGATTTAGTCGGAGAAGCCCTCGGCTTAGCTTACGGTGTTCATCGTGCAACCTTTAGTGGACGATCGTGCCAGATTTTCTCACGAGGAGATGACGTGGGGTACAGTCATCATAGCTCATTTTCTGGTAGCATCAGTTTGGTTCCATTGCCGGGAACGAGTTCTTCTCCAACAAAGACCTTTTTCATCTTAAAGGAGCCCATATTAGAAGTCAAAAGTGATTAGTATTGTTGTGCTTGGTGAGTTCAAATGGAGCCAGTCGGTACTTCAAAAGTGAGACCCTTGAAATCGGTTGTGGAGATTCCCACTCCACTCAAGAATCTGGAAGACCCGCCTCAAAATTCTCGGGATACCTTCCACACGAGAACATTGAGAAGGAGACATCAAACTCATTCCGGTTTAAGGAGAGGTGATGGAAGAACGGAGAAGGAAAAGGAGAAGGATGCCTTCGCAACAGAAAAAGCAGCGAGGGCTCAAGAGGCTCTCTATATCGAGCAGCAAATGATTTGTTGCTCGAATTGCTAAAAAACAATCGGAAGCTGGAGGAGATGGGCGAGATGCCTTCGGCGCTCCCCAAGGAGATAGTGGGTAATATGTTGTTGACACCATCAAAATTTCCAGGGCATAGCAGAGGCGATAAAGCGGTGCGAAGTGAGGAGGTGACTCAAGGAAAGTCAAGAGGGCGGAAGGCTCTGTCTCCATCCAGAAGAAGGAATGACGGTGGAGAGGAAGGAAACCGAGGAAGGCGGGTTGAAAAATAAAAGGAAAGGGTGAGCAAGCATAAAGAGAAATCGAAGTCGCGACATGACAAGGAGAGAGAGGAGGAAAGAAAAAGAAGAAGGGTTCACTATGTATATCAGGAGCAGGAGAAGATTCTTATTATTATCAGTACTCCGATTCGGAGTTGGACACTGGATCGAAGTATGACAGTACATATACTCCGGGCAAGTCGCAAAGAGAAAGGGTTCCGGGCAAGCCACGGGTTCCGAAGAAGGAGGAGCAGAAGGAAGACGCGGATTGGAAGGTGGAGATAGCCAAACAAATTGCGGATTTGAGGAGGACCACTAATGAGGTAACTGAAGAGAAGAATTCCTACTTATATCCTTTTGCTCAGAGGATAAGGGAATTAGAGCCTGATCCAGCGTTCAGGAAACCGTATTTGTCCAAGTATGCGGGAAGCACCAGGGCAAGGAATCATGTCACAAACTTTGAGGTGACGATGTCGCTCCTGACTAACGATGATGCAACTAGGTGCAAGGATTTGGCAAGCACTTTAAATTCACACGCGCTATAGTGGTTTTTATCCCAACCTGTTGGATCCATCTTGAACTATGGCGACTTCAAAGCAAAGTTCTTATCTCGCTTCAGCCATTCGGGAGCTTGCCCAGTTAAAAAGCAGGATTTGTGCAACATTAGATAGAGGGAGGTGGAATCGTTGTTGAGTTACATGGATAGATTTAAAGCCTTATCTGATCAGATCGCGAACACCAGCCAAGAATCATTAGTCATGCTCTTCTCCGCGGGTTTGGACCCAGGATATTTCAAGAGAGAAGTTGGGATGAGGACTCCTAAAACCTTGGATGAGATGTTTGAGTGGGTATGTGGATTCACAGGAGGTGGTGAGACGGAATTTGCAACTGTTCAAGTTGCTGCTCCAAGAAAATCTGCTAAAGAGCGAATTGAAATGGTAAGGACAGAAGGAAGAGAAGCACCTAGAGGAGGGAGGAGAGACTGGACTAAGGAGAAGGAAAGGGAAGCTTTCAAGGAGCAGGTCTTCACCAAACTAAAATTGAATCAAAGCAAGTTGATGAAGGTGGTCCGCCTGCCACCACCCCGCGAGATGAATAAGGAGACCCTTGAGAGAAGAGATAAGAGCAAATACTGCGAATATCACATAGATGTTGGGCACGTTACAAATGACTGCCTTAATCTCAAAAGGGTGCTTCAGGCAAAAGTAGACAGAGGCGAGATGAAAGAGTATGTTGAGCGAGATGATGCAAGGCGGGATGGAGGGGCAAGGCGAGCTGAAGAAGTGAGAAATGTTATTGATGTAATTAGCGACGCTATCCCCTTCATTACCCAGCTGAATAACCAGGTGATGTACCTCTCACATACCTTTCATGTCCCAGCTTATTCACCAGGGGAGGAAAGGATCATAAGTTTTCCGAGAAGGGAATTGGCGACTTCGACGATCCATGCCTTTGGTAATTTCAATCTTTCCTCCAGGTAATAAACTCCAGAGGGTGTTGGTAGATAGGGGGCCGGTCAGAATATTCTTTATTATGAGGCGTTTAGAAGAATAGGTTTGACAGAGGCACATCTCACTCCATACGAAGGAGTTCTTGAAGGTTTCACTAATTACACAGTCAGGGTAAAGGGAACCATCACCTTAAATGTGGAGGTGCAAGATGAGGATCAAGATGTTGATAAAAGGAGACCAAGAAGCGTTGAATTCATGGTGATCGATCTCGTCTCGCCGTATAATGCAATAGTTGGGATACCGTTCATGTAAAGCCTCTAAATGGTGGCTTCCATACCACACCAGAGGGTGAAAATTACCCACTCAAAAGGGATTGCTTGTATTCGAAGTCAGTCATTGACGGCCATCAGAAAGAAGATAGAGATGCAGAAATCAAAGAAGATAGTTGCCGTGGCTAATGGAATAGTGATAGGAGAGCCAAGTATACATATGATTTTAAACCCCTGTGAGGGGGAGGGGAAGAGTGGGAGGGAACTGATAGTATGAAGGACGGGTCGGTAATCATATGTTGGCCAGATCAGATGCAAGCGAGATGGGAATGTATGGAAATGGAGGATATAGGAAATGAAAGCGAGAATGCACATGTAGAGCCTATGTTAGTACTTGTGGAGGAGTTGAATGAAGACGATGTGGGAATGGAAATTGAAGAAGAGGAGAAAATGGATGAAGAAATCATTTTCCGTAAAACATTTTCCGTGAAACAAACGGAGCCTTAGTATAATATAACTAGGATGAATGTCAAACAAAAATGGACATCTTTCAGTTTATGGGGGGGGGGGGGAGGTTTAAATTTTTAACATAAAAGTATTATTTGATAATTTGGGCCACATTAATAAATGGAAGAGATAAAAACGGGATGTTGTGAATTTTAAAGAAAACCGCCCAAAGTTCCACTTCAAAATTATAGGTGAGTTTTTTTTTTTTTAAATTATCGTTAAGTTGCAAAATAAAAGGGGAGAGCTTTGATAATTATTAGGGAGACTTGAGAATCTTACGAATTAAAAGGGGAAGGATTTTTGGGAGAGTGTTTATTATTATTTTTTTAAATTATCATTAAGTTCCCTGATTTTTTTCTCAAAATATTCCTTTTTAAAAATATAATTTTCAAAATAACAATCCTTCCAAACTATTTGCCAAAATGTCCAATTTTTTCCAAACTCGCTAAATGGTTCAAACTTACCAAATGAAATGGCAAGTTCTTTTTTTTTTTTTTTGAAATTTCCCTATTTTATTAATGCATTTTAAGAAAATGAGGTTAAGAAAATGAGGTGGTAATGAAACTCGCCAATTGATTTGGTGAGTTTAAGCAAGATTCAAACTCGCCAATTGATTTGGCGAGTTTAAGCGAAATTTTAACTCTCCATTCAGCAAATTACAGATAAAAGAAGAAAGAAAAAAAGAAGAAAGGAAGAAGAAGAAGAGAGAAAAGGAATACATTTTTTAAGACTGGGCTTTATTTGAGGCGTTGATTGAGAGATGGAGTCCGTAAACCCATACATTCCACCTCCCTGTTGGTGAGATGACCATCACATTAGAGGATATTGGGATGCTGTCCAGGTTGCCAATTGATGGATTACCCGTTACCGATTCAGATTTGCCCGTGGTTCCAGATTGGCGGAGCTTATGTGTAGAGCTTCTAGGTGTTGTTCCACCTGATGCAGCGTTTGATGAAAGTAGTCTAAAGTTTAATTGGCTTAAGACACATATTCTGAGTTTGGTAGTCTTCCCGCTGATTTCCCCCTGGACTTGGTTGATAGGTAAACGCATGCCTATATATTGATAGCCCTTGGGGTTAATGTGATGCCAGATCGTATTAACAGCAAGGTGAAGTTGTTTTATCTTCCTTTAATTAGAGATATTGAGAGGATACACATGTACAGTTGGGGTAGTGCATGTTTAGCCTTTTTATATAGGGAACTTTACTGCGCCACTCACCCCGAGACTAGCCATTGCAGTGGATTTCTGAATATTCTACAGGTATGCTATAACATTTCAATTAAACGTTATGATGTTGTTTTCTTTGTTTCGTTTTTTTTTTTGGTTTGAAATCATATGTTTTGATAGTATTTCATATATATTTTTTATTGATACAGCTTTGGGCATGCATGTGATATGTTGCTATATACGTAACCTATTTCTCTTAGGACAAATGAGGATCAGGACAACCTTCTCTTGTCGAGCAATATCACCAATATCACTGTAAAAAGGGTAATTTGCTCTCTCATACCTCCGATTTTCTGGTGCTTTATAATGAACCAAATGTGTTTCTAAGTTACCATCAATCGGGCCATCATCACCATCCCCCAAATCTTTATCAGAATCACTACTACGCTCTTTATATCCATCATCATCATCATCTAGTAATGCATCTACATCCGTGTCTTCTTCTTCATAATCTTCATCATCTTCCGAATTCTCATCATTAACAAGATCATTTTGGTATGCCCTATCATCATAATTTGATGTTTGGGTTGATACAAGTGTTTGTGTACTTTGACCAACCCATGCATCACAGTAGCAACTTGGTGAATTCCCATAAAAGGTCTCCGTATTACGTGTTTCAAACTGTTCATAATGTCAATTCTCAATCAATTTGATGATCATATACAACTACAAATTACTCAACCCACCATATTTAGCAGAATTATCGAACATTATATCTATAACCGCATCATTTTCAATACGAAAAGGAAAGTATAAACCAATACATCTATCAAATGAATGGGGATACCTACAAATTATTTTCAACTCATATAAACTCTGATCCACACGCATCGCTTTATATAATTTATCAACCAATTGATTGTATCTCCATCTACAATGATACCTAATCGCACATTTCGGCCCTTTTTGAAAATGAGGACCATCAAATGGACATTCATCATCACCTCCCCAATATCACATAAAAATGAGTGAATATCCGTTCATTTTTAACCATACATTACAAAATCAAAGTATAAAAACATTAAAAAATCTAATTTTAACATTCATATATATATATATATATATATATATATATATATATATATATATATATATATATTACTAACTCTATATATAAACACAAGTAATTTGTACTTTTGACTAATTATAAAGTTGTAATATGTAAAAATAGAGTATTTTTCAAACCACTCTTCTTCTCCCTTTCTCTCTATTCTCAACGATGGGTTTAAGGACTGTAAGATTCTGTTCCCAACCTTATTCGGAAAAAAAATTCGATTAAACTCGCCAAATCAATTAGCGAGTTTGAATCTCGCTTAAACTTGCCAAATCAATTGGCGAGTTTCATTACCACATCATTTTATTAAAATACAGGAATAAAAAAGGGAAATTTTCAAAAAAAAAAGGACTCGCCATTCCATTTGACGAGTTTAAACGTACAAATGTCAAACTCGCTATACCATTTGGCAAGTTTTTAAAAAATGGACATTTTGGCAAATAGTTTGGAAGGTTTATTATTTTGGCAATTATATTTTAAAAAATGAATATTTTGAAAAAAAAATCGGTTTTCCCTTAAATAAAAACTTATGATTTTTTAAGAAAAAGTTCTATAAATTCGTAGTTTTTTTCTTTTTAACATTAATATATTCATAGTAAAAAATAAAATTGAACCCATATATTCATACATAAAATGAAAGTTAAGAATGATATATCTACTTAAGTGAGGATATTTTTTTATAAAAGAGTTATGATATCTCTTTTATATCTTTTATAATAAGAAATAGATAAAGCTGGATATTAACTAAAATTTTATGCATAAAATTATTATTTTTAACCAGATTTATAATTGCTTACAAAATCGCATTTGTAGCATTTTTTAATCGAAAATAATTCAATTACATGTTGTTTTTTAATCACAAACCTATCGATATAGTACATGGAAAAAATCTTAAATCAATCGATATAGTACATACATACATATTAAAAGCGTTTTAGTCATTTCTAATATTATAGTATTATAGTGAGTAGGTCTCCGGAGAAACGCGTTTCTTCATAAGTTATGGAGAAACGTGTTTTTTTAAAACTTCTGGATATCAGTCTCAAAATTTCTGGATATCAGTCTCAAAGGTTCTGGATATCCTTTCAAAAGGTTCTGGATATCAGTCTCAAAACTTCTGGATATCAGTCTCAAAACTTCTGGATATCCTTTCAAAAGGTTATAGATATCCTTTCAAAAGGTTCTGGATATACTTTTCACTGATTTCTGGATATATATTTGGTCAAGGTCATGACCAATACAAAATTTCTGGATATCCTTTCAAAAGGTTCTGGATATCCAGAAACCCGTTTCTCCATAACTTATGGAGAAACGCGTTTCTCCCTAGATTTTGGCTATTATAGTACATATACATATTAAAAGCGTTTTAGTTATCATTAGTGTACAAATGCATATGTTAAAAAATTTACATGTATTTTTGTAACAATGCTTATTCTTTTTTCTTTTTTTTTTCCCACAATTTTATGATCCTTTATCACAAAGCGAACGTTCAAACTGATTTTTCACGAGCTAATATAATTATTTGAATATATTTAGCTTGGGAAAGAGAGAGTACATACCAAATTAATATAAAAAATATGCCTTCTAATATTTTAAAAAATATTTCTTAAAAATATTAAAAATAAATAAATTATTGTTGTGTATCGCACGAGTTTGAATCCAGTAGTGTACACTGTACATCGAAAGATAGAAAGTAAACAGCCTGTGGACATACATAGCAGTTTAACACTTGTAGCTATAACAATTCTTCTCTACTGATGGAAAAGAATGGAGACACACAATAGTCAAGACTCAATTAAGAGATAGTATGTATTAACAACAAAACTTAGGTGGTATTTGATATCAATCACTTAATATACTTGTTGATTAATGACAATTTTAAAAAAATTGAGGCTTTGTAAGTGATGTGCACAAATAAAAGTCAATCCACGTGTCAGCCAAAATATGGAGGCCTTAGGTGACTCAGCAAGAAAGAGATCAACTATGTGGAAAAGTCAACCCCAGTAGTCAACGCCGATGTCAGAGTCAAGCGGTATAGGAAGAGCTTCTGCTTACCTTAAAGCGTGGAAGCGAGATAAGTTGCATAGGAGGACGACCAATTATCAATGAGAAGGACAACGAGTGGTGTATCTCGCCTAATCCTATATCTCGCCATCAAAACTATCGTTCCTTTTGGTGTATCAAGTGTATCCCACATCCAGTAAGGCGAGATGAGTATCTCGCATAATATAAAAAGCGACATCTCTGATAAGAAAGGATAACATTAAATGAGAAAGGACAGCATTAAAGGAGAAAGGACAGCATTAAATCAGATATTAAATGTGGCCAAGAGCCATCAAACGACTAAGCCCCCAAAATTACTGGATATTCGATATATCCGGATAAAGGGTGTATTTAACTGGTACACGTGTCAGATCCAGCTGCCTTATCACCTACTTCAAATGATGCTTCCATATCATACGCTACTTATCAAGATCAACCAACCGCCTCATCACCGGGCTTATCATAGGTGTGGGTATAAATAGGATGGTTTTATCCATAAGAAAGGTATATTGCTTTCTACTGCCTTCAAGTTCTCTTTCTCTCTATACATTATCTGTCCAGTCACCGGAATTCTTACTCTCAGTCTCTCACACCGGAGAGGCTTTAGCCAGAGTAGCCCCCCGCTTAGCTTACAGTGCTCATTTTGCAGGCCGTTCTTGGAGTTCACAGCCATTTCCATCCTACGTGGGCGCTTAGTGGAGGCTCTTCTCGGAGTTCTATTTTTTAGTAGCATCAGTGTGGCTCCATTGCCGGGAACGAGTTTCTTCTCCAAGAAAGGTTTTATTCATCCCGCGGAAACCTAGAAGAATTTTCTTGTGTGTTCGTGATAGTGACGAAAAGGAAGAAATATTAGATGGAGCAGACGGGTACTTCAAAGGGAAGGATTCTCAAGTCAACTTCGAGATTCAAACTCCAAACAAAAATTTGGAGGATCCCCCTCCAAACTCTAAAGACACATTTCTTACTGAGGCCTCAAGAGGAAGACACCAAACTCCTTCTGGTTCCAAGAGGGGGGGAGATAGAATGGATAAGAACAAAGGAAAGGACATCCCAGTGGCGGAAAAGGCAGCTAAAACCCAGGAGGCTTTGCATATCAAGCAGCAGAATGATTTGTTATTGCAGGTGTTAACGAATAACCGGAAGTTGGAAAAGTTAGGCGAGATGCCCACTGCGATCCCTAAGGAGATTATGGCTAAGATGCTGTTGACACCATCTGAGTAACCGAAGCCCTGTAAGGGTGGTGAGTCGAGGTGGAGTGAAGAAGTTACCCAAGGGAAGTCAAGGAGGCGGAGTTCCTCTCCATTCAGGGGAAGGAGTGGCAATGGAGAAGGAAGAGATCAAGAAAGGCGAGATGAGGAGAGAAGGGAGAAGATAAATGAAGTTAGGGGAAAGTCAATGTCGCGGCATGCAGGAGAGGGAGAGAAAGAGCAAAAGAAAAGGAAGGTGCATTATGTGTCCGGAGAAGGGGAAGATTATTATTATTATCAGTACTCGAATTTGGAGTTGGATTCGGGTTCTAGATATGATAGCACCTACTCCCCACCCAAAGCGCGAAGAGAAAGGAGACCTAAGAAGCCACCGCAATCAAGGAAGGAGGAGCAAAAGAATGATATAGACTGGAGGACTGAGATTGCCAGACAAATAGCATATTTGAAGAAAACCACTGATGAAACAGCACACGAAAAGGATTCATATTTATATCCGTTTGCTAAGGCAATAAGGGAGGCCGAGCCCGATCCGACTTTCAGAAGACCAGATCTACCAAAATACGAGGGCAATACCAGGGCAATAAATCACATCACGAGCTTTGAAGTGACCATGTCCCTCTTGACCAACAAGGAAGCAATAAGGTGTAAGGCCCTAGCAAGTACCCTCACATCGCATGCACTGGAATGGTTTCTATCCCAGCCTGTAGGAAGCATTGTGAGCTACAATGATTTCAAGGCAAAATTTTTATCGCGGTTTAGTCAGTTGGGAGCCTGCCCAGTTAAGAAGCAAGACTCGTGCAACATTAGGCAGATAGAGGTGGAGTCACTGATGAGCTATATGGAGAGGTTCAAGGCTCTGTCTGACTAAATACCTGACACTAGCCAAGAGTCATTGGTTATGCTATTTTCTGCGGGGTTGGCGCCAGGTTACTTTAAGAGAGAAGTTGGTATGAGGATTCCCAAAACCTTAGGCGAGATGTTCGAGCGGGTTAGAGGTTTCTCTGGAGGCGGTGAGCCGGAGGTCGCCTCTGTGAAAGCGACTAATCTGAATAAGGTGGTTAAGGAGAGGATTGATTCAGTAAGGACTTATACAAGAGAGACATCCAGGGGAGGACGAAGAGAATGGATCGAGGGAAGGGAGAGGGAACCTTTTAGAGAGCAGGCCTTCATAAAGCTAAGACTACCTCCAGGTGAGTTGATGAAGCTAGTCCTCTTACCTCCCGCCCTCGAGATGAGTAAGGAGACACTGGAGCAACGAGATAAAAGCAATTACTATGAGTATCACAAGGACATTGGACATGTAACCGATAATTGCCTCAATTTGAAAAGGGTGCTTCAAGCAATGGTGGATAGAGGCGAGTTAAATGAATATGTAGAGCGAGATGGTGGAGCAAGGCGAGATGGTGGAGTCAGGTGAGATGGTGGAGTCAGGTGAGATGGGGGAGCTAGGCGAGACGAAGAGATGAGGAATGTCATTGATGTAATCAGGGAAGCAATCCCCAGCATCACACAGCTAAACAGCCAGATAATGAGCCTATCTCACACCTTTAATGTACCCGCATATCCACTGGGAGAAGAGCGGATCATCAGCTTTGCAAGAAGAGAGTTGGCGAGATCAACCATCCACTCCAATCAACCATTGATTATTTCAATCTTCCCACCCAAAAACGTCCTCCAAAGGGTGTTGGTGGATACGGGGGACAGCAAAAATATTCTGTATTATGAAGCATTTAAAAGGATGGACATGACAGAGGCTCACCTCACTCCCTATGAGGGTGTTCTAGAGGGTTTTACAAATCATACGGTTAGAGTAAAGGGCACGATTACCCTCGATGTGGAGATGCGAGATGAAGATCTAAACGTGGATAGAAGGAGGGCGAGCAGTGTGGAATTTATGGTTATTGATCTTGTCTCTCCATATAATGCAATAGTGGGAATCCCTTTTCTGCAGAGCTTTGAGATGGTGGCATCTGTGCCACACCAAAGGGTAAAATTCCCTACTCCTAAAGGCATTGCATGTATCATAAGTCAGCCATTGTCAGCCATAAGAAAAAAGATTGAAATGCAAAAGTCTAAAAAGATAGTTGATGTGTTGAAGGGAATCGTTATCGGGAGTTCGCGAGTCAATATGATTTCTAACCCTTTTCAGGGGGGAAAAGAGTGGGAAGAATAGAAAGTATGAAGAGCGGGTCGGCAATCATATGCTGCCCAAATCAATCATTGGCAAGATGGGAGTGTGTAGAGATAAATAGCATGGAGATCGAAAACCAAAATGTAGAGCCTATGCTGGTAGTAGTGGAGGAAGTAGAGGATGATGTAGTGATGATGGCAGAATCGGAGGAGGAGATAGATGAGGAGATAATTTGTGATCAGGTTCCTATATCGGCAAACACCGGGGAAGTAGATGCGGCGCAAGATGTTCAGGATCAGCCAGTTCCCATGGAAATTGTCACTCCGATCCGCGAGATTGAAATTGATACGTTGCAAGTGCGAGATGAAATAGAGATCCAGGCGCAAGTGGAATTGGAGGAAGTCATCATCAACCCAGCGTTCCCAGAACAGAAAGTAAAGATTGGCAAAATTTTGTCACCAGAGAACAGGGAGGTATTGGTAGAGTTCCTCAAATAGAACCTAGATGTGTTTGCTTGGCAAGTAGAGGATATGTGCGGAATAAGGGAGGAAGTGGCGGTTCATCGCTTAAGCATTGACTCAGAAGTGAAACCGTTTAAGCAGAAGGCAGAAGGCGAGATACCTATCTCCTGACAAGGAAAAAGCCATGCAAGAAGAGGTGGAGAAGCTCCTTAGAGCCGGAATAATTGAGAAAATCCAGTATCCCACCTGATTAGCAAACGTGGTAGTGGTGTTAAAGGCGAATGGGAAATGGAGGACGTGTATAGACTTTTCGGATTTAAACAAAGCTTGTCCCAAGGATAGTTTTCCACTTCCAAGGATTGATAGATTGGTTGACTCGCTAGCTGTCCATAAAGTCCTTAGTTTTGTTGATGCCTACTCCGGGTATCATCAAATCAAGATGGCAGAGGAAGATAAACCACTAACGGCATTCATGGTCGGATCGTTGGGGAATTTTTGTTACAAAATGATGCCATTCAGCTTGAAGAACGCGGGAGCAACATATCAAAGAATGGTCAATGAGGTTTTTGGCGCTCAATTGGGCAGGAATATTGAAGCATACATAGATAACATGGTTATCAAGTCGCGAGATGATGACCATGTGAGGGATCTGTCAGAAACTTTTGGCAACTTAAGGAGAAACAGAATGAAGTTAAATCCAAGCAAGTGTACGTTTGGGGTAACAACAGGAAAATTTTTGGGGTTCATTGTGAACAGAAGAGGGATAGAGGCGAATCCAGAGAAGATTAAGGCCCTATTGGAGATGAAGCCGCCAACCACAGTAAACGGAGTCCAAAAGTTAAACGGAAGGATAACCACTTTGGGGTGATTCATCTCGCAATCAGCCAAAAGGTGCTTACCTTTCTTCAAAATTCTCAAGGGGGAGAAAAAGTTTGCGTGGGATGAAGAATGTGAAAGGTCGTTTGAACAGCTGAAGGAGTATTTGGGGAAGCCACCCCTCTTATGCAGCCCAAGGGATGGTGATGACTTGTGCGTCTATCTCGCGGCTTCACATCGTGTAGTGGCGGTGGTCTTAATAAAGGAGGAAGGATCAGTTCAAAGGCCGGTTTATTATGCATCAAAAGCCTTAAGCGAGGTGGAAACAAGATATTTTAATGCTGGGAAGGTTGCTTATGCTTTGGTGGTTGCAGCTCGAAAATTAAGGGCTTATTTCTTAGCCCATTCCATCACGGTGCTCACGGATGCTCCTCTAAGGAAAATCCTCCAGCAGCCAGAATCTTCGGGAAGATTGTTTACCTGTTCTATCGTGCTTACTGAATTCGATATCAAATATGAGGCAAGGAGGGCTATCAAGGCTCAAGCTTTAGTTGATTTTGTTTTGGAAGCTTCATTTACTAAAGACGGTCCAGATATGGCGAGATTAAAGCCAAAGCAGAAATAGAATCCGCATAAGGAAAAGGAATTGATCACCTGCGATTTTGATGGTGAGACAGAGGATTGTTGGTGCTTACATGTGGATAGATCTTCGGCTAAGGGAGGTAGTGGAGCAGGAATTTCTCTAATCTCGCCTGACAATGTTAAGTTCGAAAAGGCGTTAAGATTCAAGTTTCCAGCGTCGAATAACCAGGCGGAGTACGAAGCTTTAGTGGCGGGATTGAAGTTAGCTAGAAAGTTGGGTGCAAGCAAGTTGAAAGTTTTTTCTGACTCCTAACCGGTGGTAAAGCAAGTTAGGGGAGAGTGTGGGGTAGTCAATCCAACCCTCGTGAAGTATTGTGGGATGGCGAGAAATGAGTTGAAGCAGTTCATGTTTTGGGAGCTAATCCAGGTGGAAAGAGCAGATAATGAGCGAGCCGACAACTTGAGCAAGATCGCCAGTGAAGAGGTCCAAAATTTGGATGGCGAGATAAAAGTTGAATTCCTTGGCGAACCAGCTTTCTACGTTCCAAAAATTTTGGCGATAGATGAAGGGGAGAAAGATTGGATAGACGAGATAAAGGATTATTTGGAGAAGGAGATCCTCCCCCAAGATCAAGATCGGGCAAGGATGGTCAGGAGAATCTCGCCCAGATTCACGATTCAGGGCGGCATCCTATATAGAAGATCGTTCACTAGGACGCTCCTCAGATGCGTTAAAGAGAATATGGTTGAGAGGGCATTGTATGAAGTTTATGAAGGAGTATGCGGAGGACATCCAGGAGACAGGACATTGGGTGACAAAATCTTATTCCATGGATATTACTGGCCTACCCTTAGGCGAGATGCAGATAAGTATGTAAAGAAGTGTGACAGGTGCCAGCGTTTCGCTGATATCCCAAGGCAGCCGGCGACTTTACAGACAAGAGTAGCGGCGGCTTGGCCGTTCGATATGTGGGGAATTGATTTAATCGGGCCTTTCGCTAAAGGGAAAGGGGGATGTCAATATGTGGTTGTCACCGTTGATTACTTTACCAAGTGGATAGAGGCTAGGGCATTGGCAACCATCTCAGAGGACAACATCATCAAGTTTGTACGTGATCAGATTTGGTGTCGCTTTGGCCTACCACGAATGATTATTTCAGATCATGGCACGCAGTTCTCTAGGAAGTTCACAGCTGAATGTGAGAGGTTTAATGTCAAGCATTGGAAGTCTTCAGTGGCATGGCCAGAAGGGAATGGGCAAGCGGAGGCCGCAAACAAGCAAGTGTTGAATGCATTAAAGAAAATTCTAGATGGCAAAGCTGGTAAGTGGATGGATGAGCTACAAACGGCCCTATGGTATGTACAAACCACTGTGAAGGGACCAACTGAAGAATCTCCTTTTGCTCTCACTTACGGTCCAGAAGCCATGGCGCCAGTGGAAATGGGGCTACCTTCCCACAGGGTTGTTTGTTATGGTGAAAAGCAGAATGAGGAAAGATGAAAGGGGGATTTGGATTTAAGTGATGAGTTAAGGATAGAGGCCAAGCTCAGAGCTGCGAACTACAAGCAGAAGAGAAAAGACCAGCACGACAAAAAGGTCAATCCACACTCTTTTAACTTAGGAGACTGGGTACTATGGAAGACGGAGGCAACTGGAAGCAAAGCGGGATACAACAAGCTCAATCCAAACTGGGAGGGGCCTTATCAAGTCGCTAGAATTATCAGAGAAGGGACGTACCTGCTGAAGAAGCCAGATGGCATGAAGCTGAAAAACCTATGGAAGGTAAATCATCTGAAATGTTATTACCAGTAGGATGCAAAGCAAATGTTTGTTATGTAATATTTTGCTAAAAAATCAATAAAAACATCTTCCCCTCTCTATTTCAGTCACGAAAAGAACAAAGAAAACGTCAAGACACGCCTAGGAGAAAAGCGGAGGCTGGAACTTGCCCAGCCACATCCCCACGCGGGATATAAAGCGGAGGGTGGAACTCGCCCAGCCACATCCCCATGCGGGATATAAAGCAGAGGCTGGAACTCGCCCAGCCACATCCCCACGCGGGATATAAAGTGGAACCCTTTAAAAAATTCCAAGAAATATTTCTATGCGAGATAAAATAAAGAGATAGAAAATTTCAAACACATAATTAAATATGCGAGACGAATAAAGGCAAAGGGCAGACAAAGAAGGTTGGCGAAATGCCTCCCTTAATACGGAATAACGATTTACGATATGAATGAAATACCCCGTTGAAAGGAAAGTTAGGCAAATAGTCGCTTTCAAATAAAATAGGCGAGATTACATAAGCCTATGACGAAATGCCACACCTAAGAAGCTAGCGGGGTAAATCTGTTATTTGCAAAATTCGGCGAGATATCAAAGTATAAATATTTTAAAGCTTTTCAAGCAAGGCTGCCTAAAGACAAGCCTTACTTTTTGAAGGGGGAATAGGGGAAATGCACCCTCACAAAGATAATAAGTACTAATATTTTAGCAGTAGCTGAAACAAAAAGGAAAAGGAAACGAGAATTTCATAAGCAAGCAAATTGTAAGGACAGAAATTAGAAAAAAAGAAAATTGTTCGAAGTACGGCTCGCAGGCCCAAATAGTAAATTATTCACAACTGAGACCCCCTATCCCTAGCAACTTCAGCCTTCGTATTTAAAATTTTTTGTTCCACTTCAAAGGAGGCAGTGATAAAAGCATCAAAAGCGTTGTCATCTTCAACGGGCGGCTCTACCCAAACAGGATAACCTATATCTGCATCAAACTTGGCTATCTTAGTAGCTCCCTCTCATCAAATGGAAGCTGAGAATGTCCAAGCCTGGATATCTCGCCATACATGTTCTCGAAGAGCCATTTAACCACCTTTTCTGGCGAGGCACCATCCCCCAATGCGCTCTGCGCCGTGATGAAAGAAAATCGCTCAAGAAGATTAAAGGTCTTCTCTTCTGCATCAATTTGAAATTGGGAGGAGGACTTGTAATCCGCCACCGCCTTATCTGTAGCAAGCTCGAGCTCCTTGATCTTCACGACATGAGCGGCATTCTGCTTAGCGAGATCAGCGTTCTGTTGGGCGAGATTAGCAATATTGAGATCAGCCTCTGCCTTGGCGAGATCAGCAGCCTTTTTGGCCTCCACAGCAGCCGCCTGATCCTTCTCAAAGCTATCAATTTGAACTTGCAAGGCTTTGTTCTCCTGCTCAGTTTCAGTTTTCTTAGCAAGAAACTATTCCTACCTTTTCTTAAGGGAAGCAACACCCTTCTGAATAGCTACATACTTGGTAGAAAGTTCAGTATGAGCAGCTTCAAGCGAGATGAGATCCTGCTTACATTTATTCTTTTTATTCCTCTCCCTCTCAACTGCGCGCTCCCAAGCGACCTTGTCACTAGATGATTTGCCTAACTCCTCCTCAAACCTTTCCAAAGCTTTGCTAAAAGCCTTATCAACATTAGCTTTCACCTGAAAATCCAAAAATGAGTCACGCGATAATATAAATGACAATTGTAAAAATTGAAAGATAAAAGGAAAGAAAGCCAACATCAAAAGCTATCTGGCCCAAAGAGTTTTTCAGAACGACAAGACTCTCAGTCTCAGAAGACGCCACCTCTTTTCCTTTTCCTTTCTTAGCACTTGGTTCAATATGGCGGGATAGGCTCATATCGGCTTCAGCGCGAGATCGCTTGACATCGCGACCCACTAACCTGCCACTATCCTTAGAAGGAGTTTCAGATGACCCCTTAGTCAAGTCGGTTTCAGCGATATTAGGGGAGCCAGAGCCCCTGTTGGCGGAATTGGTCATCTCATTTCCAGCAGACTTCGATGGTGACTTACTTCTAACAACCTCATTTTCTGCTGCGTCAATGCCCGCGCTCTCCGTCTCGTCAACATCATCATCAACCTCTACATTATACCCATCACCCGAACCTACCCCGCCTACAGATTCAGAGATGGAGTTCTTCTTCTTAGCCCTTGACTTTAGCTTCAGCATCCTTGCGTCCAGTAAAATAGGAATCTGAAAGTTGGCGGTTTCCGGCAATTGCCTAAGTGCAACTTGATGCTCTTTGGCCAGCTTTCTTTCCTCCCTTACTTTGGCGAGGTTAGCAGCCCTTTGGGAGGCGAGATCCATCCTATCAAAATCTGCGAGATAGACATAAAGAGTTAGAAATTGAGAAATCACAAAAAGTCAATAGCAGAAACAAAGTATATAGAAAAAGTGATTCACCAATAAAATTGTGCATAGCGGCACACACATAAACGTTCCCTTGGCATGTCGCGCAGTTGGATGCAAACACCCCATGGTCATGAACCACCCATCCGTCAAAACAAGCAGAGCGAACCAACGGAATGAGGGGCTCCACCCCGCCAGTCATTGAAGGCAAGATAGCTACACGTCTCAAAATTTTTTCATCTCGGAATATCAGTCTCCAAGAGAATAGAGCATCACTCCCAACCCTTGATAAGGTCCTAGCAAAATCAGCTTTTGCGAGCTGCTCGTCAGGAGTTAGGCAGGTTCTTTTGCCAAAATGGGTGATCAAAGGCGAGATTCTGACGGGGTGTTGCCAAGCTCTACTAGATGTAATGGAGAGGGGCTTGTCATAAAGATGGTGAATTTTGTTGGACCCAGGAGTCAACAGTTTGTTTGTCTTACTGGCCCTTATGGTAATTCTGTGGTCATCTTTCAATTTAACTTTATACACCTCATAATATTCCCTCAAAAGCGGGATAGTAGGCTCGTGGCGATGTCCCCGACAAATGGCAATAAAAGAAACAAGAATCCTAATGGTGTTCGGGTGGAGGTCCATTAGGGCAACAGATAACTCATTAAGAAACAAGTTTATGAACAGGTCTAAAGGAAGTCTAAGACCAGATTTGAATTGAGAAGGATAGGCAACTACAACTTCTTGGTTTTTCCTCATTTCTGCGGGATGGAGGGGTCCCATATAATCGGCGAGATGATACACAGTGGGGTCAATGTAATACTGAACATAGAATTCAGTCCAATCTGTACTTTGCGAGATACTCTTAGGTGCGGGATCACGAGCAGCGGAATGGGAGCTGCTAGCCTTGCTTGGTCCCTGATCTCGCATGTCGCCACTTGATCGTATCTGTCTGAAAAAAATATAATTAACATCATTCTTACCCTTAGTCCTACGGTCTATTTCTGAAATCAAGCCCTCACTCCCCTCACTCTCAGTTCGCTCAGAGCTCGCACTCAAACTAGAGTTTTCTGGCCCTAAGGGGTATCCCGCTCGCCTACAAATATGTTCACAAAAAGACAGCCTGTCTAAGAACCCAAGCATAGCGACATGGAATAGGGGAAGATAGGAAGGTCCCTGAATTTTCAAGGAATCTAGAACTAAGGTCCCTGTACCCTCAGCAATCAAAAGCGTGTTTAATTCCTCCTTAGTCATCCTAAACCAATGGCCATATCCCCGTCTATAGTACCCCTTTGATTTTTTACATTGACCAAATTTTGTATCCCTAACACATTACTTCACCCTAGCCATTTCCATGTAAATCAAAAACCAAAGGAATAAGGAGAGCAAAAACAGTACCTGGAAGCGAAAGGAGAAAAAGCCCCAAGAAATTTTGGCCAAGTCACCGGAAAAAATGGAAGAGAAGGGAAAGATCAGTTTCCCCCTTTTAGACCTCGAGTCAGTAACCTAAACGGCCTAAAAGCTTCACCGTAGCACTCGGATTTCACTAGGAAGGTATTTGATCGGAGAAAAACGAGGAAAGGAAGGCGAATTTGAGGAGTCTTGAATCGCCGGAGAAGGAAAGCTAGTCGCCAGAAAGTAAAATGAAAGGTAGAGAGGAGGTGAAAAGTAAAAAGTAAAATGGGTGGTGGGCCTCCCTAATTCAATTAAGGAGACAAAGGGACGAGAGGTGAAAAGACTTTTCAGTGTTACCATCATGACCGTTTGGGGAACCGAAACCGTCATAAATTCTGAATTATAGTGGTCGTCACGGCCGTCTATTACGTAAGCATTTATCACTAAAAGGCGGCCCATTAAATAACTTGACAGTCATCCACGTGTCAAGCGGTTTGGCGACATTAACAAGAAGGAGTGCGAGATACAATCTCGCACAAACATCATATAACGAGAAGAAATCTCGCGTAATATTCCATTGCATCAAACTCAGCCCCATGAATGTCATTGTAAATGCAAGTTCAGCACACATTTCAAGTGGGCGAAACCATTTGTAAGCGGAATAGAACTCACAACAGGACCATGAATGGTCCAGTTATGAGCTGAGGGGCTACTGATGTGCACAAATAAAATCCAATCCACGTGTCAGCCAAAATATGGAGGCCTTAGGTGACTCAGCAAGAAAGAGATCAACTACTTGGAAAAGTCAACCCCAGCAGTCAACGCCGATGTCAGAGTCAAGCGGTATAGGAAGAGCTTCTGCTTACCTTAAAGCGTGGAAGCGAGATAAGTTGCATAGGAGGACGACCAATAATCAATGAGAAGGACAACGAGTGGTGTATCTCGCCTAATCCTATATTTCGCCATCAAAACTATCGTTCCTTTTGGTGTATCAAGTGTATCCCACATCCAGTAAGGCGAGATGAGTATCTCGCCTAATATAAAAGGCGACATCTCTGACAAGAAAGGACAACATTAAATGAGAAAGGATAGCATTAAAGGAGAAAGGATAGCATTAAATCAGATATTAAATGTGGCCAGGAACAATTAAACGACTAAGCCCCCAAAACCAATGGGTATTTGATATATCCGGATAAAGGGTGTATTTAATTGGTACACATGTCAGATCCAGCTGCCTTATTACCTACTTCAAATGATGCTCCCATATCATACACTACTTATCAAGATCAGCCAACCGCCTTATCACCGAGCTTATCATATGTGTGGGTATAAATAGGATGATTTTATCCATAAGAAAGGTATGTTGCTTTCTACTGCCTTCAAGTTCTCTTTCTCTCTATACATTATCTGTTCAGTCACCGGAATTCTTACTCTCACAACGGAGGGGCTTTAGCCGGAGTAGCCCCCGGCTTAGCTTACGGTGCTCATTTTGCAGCCGTTCTTGGAGTTTACAGCCATTTCCATCCTACGTGGGCGCTTAGTGGAGGCTCTTCTCGGTGTTCTATTTTTTAGTAGCATCAGTAAGTAAACTATTGTCAATCTTTATGTTTAGTGACTTTTATTAGACAAGTGAAAATATTGATGCTTGTTGGGTAAGAGAAATATATGATGATTATTTCATTCAAGTCAAATGTTCAACCTTAATATGAATTAGTTATACAAAAGAAAATCATTCAACAGCAAGTATTAAGTGATTGTTGTTGCTTGTTGCTATCAAATACCACCTAATAGGCTGGAATAGAGAACTTGATGTTTAAATTAAAAACACATACTTCCTCCGTCCCAAACACATATATAAGCTCTTTGTTTCTTTCATTAAGGATACAAATGTATTAATCCTATATTTTTTCCTTCTCTTTTCTTTCTAACTCGGGAGAACCTCGTAAAGAAATTTCTTCTATTCCCTTTCCTTCCTTCCCTCCCTCCCTTCCCTTTCTTTTCTCTCCCTTTAAAACTCGGGAGCACACCCTAAAGGGAGTATATAGTATTGGTCTTGTTTGTTAGAGATATTATCCCATATTGAAAATTGACAAACCTTATCTATAATGTATAAAGATCATGGGCCACTCCCCTTAACATCAATTGAATTTAAGGTGGAAACTCACACTTTAAGATGGTATAGAGCAGGTTCATTACACATGCATGCCCAATGGTCCACGATGTTACTTCGCGCCACCCGATTGATAAGTTCACGTTATAAGCTTTGGCAAAGCCCGCTACACGTGAGGGGGCGTGTTAGAGATATTATCCCACATCGAGAATTGACAAACCTTGCCTATAATATATAAAGATAAAAATCTGAATTTCCACCTTAAAACCAATTGGTGTTAAAGGGATTGGCACACGATCTTTATATATTATATACTGTAAAGACCCGAAATTTGTTAATCTAAATTCCTTAGTATTATTTAATTAGAAAAAATAAAATAATACTCCCTCCGTCCCAGATCAAGGGTTCATCTTTCCCTTTTGGTCCGTTTCAGACCAAGAGTTCATTTTCTTAAATGGAAAGTTTTCCATATATTTATACCCTTATCATCTCCATATATTTATAAAAAAATCGTTCATTATACCCTTATAAAGTTAACATATTTACAAAAAAACCAATCATTAACTTACTATTCCTCCCACTCATTCTCTCTCCTATTAAATATTTTTAACTTTTACATTCTCTCTCCTATTTCCTACCACACATTTAACTTTTACATTCTCTCTCCTATTCCCTACCACATATTTAACTACTATTTCCTATTTCACATTTAACTTTTATTCATTTTTTTAAAATTTCTTAAGAAGCGTGAAATCCACCCCATATACCCATGGTCTGGGACGGAGGAAGTACTTATTTAATTGTTTTGGATTTGGACTAAATCAAATGGGCCAAGTGGATGGAGGATTAAATGGGCTTTGTAGGGAAATCAAAACCCAATAGGTTTAAGAAAGCCTTTTCCTAATAGGGCTAGTAAAAATCTAAACCTACACTATTTAAACTCAAAACTCCCCTAATTTTCCCATAATTCCATAATTTACAAAGAGAAAAAAATTATAAACCCTAAAATCCTAAGAGGCGGCCAAAGCTAAGGAGGGAGGAGAAATCTTGAGTTTTTCAATTCTTGGGTGAAGATCATCTTGGAACAAGGTATTAATCTATTCCCTAGCATTTAAAATTATTTAATCTTAGTTTAATGTTAGATTGGTAACCTAAAATCAAACTAGGGTTTAAAGGTTATTAGGAGTATAAATATATTTTATGATGGAAAAATTTAAATCCTATGAATGAGTATTAAAATAGGATTTGTGTATGAATCAATAGATGTTAATCTAAGATTGTTCATGCCAAGAAAGATTAAAACAAAAAGAAAATTTTGTGTGTTGTGGGGTGTTGTGCCGTGTGCTTGTGTGTGTTGTATCGTGTGTGTGTGTGTTTGGGTCGTGTGTGTGTATGTGTTTTGTATGAATAATTTTGGTGTAAAATTGTTTTACAAATTGTTTTGGGTATAATATTTTGGTATCAAAAGGTTTTGATTTTGAATAAAAATATTTTTGGGTTAGAAATCTAACCAAGATTAAAGCTGAAAATCAGTTTTGCCAAAACCCTAGTGACCAAACTGAAAATCTGGAAATTAGGGGCTGTTTTGTAAATCCTGAAAGTCAGGGGACTGTTCTGTCATTTCTGAAAGAAGAAGGAGTGTTCAGTAATTTCTGAAAGTTGAAGGTCTCTTTTGCAAATACTCATAAGTTGAGGGACTGTTTTGCAAATATTTAAAAGTTGAGGGACTGTTTTGCAAATACCTAAAAGTTGAGGGACTATTTTGCAAATATTCAAAAGTTGAGGAACCACTTTGTAATTTCTTGAAAGATGAAGGATCTTTTGGTAAATACTCAAAGTAGAGGCTCTTAAAAGTAACTTCTAAGGAAAGAAAGACTTTAAATGTTAAAGAAGAAGAACCAAAATAAAACAAAGGCAATTTCTAAAAATAGGAAGTGTAAGCCCAAGAATAATGGAAAAGTTTTCAAACAAAGAAAGTTACTGTTTTAGGAAGGTTACCTAAAATAAGAAAGATACTATTTAAGAAAGAATCTTAAATAGAAGGTAAATATTTTAGGAAGGTTACCTAAAATAGAAAAGATACTATTTAAAGAAGGATCTTAAATAGAAGGTAAATATTTTAGGAAGGTTACCTAAAATAGAAATATACTATTTAAGAAAGATATCTTAAATAGAAGGTTACTATTTTAGGAAAGTTACCTAGAATAGAAGGATAATATTTTAGGAAAGTTACCTAAAATAGAAAGATAGTTAACTAGTAAGATGAGTCCAAAAGTAACTCAAAAGTTAACTAAAGATAAATCAACTAGGGTACATAAGAAGTAATAAACAATTATTTGTACCTAAAATGATATCTTTGCATGACTGTAGATTATACTAGAAGTGCAAAGGAAGCAAGCTAAGGTAAGGAATTACGTTCCTAAATACTCTTGTGTATCGATTCTTTGGAAACTCTATCGAGTCTTTTCAAAAGTTATACTATCATGTGGCGATAGTGTTTTATAAAATATTCCCTGGACATGAAGCGTCTTTTGGAAAATCTTATCTATGATATGTATTGTTCATGGATATCTAAAGTATTGACTTTGCTTATGTGTATTCTTGTTGTAATATGAATGCACTATATGTTAGACTTGTATGAAGGTACATGCATGTCAAGATTATATGAAATGATATTGGACTTGTATGATATGTGTTACGTACTTGTCTTAATATACTTTTATGCGCACTCGACATCAAACAGATGATCGGATAGGAATTACTCAAGGTAGGGTAAATCCTGAATAAAAACTATAATATGGAATTGTAATGCCACACTTCCTTGATTAAACTTTATTGTGATAACCTTTCGTTGAAATGCTTCGATTGAAACGTCATTCAGGTCATCTCCTCATAACTTCAAGGAGATCACGTAATGACTTACTCGGCATCTTTCGCTCATTTCTTCATTTTTATTTTTTCCTTCAGGTATGGGGATAAGGATCGAAGATCGTTGTATAAAGGACGACGATCAATGAAGAGTTATAGAAGAATTATCGACGAACCGAAATTTTAGTTTAGTTTAAATAAAGCTAGTAGGTGTAACTAGTCGTTACATTTGATACTTTCGCACTTATGTAACGTTAATTAC
The DNA here is from genome assembly GCA_022495995.1 of Adenophora triphylla var. japonica. Taxonomy (NCBI): domain Eukaryota; kingdom Viridiplantae; phylum Streptophyta; class Magnoliopsida; order Asterales; family Campanulaceae; genus Adenophora; species Adenophora triphylla. The sequence continues at coordinate 115,162 of JAFEMH010002342.1, read as the reverse complement.
TTTAGTTACCGTTGGGTTTGAATAAGTTTGAATATTAAGTTATCGTTGAATTTGAATATTTAAATGTTTAGTATCCGTTGGGACCCTATTTTGGGTATTTATTCATATTGATGAATATTATTATATAAAGGAAATTTTGGGTCGTTACATATACAAGGTTTGTCAATTCTCAATGGATAATATCTCTTACAGACATGACCAATATTATATACTCCCTTTTAGGGTATGCTCCCGAGTTTTAAAGGGAGAGAAAAGAAAGGGAAGGGAGGGAGGGGAAGGAAAGGGAAGAGAAGAAATTTCTTTGCGAGGTGATCCCGAGTTAGGAAGAAAAGAGAAGGAAAAAATATAGGATTACATTTGTATCCTTAATGAAAGAAACAAAGAGTTTATATATGTGTTTGGGAAGGAGGAAGTATGTGTTTTTAATTTAAACATCAAGTTCTCTATTCCAGCCTCTTAGGTGATGTTTGATAGCAATAAGAAACAACAAGAACTTAATACTTGTTGTTGAATGATTTTCTTTTATACAACTAATTCAAATTAAGCTTGAACCTTGGAATTGAATGAAATAATCATCATATATTTATGTTACCCAACAAGAATCAATATTTTCACTTGTCTAATAAGAGTAACTAAGTATGAAGATTGACAATAGTTTACTTACAAAACCTCAATTTTTTAAAAATTGTCATTTATCAACAAGCATATTAAGTGATTGTTATCAAATACCAGCTAAGTTTTGTAGTTAATACATACTATCTATTAATTGAGTCTTGACTCTTGTGTGTTTCCATTCTTTTCCATCAGTAGAGAAGAATTGTTATAGCTACATGTGTGAAACTGCTATACATGTCCACAGGCTGTTTACTTTCTATCTTTCGATGTACACATGACAGTTCAAGAATATCACGTTTACTGGATCCAAACTCGTGCGATACATAACAATAATTTATTTATTTTAAATATTTTTAAGAAATATTTTCTAAAATATTAGAAGGCATATTTTTATATTAATTTTGTATGTACTCTCTCTTTCCCAAGCTAAATATATTCAAATAATTATCATTAGCTCGTGAAAAACCAGTTTGAACATTCGCTTTGGGACAAAGGATCATAAAAATTGTGGGAAAAAATAAATAAAAGAATAAGCATTGTTACAAAATTACTTATAAATTTTTTAACATATGCATATGTACATTAATGATAACTAAAATGCTTTTAATATGTACTCCCTCCGTCCCAAAATATTTGTCTCATTTGACTTTTTTGTTGAACTTTGACCACAAATATATGACAATTTAATTATGTTCATGAAATTCTAAAAATTCCTATTGATTCACCATTAATAATATTATCAACAACAACTTTTAGAATTTCATGAACATGATTAATCTCTCATAAATTTGTGGTCAAAGTTCAACAAAAAAGTCAAATGGGACAAACATTTTGGGACGGAGGGAGTTTATGTACTATTGTTGGAAAAATGTAAGTGGGTGCGAAGGAAATTTGAGAATTTTTTCTAAATGGGTTATTTGTTAAATGACCAAATTGAATGTGGGTTTGTATTCTACTTCATGAGAACATTGAAATCAAATATTTATTTGTCCAAAATTGTTAATGGATGAATGAGATATTAAAGCTCAAAGTTAGTGGGTTAAAAGTGGGAAAATGTGGTTATCCCACATTGAATGAGAATGTAAAATCCAACAAGCTTAATGTCTGTCTGTATTCCCATGATCATGAACAGACTTGTAACAGCAAGCTTAATGTATGTTTGTATTCCCATGATCATGAACAGACTTGTAACAGCTAGCTTAATGCCTGTTTGTATTCTCATGATCATGAACAGACTTGTAACAGCAATCTTAATGTCTGTCTGTTTAATTTTCTCCTTTTGTAACAGTCACAAGAAATTAAATTGGTGACTGTTCAGTTGTCCAATTATTGGATATAAGATAGAGCCACAAACCGAGCCACAAATAATTTTTTTGATGCACACCAGAAATTTTTCCAACAGCCTCCGCTCTCTCTCTCTCTCTCTCTCTCTCTCTCTCTCTCTCTCTCGTTGCATATTGTAGCATATTTCCTTTGGCCTTCGTGCATTTCTGCATCGTTGTGATACTGTCCAGGCACACTGCCAATTCACCGGGAACTTTAGGTGCAAAGTAGCCCCGGTCCGCAAGTTCTATCATGGGAGACTCGCGTCTACGGTACCTCAAGCACTATCGGTGAGGGGACGAATAAGTGTTAAGGAGACTGATTCATCAGGGCTTGTGCACAACAACCAATTGTTACTGCCGATTTGTTTCTTCAAATTTATTCAGTTTATATTTCTATTTTTAATTTCTGTAATTCTTTCCTTTCTGTTATTGTAATTTCTGACAACAATCTTAAGACTTATTCCTTTGAGAAGGGATACATTTTACAGAAACATTAAACTGATTAAATTATTTTCTTTGTTTCAGAAATGGCTACTGAACAGAATGTGACTGGAAAGGAAACCGTAACTGTGACCCAAACTGGAAATGGCTCTCAAGGCACTACTGTTGTGACTAATCCTCAAACCGTGCACATCTCAACACCCCATACTGAAAAGCCAGAAAAGTTTGTTGGCCACGACTTCAAGAGTTGGCAACAAAAGATGCTTTTCTATTTGACCACTCTGAATTTGGCTAAGTATCTTCAAGAAGATATGCCAAATGTGGTCGAAAACGAGACCAATGTAACAACCTTGGCTGCAGTTCAAACTTGGAAACATGGGGAATTCCTTTGCAAAAACTATGTTCGTAATGGATTGTCTGATGCTCTCTATAATTTGTTTAGAGAGAAGAGGAATGCTAAGGAATTGTGGGATTCCTTAGACCACAAGTATAAAATTGAGGATGCGGGAACAAAGAAGTTCATTGTTGCCCGTTTCCTTGATTTTAAGATTATGGACTCAAAAACTGTGAAATCTCAAGTGGATGAGTTTCAAATGATTTTGCACGAGATACATGCCGAGGGTATGGTGCTAAGTAAAAGTTTTCAAGTGGTTGCAATGATTGAAAAGTTGCCTCCCACTTGGAATGATTTCAAGAATTACCTTAAGCATAAGCGAAAGGAGATGAACGTTAAATGACTTATCCTTCGACTTAGCATTGAGAAAGGCAATAAAGTTGCCGAGAAAAGGTTTACTCCAAATATGGACAAAGCCAATGTGGTGAAGCATGGTCAAAGCTCCAAAGGCAAAGGTAAGGGTAAAGCCAAAGTTGGAATAACTAAGAGGTCGTTCAATTTGAAGCCTTAAGGAGGGGTTTCCAAGAAGAGATTCACAGCAACTTGTTTCAATTGTGGTAGTGAAGGCCACAAGGCTTCGACTTGTAGGATGCCAAAGAAAGCTCCACTACTAGAAATAGGGCATTTACCGAGGGAATATTACCGACGGACGTCGTCCGTCGGTATTACCGACGGAAAAAATTCATTTATCGACGAAATTTAATTTTTATTTGCCGGGAATTTTTTTCTTAAAATTTTCGTTTTGTCCGTCAGTAATGGATTAAATTCCATCAGTATTACCGACGGACTGAGTCCGCCGGTAATACAGGCGGACCTCGTCCGTCGATAACAAGCCCTATAAATATAACCTTTCCCCCTTCCTCGGCCATTTACGCCTTCAGAAGCTCAAATACAATACGCAAACAAACGTCGAACCCTACCTTGGTCTGAACCAACGCCGTCGCCGAGCCTTTTCCATTCGCCGTTCGCCACCGTTCGCCCCCGCCGGTTAGTAATCTCTCTCTCACTCGCTTTCTCTCTCTCAATCGCTTTCTCTCTCTCAATCGCTTTCTCTCTCTTAATCCATTTCTCTCTCTCTCTCTCTCTCTCTCTCTCACTCTCATTAGTCACCGTTCAAGTTCAAGGCAGTCGTAGTCGCCGTTTAGAAGTCGCCGTTCCTCTCCCAGTCTCGCTCGCCGTTTATCGCCGTCACCGTTGCCGTTCCGCTCTCAGGTTTTGATCTAGTATATGATGTTCGTTTCATAGATTTTGAATGTTTTTATAACGGATCTCTCTCTGTAATTGGAACTTAAATAAAATATATATGCATCGAAATAAAAAAAATATCTTGTATGATTCACATTTAAGGCAGTGTCTGTGAATTGGAATTGAAGCTCATATAATTCATGATTTAAGCTAATTTTGATTGAATTTTAATTTATAGGATTTGTTGGTTTGAGTGCATGTTGGATTCGTTCAGGCATATAATTGTAGCTGATATATTTGGTTATGCACATTCAGTTTTTAACATGATCTGATTCGTTGTGTTGTTATCCTTCCTTTTCCCCTTCCGAGTTCAGTTACCTTGAGGCTGCTGTCTATCTCTGTCGTTGATCTGTGTCTGGATTTGAATGCTTTAGCTGTGTTATGTGTGTGGATCAGTTAATACTTATAGTATTTTACTGAATTGCTATGAGTAATTTCATTGCCGACACCCAACTAGTTGAAGATCAAGTTAGGCTTAATCTTGGGGATTGGATCTGGGATTTGTTAATGATGTTGTTTATTGTTTAGTAGGGAGTAATTAGTTATTGGATCTGTCTTAGATGTTAAGAGCACTACAGTACTAGCAATACTATTTTTCAGTATTGACTTAGATCTGGTATGAAATGCTTGTTAACGGCTGAGTAATACAATGGATCTAGGAAAAAAGATTATTGAACAAACCTCTCTCCTTACTACCTCACTATTTCTAAATCCTATTTTGGGGCGATTGACGGCATCGCGGACAGTGATGTATGTCGCCTACGTTTGAGCGCCTGATATCAATCCTGGCACCCTAGATGCACCTTAGGTCGGATCACACTTTTTGATCAAGTAGTCAACTGTTTACTCTTATTTTGTATTAAATGGCTTGTGTAAAGTTAAAGGGGGAGGGAGGGGGTGAATGTATAAAATTAAGAAGACTTGAATGGAAGTATTGTTAAGGAATTAGACTCCTAATCATTGTCTAAAATTAAGAAGAAAACTCTTAGTGGCACTGCTTATAGGGTATTGTGGTTGGTGGTTAACATCTTAAAATATAAATAAGATGAGAACCTTTCTCACCCACAGCTATCAAAATCCGTCCATCTTTGACCAAGAAAGATAGAGCAAATAAGTTCTCCATTGTTTGAGCAAAGGATTTTCTGTTTAATAAGAGTTTTTCCAGTTTCACTATCCGTATTGTATCTCAGGATCTCAAACATCACAGCCATGTTTGTGACATGTAATCCGTTTTCTCTTCACTGGTGTTATACTGTTACCTTGTTTTTACTTGTGACCGTATAACACCAGTGAAGAGTAAAACAGGCACTGTCACAAACATGGCTGTTATGTTTGCGATCCTTAGAGAGAAGAGGACAGTGAAACTGGAAAAATTTCTTATTAAATAGAAAATCCTTTGCTCAAACAGTCGAGAACTTGTTTGCTCTTTCTTTCTTGGTCTAAGATGAGATAGGGTTTTGATAGTTGTGGATGAGAATGACTCTCATCTTGTTTATAAATGTTAATTTAATTCATCATTGTAAAATTATATATTTTACAACAAAGAATTAATATTTAAAATTATTCACAATATTAATAATTTAAAAAATATGAAGATCTGTGTGTTAATTCATTATTGTAAAATTATGCATTTTACGGTAATGAATAAAAATTAATGTTACGACGTGACGTTGTGACGGTTGAAACACAAAAGCTTAGAAACCCGTTTAAGAATCTTTAACTTATCATGTTGAGGTCAACATGTAGTCATCGATTCTTAAATTGTCCGTGTGGACAGTCTTGAAATGCACGATTATATGATTTTGTAAATATCATCATTGTCTATTAAAATTGCTTGAATAGTCGATAGTTGAGATATTTCTGTTACGTTCCTATTGTTCTCTGAGTGTATACTAGACATGGTTGATTACACACTGTCGATTCTAATTGATAGTGTTTGATTGACCTAGTCTACGTGGTGCACTTGGAGACCATGAGGTTATGCTACCGAAATTTCTTGATTTTCGATTATAAAGCAAGTAAACAAAGTGATATTTGCAATTCATACGTGTATTTCGGGATGGGATAGAAGCCAACCCCAATTCTAAACCTAATGGACATGAATTGTCCTTTCATCCTAGGGAATGATATACTTTACAACAAAGAATTAATTATTAATATTTAAAATTTAAAATTGTTCAAAATATTAATAATTTAAAAAATGTGATAGATGTGTGCGATAGAAGCCAATCCCAATTCTAAACCTAAATAAAGTGTCTTGTTGCTTTTAAGTTTGTAATCAAATTTTAGGGAATTGTTATGCGTTAATTACATCTAAACTGTTAATATAGTATGAAATGCAGGAGTTAATTATGTCTGGAGAAGATCATAGTTGGATGGATAATCGTAGTAATCCTGGTAGAAGGGGTGACAGACCTCAATTCTTAGAAGGTTTAGAACATTTCGTGGAGTTTGCTAGAGCGCATCCCCAGTGCATGCGTGATGATAAAATTAGGTGTCCTTGTAAAAAGTGTAAGAATAGAAAATATTTGAGTGTTGGATGGGTAAAGAAACATGTTTTGGAGGCAGGGTTTGTTGATGGTTACAAGGTATGGGTAGCGCACGGGGAGCGTTATGTGGTTGAAAAAAGTGTTCGCAATCATCCTACTGTATCACGTGGTCCGCCAAGGGAACCTGAACATTTGATTGATGAAGAGGAGTCGTCTGTGGGTTTGGATGATATGGTTTGAAATGCGGCTGGCCCAGAGTTTGATTGGAACCCTAATCCAACAGAGGCACCAAATCCTATTGCAAAGAAGTTTATGGATTTAATGGACTTTGCAAATGAGAAAATTCATCCTGGTGCAAAGGCTACAGTGTTAGAGCAAGTGACTGAGCTTCTAACTATCAAGGCTGATACAAATATGAGCCAGCATACTTACGATCGTATCATGTCATGGGGACAACGGATGCTACCTGAAGAAAATAATATGGTTCACAATTTTTATGAGACAAAAAAGTTGGTGGGGCATATCGGTCTTGGGTATGTTAAAATTGATGCTTGTAAGAATCAGTGCATGCTTTTTTATAAGGAAAATGAGGCCTCGATTCATGTTCAATATGTGGACTTAGTAGGTATAAGCCACCACGCCGTGGTAGTGCCAAGCACAAGAAAAACGTGCCTCGGGCTCAGTTGCGTTATATGCCGCTAATTCCCAGGTTGCAATGAATTTACGCATTGAAAGAAAGCTCAGAAGCCATGCATTGGCACAATGAATGTACAGATGGGTTTTCTCCATTTGGACCAGGGGCAAAATCTTATTCATGTTGGCCTGTTATAGTCACAGTGTATAATCTTCCCCCGTGGTTATGTATGACTGATCCTTATATATATTTGAGTTTGTTCATTCCCAGGCCTTCGAATCCAGGCAAAAAAATTGATGTGTATCTTCGACCTCTGATGGATGAACTCAAACAGCTGTGGAATGATGGTGTCCAGACATGGGATGCTTTCAAGTTGCAAAATTTTAACATGAGGGCTGCAGTGATGTGGACAATTAATGATTTTCCTGCTTATGGTATGATGTCGGGATGGAGCACACATGGGAGATTGGCATGTCCGTATTGTATGGAAACTACAGATGCATTCACACTTCAGTATTACAAGAAGCAGTGTTGGTTTGATTGCCACAGACGGTTTCTTCCTAGTGACCATCCATTTCGGAAACAAAAGAATGCTTTTACCAAAAATAAAGTTGAGCGTCGGGGTCCCCCCTCCTCGTCTGAGTGGCGAGGATATTTTTGAGCAGGTGTCTGAGGTGTCTGATGTCGGGTGGGGAAAGTTATTTTCAAAGGATAGACCAGATGGATTTGGTAAAGACCATAACTGGATCAAAAAGAGTATATTTTGGGAGTTACCTTATTGGAAGACGAACTTGATAAGACATAACCTTGATGTCATGCATATTGAAAAAAAAATGTGTTTGACAATATTTTCAATACAGTGATGGGTTTTAAGGCCTCAACGAAGGACACAGACAAGGGTCGGCTAGACCTTGAAGCGACTTGCAATCGTAAAGATCTCAACATTGTTAAAGTTAATGGAAAAGATTTCAAACCAGTTGCTCCCTTTGAATAGTCAAGAGAGGATAAGCAACGTGTTCTGCAGTGGTTGAAAGATTTGAAACTTCCTGATGGGTATGCATCTAATATTGGCAACTGTGTAAATGTGGAAGAAGGGACAGTACATGGGTTGAAAAGTCATGATTGTCACGTATTATTGGATAGGTTGCTACCCATTGCATTTAGGGACATTCTCCCTAATGAAATATGGGTTGCCCTAACAGAATTGAGTGAATTCTTCAGAGCATTGACTTCCAGCACTCTTTGTGTTGAGGAAATGAGAAGACTAGAAGAGAGCATTGTGGTGATGATATGCAAGCTTGAAAAGATATTTCTGCCATCTTTCTTTGATTCAATGGAGCATTTACCAATTCACCTAGCTTATGAAGCTAGAGTTGGAGGACCTGTTCAGTACAAATGGATGTATCCATTTGAATGATTATTGGGGAGTATGAAAATGAAAATGAGCAATAGAGCAAAAGTTGAGGCATCTATGTCTGAATCAGTGATTGTCGATGAAATTGTGATGTTTGTTTCAACATATTTTCACCCCGACATTGAGACAATGTTCACTAAAGTGGGACGCAATTATGATGGGGGAGTCACTGATCCTGATGGAAAAATTTCAGTTTTTTCTTCACCTGGTCGATTCCTTGGCAATAGAAAGTGTACGCGCATGCTAAGCAAAAAAGAATTAGAAGCGGCTAAACTCTATATTCTCCTTAACTGTGCTGAGGTCGAGGACTACTTGAAGTAAGCATTCTGGTATAGCCAGAATGAGTGGGTATACTTTTGAGGAATTTTATCCCACACCAAAATCAATATCAAAAGATGTGTACGATATCTGGTATAGCCAGTTTCGGGTGAAATTACTCAATTCTCTTTCCTTTGTAAAATTTGTAGACTAGTCCCCTGTTCATCTTTATGTTCTAATTTATGCTTAATAATTAATTAGCAACAACTATTTTAGTCCTTGTTTATTTAACTACTTTTACTATTTTTGTAGCACATATATTCATGCCCCGGATGCTCCGACGTTCAAATAGAGAAGGCTTTCAAGCAATTAGTTGCTAAGCGGTACGCTGGTAAAGTATATGACATGAAAAAAATGGCTAAGGGATGGTTTGCCTCCAGCTAATTTCTCGAATAGTGCATGGGAGCAGTGGGAAGCCTATTGGAATAGTGAAAAATTTATAAAAAATTCAGAAATAGCAAAGAATAATAGGAACTCACAAGAGGGGCGGGGGAGTGTGCACACTGGAGGATCGATTAACTTCAGCGAGACTTGGTCCCGAATGGTAAACTTACTTAATTTACTATCCGATTGTAAATTAAGCAATACTCTATTTGATTCATATATTGTTATTATTTGATGAAATTTTGAAGTTTTAATTTTTTTATATGTTAAGCGAAAGAAACACGGAGATGATTAGGCTGATGCAGCTGCTGTGTTTATGGATACACATACTGCGGAGGCTCCTGATGGCTCAGGGCTATAATGGGTTAACCCTTATTACCAGGGCCTTTATGTAAGTGTTAATAGTATTTTCTATTAGTAAATTATAATTATTTAGTTAAAAAAAATATTATTTTCTATCATAGTGTATAATGTTTTTTTTTTCCAGGAAGAGTATGATAGGTGTGCTCGTGATGAGGTTATTGAAGAAGGAAGTATGGAGCCTGAGAGCACCGAGCGGCCCGCCTTTTGTGAAAAGCTTTGGGCGGCCATTGTCCTCCGAGACAAGCAACCAAAGGGAGATCGCTTGCCTGGATTCGGAAGACATGGTGCTGGGTATTTTAGCATGCCATTCCGCAGCCCTACTACACAGTACTTTTCTTCTTCTTCCTCCGGCATTCAGCATGTGGATCACGAGGCTTTCGATGATCGGGTTCAGAGAGAGGTCAAAGGCAAGTGGAGTAGATGCAGAGCCAGATGCAGAGCCAGGTGCAGAGCCAGGTGCAGAGCATGTTGGAGGAACGTCTTCGGGAAGAGCGAGAACTTATACAAAGCCAGTTTGAGCAGCGCATGCAATAATACTTGGCCACCATGAATTTGCAACCACAGCAACCTAATAGCGGTAATGCCTCTGCCTCATCAGTCAGTAAATACCTTAGGCGAAGTGGTGGTAGCGGTAGCGACAGCGCTCGTGGTCGTGGTCGTTAAACTTGGATTTTATTTGACATGTAATCAAACAACCATATTTGGTTTCCCTTTCCCTTCCCCTTTCCCCTTTTCCCCTTTCCCCTTTCCCTTTTCCCTTTCCTGTTTCGCTTGATTTTGATGATTGTTGTTGGATACTTGAATTTTATTTGATGTTCAAGCAAAACAGTTTCCCTTTCCCCTTTTCCCCTTTCCCCCTTTCCCTTTCCCCTTTCCCCTTTCCTGTTTCGCTTGATTTGGATGGTTGTTTCAAGCGAAACAGGTTGTTTGTGTTTGTTGGGATTTGTTTAAAACAGGTTGTTTGACAGGTTACAGCCTTTTATAGGTGGTTTACAAATAAAACATAATTTTAAAAAAAAATCTGGATAGATTACCGACGGAAATTTCCGTTGGTAAATAATAATTTTTAAAAAAAATCTGGATAGGTGGTACCGGTAAATCTTAAGATATCCGACGGACATTTCCGTCGGTAAATTTTACGATTTTCGACTGAATTATCTGTCGGTAATAGTTAAGATTTATCGAAGGAAATGTTCGTTGGTAACTCTCCGGTGATGACTCCGGCAATCGACCGGCATACTTCATTGCCGACGGACGGTTTTCGACGGATTTTTAGGTTCACCGACGGACAATCCGCTGGAATTACCGTCGGAATCGGTCCGTCGGTATTATCAACCACTTTTTACCGACGGAATCCGATGGACGAAATCCGTCGGTAATGACCATTTTACCGACGGAAATGGACAATTACCGACGAAAATTTCCGTCGGTAAATGATCATTTTCTAGTAGTGCTCGTGAAGCGAACATGGTGGAAGACATAGCTAGAGATGTGTTTAATATTCACCTTGCAGCGGTAGTTTCCGAGGTGAATATGGTGGGATCGAATCCAAATCAGTGGTGGATTGACACCGGTGCTACTAAATATGTGTGCTCCAACAAAGACATGTTTAGTACTTTTGAAGCTTTGGAAAATTGCGAAAAGTTGTTTATGGGGAATTCATCCACTTTCGACATCAAAGGTCAAGGGAAGGTGGTTTTGAAGATGACATCCGGAAAGGAATTGACGCTCAACAATGTGCTATATGTGCCCAATATCCGGAAGAACTTGGTGTCCTGCTCGCTTTTAATTAAGCATGGTTTTCGTATTGTGTTTGAATCTGATATTGTCACTTTGTCCAAGAATGGAATGTTTGTAGGAAAAGGGTATGTGAATGTTGGGAGGTTTAAGTTAAGTGTAATTGCGGTGAAACCTAATGTAATGGCGATTAAGCCAAAAGTCAATGCAATGAATAATTCTTTCGTTTACTTGCTTGAGTCTTCCCATTTGTGGCATGGAAGATTAGGACATGTTAATTATGATGCCATTTGTAGATTAATTAACTTGAATTACTTACCCAAATTTAAAGTTGATTGCAAACACCAATGTGAAACTTGTGTAGAATCAAAATTTACAAAACCTTCATTCCATCCAATAACAAGAAATAGTGAACCACTCGAGTTGGTTCACACGGACATATGTGACTTCAAACCAACACAATCACGTGGTGGCAATAAATACTTTGTGAATTTTGTTGATGATAGCACAAAATATTGCTATGTGTACCTCATCAAAAGTAAAGATGAAGCTATAGAGAAGTTCACTCTCTATAAAAAATGAAGTTGAGAATCAATTAAATTGGAAAATTAATTCAGGTGCTAAGAAGTGATCGTGGTGGGGAATATGAATCTCCATTTGAGGCAATTTTTGCTCAATATGGAATTAAACATGTAACCACGGCACCTTATACACCCCAACAAAACGGTGTTGCCGAACGGAAAAATCGGACATTAGAAGAAGAGATGAATGCCATGTTGATAGGTTCGATATTACCTTCTAACATGCGGGGAGAAGCCGTGTTGTTGGCAAATTATGTGTTAAATAAGGTACCTCGAAAGAAACTAAACAAGAGCCCATATGAATTATGGCATAGAAGAGCGCCATGTTACAAATACTTGTGAGTGTGGGGGTGTCTTGCAAAGGTAGCCGTACCTCCACCTAAAAGGGTGAAAATTGAACCTAAGACTGTTGATTGCATATTCATTGGATATGCACACAATAGTTGTGCTTATAGATTTCTTGTGTATAAATCAAAAATTCAAGATATACACAAGAATACTATAATGGAATCTAGGAATGTGTCTTTCTTTGAGAATGTGTTCCCATATAAGTTAAGAAATGAGGCAAGCTCATCAACTAGGGTACAACATTCAATATAAGAAGAACATGTTCAAGATAGAAGTGAAGAAGAGGAGATGTAACCTCGACGTAGCAAAAGAGCTAGGGTAGAAAAATCATATGGCCCGAATTTTTTAACCTACATGCTAGAAAGTGAGCCACAAAGTTATAAAGAAGCTGTGAGCTCTTTCGAAGGACCTTTGTGGAAAGAGGCCATTAAGAGTGAAATTAATTCCATTTTGCAAAATCACACTTGGGGACTAGTGGATCTTCCTCCAGGAAGTAAACCATTAGGATATAGGTGGATTTTCAAAAGGAAAGAAAGGCGGATGGAACAATTGACAAGTATAAGGCTAGACTTGTAATTAAAGGTTACAGACAAAAGGAAGGCCTAGATTACTTTGACACGTATTCTCTTGTTACGAGAATAACGTCTATTAGGGTTGTACTTGCAATTGCCGCATTGTGAAATCTTGAAGTACCTCAAATGGATGTAAAAATTGTCTTTCTAAATGGAGATTTAGAAGAGGAGATTTACATGGAACAACCAGTGGGCTTTTCCGCTCCAGGGAAAGAAAACAAAGTGTGCAAGTTAGTGAAGTCATTGTATGGCCTCAAACAAGCACCAAAACAATGGCATCAAAAGTTTGATCAAACCATGATTGAAAGTGGATTTAAAATCAATGAATGTGACAAATGTGTCTATATCAAAAACACGGAAAATGACTTTGTCATTTTGTGTCTTTTTTTAGACGACATGCTTATCATAGAAAGCTGTGATAAAATGATTAAATCCACAAAAAATATGTTGAACTCGAAGTTTGACATGAAAGATATGGGTTTAGCGGATGTGATCCTTAGAGTGAAAATTTCTAGAATACCTGATGGACTTGTACTGAGTCAATCACATTATGTGGATAAAATTCTAGAGAAATTTAACAAGGATGACAATAGAACTGTGAATACTCCAATTGACACAAGCCTACATTTAACAAAGAATAGAGGCGAACCTGTGTCTCAGTTAGAGTATTCAAGGATCATTGAAAGTTTAATGTACTTAATAAGTTCTACAAGGCCAGATATTGCTTATGTTGTGAGCAAACTGAGTTGGTATACAAGTAATCTTGGGACGGACCATTGGAAGGGTATTGTGAGAGTACTAAGGTACTTAAGATATACTCGTGACTTTGGATTACATTATACCAGACATCCAGCTGTGATTGAAAGATATACTGATGCTAACTGGATATCAGATATCAAAGACTCTAGGTCTACAAGTGGATATGTATTCACATTAGCAGGTGCAGCTATATCATGGAAATCTTCTAAACAGACTATTATAGCCAGATTCACTATGGAATCGGAGTTTATAGCCTTGGATAAGTGTGGTGAAGAAGTCGAATGGCTACGCCAATTTCTAGAAGATATTCCAAAATGGACGAAGCCTGTGCCAGTAATTTGTAACCATTGTGATAGCCAATCTGCAGTTGGTAGGGCACGAAGCAACATGTACAATGGTAAGTCTAGACATATACGTCGCATACATAATACCATAAGACAACTACTCTCAACTGGTACTATATCTATTGACTATGTAATGTCAAAAGATAACTTAGCGGATCCGTTAACCAAAGGGTTAACCAAAGAGGTAGTTGAAAGATTGACATTGGGAATGGCATTAAAGCCTCTTGAGAAGTTAAACACAGCGAAAAACCCAACCTAGTTGACCGGAGATCCCAAGATCTAGGTTTTCAAAGGGACAACCTAACTGTTAAAAGACTTGTAGTGTCACTGTGGGGGAACCACCCTAATCACATTCCTTAAGTGACATCCCGAAAGGAAAGGTTAAGCTTATAGCTTTTAATGATTCTTACACTTCGGAATTGCCGAGTGGGGGTAATACTGGTTACTTATAAGAATCACCTATGTGATAGAAAAGTATGGCGCTTTGAGGAGAATTGCGTGAGGCTCAATTCGTAGACCCTCTCACAGAACCAGGCATTATTTTCAGGGCTGTAAATAAACATAGCTATGAGAATTGAAGTGTGTTAGGGAGATACCTATGTAAAGTATATGACCGGCTACACAAAAAGTTGAAAAGTTCAATGAAATCGCGTCTACTGATTAGCGAGTAGAGTAAATATATTTTACAAGGGAAGGTTCAAAGGGCAAACCCCTACCTATCCTATGCAAGTAGAGCTGTCAAAATTGAGCCCGACCAATATGTCCGGTCCAGCCCACCCGATTTTAAGGGCATGGGCTTCAAATTAGAAGGCCCGAAAAAACTGGGCCTCTTTGGCCCAGCCCGGTAGGCCCGTGGGCTCATGCAGCCCGAACATGAAAAGCCCGAAAAAGGCCGGCCCGACCCGAACATGAAGTGATTGGCAATGTCAAAGGCAACAGGGTTATAGCAATCATATTCATAGTCCTGCAAAAACAAAACATATAGAGATTGGCTAAGATTGGCCATGTTTCATTTGATGAACGGCCACATATTTACTATCCCATGTGACAATACTAAGGAAAATAAGTTATGTTTCACAGAACCAGCTATACTGCAAGTGATGTTAAGACTATAATAAAAGATGAGTTACTGTTTCGCAGAACCAGCTATACAGCGTATACACAGAAGACTTGCCGTTAATTCCACAGCCCACCATTTTGAAGTTATTACAATTGAAAGTAGAAAATGTGAAGAAAATAGTCAAATACTTTTAACTTTGGATTGGCCCATAGGCCCGGAGGCCCGATGTTCACATCGGTCGGGCTTGAATTTTACTAGGCCCGCTAATGTTTAGGGTCGGCCCGGCCCGACCCGTCATTGAGTGAAGCCCCAGCCCGGCCCGACCGGTTTGACAGCACTGTATGCTGCCGGACTTTATTACCATTTTCTCATCATTTCCTTCATGTGGGGGATTGTTGGAAAAATGTAAGTGGATGTGAAGGAAATTTGAGAATTTTTCCTAAATGAGTTATTTGTTAAATGACCAAATTGAATGTGAGTTTGTGTTCTACTCCATGAGAACATTGAAATCAAATATTTATTTGTCCAAAATGGTTAATGGTGAATGAGATATTAAGGCTCAAAGTTAGTGGGTTAAAAGTGGAAAAATGTGATTATCCCACATTGAATGGGAATGTAAAATCTAGCAAGCTTAATGTATGTCTGTATTCCCATAATCATGAACAGACTTGTAACAACAAGCTTAATGTCTGTTTTTATTCCCATGATCATGAACAGACTTGTAACAACAATCTTAATGTCTGTCTGTTTGATTTGCTCATTTTGTAACAGTCACACGAAATTAAATTGATGAGTGTTCAGTTGCCCAATTATTGCATATAAGATGGAGCCACAAACCGAGGCACAAACAATTTTTTTGATGCACACCAGAATTTTTTCCAGCAGCCTCCCCTCTCTCTTTCGTTGCATATTGTAGCATCTTTCCTTTGGCCTTCGTGCATTTCTGCATCGTGGTGATATTGTCCAGGCACACTGCTAATTCACCGAAAACTTTAGGTGCAAAGTGCCCCCGGTCCGCACGTTCTATCCTGGGGACTCGCGTCCACGGCAGCCTCAAACACTATCGGTGAGAGGACGAATAAGTCTTAAGGAGACTGATTCATCAGGGCTCGTGCACAACAACCAATTGTTACTGCCGATTCGTTTCTTCAAATTTATTCAATTTATATTTTTATATTTAATTTATGTAATTCTTTCTTTTTTCTTATGTTGTTGTAATTTCTAACAACAACTATAATATTAGTAATGGTTAAGGCCCTACTTCTGAGTTTAAAAATGGAGAGAGAGAAAGGAAGGGAAGGAAATCGTTAGCATGCTTCCGAGTTTTTTTAGGGAGAAAGTGGAAAGAAAGAGAAGGAAAAATTTTAGAAATTTTTCTCCCAAAATTTCCTCCCAAAATTAAGAGGAAATAGAAGGAAAGAAAGTGAAAACTTGACAATTTTTATTATTATCCCACTTTTATAATCACATATTTTTTGTAATCTCGTTATTACCCTTTTATAATCTCTCGCGAACAACTCCAAAAACCCCAAATCCTATTCTACTCTCTCATTCGAGCGACTCATTGCTCGCCACGTGGTCGAAGATCCAATTTTTCCTTCTCAGCACGATTCATCGCTTCCATTTGAAGGTTAAAAATCTCAACTTTTCAATTTATTTATTCTTCATTCAAAGAAATTTCCAAAGTGCACTCCCAGTTTTTAAGAATCTGGAGCTGGATCTTTGTTCATCAGCAGTTTGAAAAACAAGAGAATCAAAAGAATCATGTGAAACTAGTTCTTCCTCTGTTAGCCTGTTATGCTTGTTTACTGCATCACTTACTCCTGAATTGAGATGCCTTTTGTTCTCAGTTGATTCACATGCTATCATCAAATTGTGGTTGAACTGTGGTTGCCTTCCAATCTCTTCATTATATTTGATGCTGCCATTTTGCTCTAGTATTTGAATATCTGGTTCTTCAACCACCACTAGTCCGCCACTGATGGTAGAAGTCTTTTTATAATGTCATTATATATTTTGATAAATGTTTTGGTAGAAAAAACAATAACGTCGAATCTTAACTTGCTAAGTGTATGGATTTAAACAACAAGGAGGGGACTTTGGAATTCAATTAAATGGAACAAGAACACGAAAGTAAAGAGTGACACAAGGATTTGTTAACGAGGAAAACCTTAGAGATGATAACCTCTTCGGAAAAAACCCCGGGAGTTAGGTCTCCAACCTTAAATGTTTCACTATAAGAACCGTGGTTACAACTTCGAAAGACAATAGAGAGGATTACAAGTTGTGCGTGTGTAGTGTGTAAAATGAATGTGTATTTTCCGTCTCCATATTTCCTTTAAATAATAAGAATTATAAACGGATAACTACTAACTCCTATAATCTCGGCATGCATGGTTATCTCCACAACGTCCAAAGACTTAGTCCACCTTGCCGTTGAAGAGAAGTTGATCGTGCTTAGTCGTATCTCGTGTTTATCTCTTCTGTAAAATAATAATGAAAAATATTATATAAAATGAATATGTAAATATTAAGTAATACTTACAGTGGAATATCATCTTGACATGCAGGAGCAACTGAGGATGTCACCATGCTGAAAAATACTCATAACAATTTGTCCCCAAAAATATTTGTCTACCATGGAAATTGAAGAGGCAAATGTTTTTCAAAAAGTAGCCAACTGTCCTCTGCATGATTAGACAGCCATAATGAAACGTGAAGCAATTGGACGGTTGGGGAGTTAATTAGGGAAAAGCGGTTTTTTGGAAAAAGAACCCTCTTTGATTTAAACAACCGCTTGGCTGTTTTAAAAGCTTCTCAAACCTTCTAATTTGTTTCTCCTTACTACATCGCTCTCTGTAAGGTAACTCCTCCGCTCTTTCTCTCTTTCCTTGACTCCATTGTTTCTGTTCTTGCTTGTTTTCTATCATGGGTAGGACTAGGTGGAGTTCCTCCAAGACCACGAGTGCGCCGTCTCCGCAGGATCCCATAGAGATTGATTTTGAGGATTTCGAGTGTGAGAATCTCCTTTCTAAGCCAGACGAGGAGACATGTGTGTTCAGCGATGCCCAGATTGAGTCGCTAAAACGGCAATTTTACTTCCCGGAAGGTGCCATCTTTCACCCCTTCTCCGTCAACCTTAGGTCTTATCTTGTTTCCAAAAAATGGATTTGTTTTCTTGAATACCCCTTCCTCCTTAGGTTTAGTTATTCTTTCCCTTATTTGGTTTCTGAATTTTTCCAAATGACCCAACTCGCTTACCCCCAATTATTGCCTATGGCTTGGAGAATTTTCGCATTTGTGATCAAAGTAAATAGGGAAAACGGCCTAAACCTAGGGCTTAATGAGATTGCTTACTCGTACGATTTCCATCCCTTTGGGTCAAAAAGGTATCTTTTTAAGAAAAGGTCGGGTAGGAGTTCTCTAATGACCACTACATCTTCAAACGATAGAGGATGGAAAATAGATTTTTCTTTGTTGATAGGGCATCAATTGAAGGAGGGGATGAAATACCAAGCGAATGGAATAAGGGAGGTTCTTCGATTTCTGACTTTGTGGTTTTTTTTGCTTTTGAGATAGACTGAAATCGTAATTTTTCTTACCTTTTTGCATATATTGACTGGGGAGAATTATTCCCACCGGAGGAGGATACTTTAGCAAAACTTGAAGAGTTCTTCAGACTGCCTTTAGACAAGAGGTCACCTAGGGGCCTACTAGAAGCACCTTTGGCTATTCGGGAAGACAATAGGGCATCATCTTCTGTTATCATGTCTAAAGGTAAGCATGTTGTCTCCTTATCCTGTTTCATTAATTTAACGCATACTACTTCTTGACACTCTTCAAATATTGGTGCAGTTTCTAAGCCAGTTGCCTCGGGGTCAGACTTTGATCTTGATGATATTGACGCCATGTTTGGAGATTCTCCTCCCAAGATAGAGACGAAGCCACCATTGTTTCCCAAGAAAATCCCTGCAATAGAGGAGAGCACTGGTATTGGCTCTAGGGTGAGAAAGAGGAAGGCCATCCAAGAGGAGGTGATTGAAGTTGGAGACGTATTTGAAGGACTGCCCATGGGGAATTTAAGAAGAAGTATATGAGTTTTGCAACTGGGATAAGGTGTTACTAACTGAATTTTGACTGATTCTAAGATTTCATGATATCCTTTGATGTCAACTTTTTATGTCATAGGTGGTGGGATATTTGGATGACCCGGCGAAGGAAAACGAGATGCTTAAGAAGAAGTCTAAGTCGGAAGCAGCTCTGGCTAAGAAAGAAAAAGTTTTGCTGGAGAACAAGGTGAAGGAACACGAGAAAACTTTGGAATAACAAGTGAAGAATATGGAGGAGCAAGAGAGGACAGTGAAGGATTTACTAGATAGCTTGGCAAAAAGTGAAGGTGATCATCTTAAGGAGGTTGATGACGTGAGGAAGTCCTGCAAAATAGCGGCTGCAAAGACTATTTTTCAAAGTAGGATTAAGATGATGAAGGAGCACCAAGATGGCAAATCTCAGAGTTGGGACATTAACAAAGAGTATGCCAATCTGGCCAAGCTAACAAGGGAGCCGGTGGATGAGGGCGAGGTGTCATCCAGTCCCCAGGAAGGAATTGTGAAGGAAGGAGCAGAGGTTGGAGAGGTTACTCCAAAGGCAACATCTGGGGCGGACGCCACCTAAGAAGGTAACAATGCTTGTTTTTGTTTTTGCTGGTAATACGGGGGTGGAAACCTAAAGACAATTTTTATTTTGTTGGTTATGTAATCGGTCCATAAGGACCAAAGATAATTTATTTCAAGTGTTGGGTTGGTTCAACACTTTTGCTTTTTAGTTTTTAGTAGCTTGGATGTTGGTACAATGTCTTAACTTTTGGGAATGTTTTTATGGTAGCTTTAGAAAAATTCTGGTTTGGTAGTTTTTAAGTATGTCAAGACTTGGTATACTTTTGATGAAGTTTTCCTGGATGATTGCATGTCAATTTCGTAAGGTGACATGATAATATGTCAAAACGGTAGGTACTTAAGATGACACGCATATGTCATAGCCACAAGAATAAAACATAAGATCAATCATTTAATTGAGTGGGAATGGGGGAATGGGTAAGCTATATAATTTTACTCATATACGCCCACCCCACACCTCAATTAATGAGATATCTTGCGCTCCAGGCGAAGGTGTGGCAACCTAACATCTCAAAAAAAAGGTAATTAACTCTTTAAACCTTAGAAGGGATTGTGTACCTTTACTTTAGAAGAGATGGCCAGTCTCTAATGGAGGGGAATTCATTGTCATTTTGACTTGAGTACTTTCGATATGTCCCCATTTTCATATGTCAACAACTTGCAAGACAGAGACATGTTAGAGATGGACGTCAACTATGTTGACGCCCCTCCACAGGTTTTGTTAGCGACAACTTATTTTGAAGTAAAGTAAAATGAAAAATGACAAATAGGAAAATGAAAGGTTACTCATATTAAATAGAGGACTGTCCATACCTGGGATGAGGTGAGTTTTAGGAAGGCATTGTCTAGAGGTAATACCTTTTAAGGTGAATGGCGTTCCAACTTCGTGGGATCATTTGGCCATCCAGGGTTGACATGCGATACACTCCTTCTCGGCCTGTGCATCAATCAGGTAGGGTCCTTCCCATTTTGGGGCAAGCTTGCCTGCGTTGAGTTCTTTTTGTATTTTGGAATGCCTTTCGTAGGACTAAGTCTCCTACTTGGAATCTTCTAACCCTTACATTTTTGTTGTAAGACCTGGCTACCCTTTGCTGATATGCAGCCATCCTAATTTTAGCCATATCTCTTAGCTCGTCTACAGTATCCAAGTCATGTGTCAAGATGTCCTTATTATGCTCAGGTGTCAACAAACCGTATCTGGCAGTAGGTACGAGAACTTTTGCTGGAATGACTGACTCTGTCCCAAATACTAGAGAATAGGGAGTCTGACCAGTAGCATTCTTAGATGTCGTTCTGTCAGCCCATAAAACCATTGGTAGCTCTTCCGCCCATCTTCCTTTCTTTTGGTCCAGTCTCCTTTTTAAATTACTTATGATAATCTTATTGCTGGATTCTGCCTGTCCATTTGCTTGAGGGTGAACAGGTGAAGATGTCACCATCTTGACTCCCCATCTTTTCAAGAAATCATGCGTTTTCCTACTAATGAACTGGGAGCCGTTATCACATATTATCTTTGAAGGTATCCCAAACCTGCTGAATATGTTTATTATTATGAATGAGATAACTTCCTTGTCCCGGACCTGAACGTAGGCTTCAGCTTCTACCCATTTGGAAAAATAGTCTGTCATGGCTAGTAGAAATACTCTGCCTCATGGAGCCCTGGGTAATTTCCCTACGATGTCCATTCCCCAAATCATAAATGGCCATGGCGACATGATAGGATGTAGTAATTCGGCTGGTTGATGTAGGATGTCGCCATGTCGCTGACAGGAGTCACATTTCTTTGCATATTCTGCAGCGTCTCTTTGCATTGTGGGCCAAAAATAGCCCATATTTAGAGCCTTCGTATACAGGCTTCTGCCTCCGGTATGATTTTCACAATGCCCTTCATGCAGCTCCTTCAAAACCTGTTGGGCTCGGTCTGCTTCTAGACACCTTAAGTAGGACCTACAGCAGATTTCCTAAACAAGAAGTTATCAATAAGTAAATATTTAGATGATCTTACCCTGAATGCTCGAGCATTTTTCTCTTCAACTGGGATCGTATCATCTTGGAGATACTTGATAATAGGAGCTGTCCAGGAAGTTACTGCTGGACTGGTATGACGTCGACATCTAGAACGAACAACTCGAGACGATCAAATGCTGGGATGTCGACATGCACAATTGGGATACTTGTCTGTGAAATGCTTTTGAAGGCTGAACCTAAGTTTGCCAGGGCATCTGCTTGTGAGTTTTCTTCACGTGGCACCTGCTCCAAAGTAAATGTTTTGAATTTGGCCGCCAGAATTTTTACAATCTCCAAATATGTCATCATCTTTACATTTTTTGCTATGTAGGACCCGTTGTAATGGTTAACAATTAGCAAAGAATCCATAAACACCCGGATGTGCTTGATATCTAGGTCCTGGGCCACTGTTAAACCTGCAATTAATGCCTCATATTCTGCTTCATTATTAGTGGCCTTAAAACTGCAACTGATGGATTGTGGTATTATGTCCCCTTGTGGCGATTTTAGTACAACTTCAAGTCCTGTGCCTCTCATGTTGGAAGCACCATCTGTGTAAAGTGTCCACATCTTCAAGATGTCATCATCTTACAGTTGCTGAACCTCCAATTCTACTTCTTGTTGCATGATTGGACTAAAGTCAGCCACAAAATCAGCTAGAGCCTGAGATTTTATTGCTGTTCTGGGTTCATATTTGATGTCGTAAGTGCTTAATTGTACGGACCACTTAGCCATTCGACCTGACATTTCTGGTTTTCTCATAACATTCTTAATAGGATAGTTAGTACGCACAATTATAGTATGTGTTTCAAAATAGTGTCTTAATTTAATAGATGCAGTTATCAAAGCCAAAATTAACTTTTGTAAATGAGAATACCTGGTCTCCGCATCTAAAAGTGTCTTACTTATATAATAGATAGGTTGCTGAATACCATCTCGCTCTGTCACCAGGACTGCACTTACAATGCTTTCAGATACTTCTAGGTAGATGAAAAGGTGTTCGCCCTCATGAGGTTTGGCCAATAATGGAGGTGTCGACAGGTAACTTTTGAGATCTTGAAAGGCTTGTTCATGCTGATCTTCCCACTGGAACTTCTTATTCTTTCTTAGGATGTCATAGAAAGGCTTGCATCGATCAGAAGATTTTGAAATGAACCTGGAGAGTGCAGCAATCTTCCCTGTCAATCTCTGGACGTCTTTGACGGATTGAGGTGACGACAGGTTGATAATGGCACGAATCTGTTCTGGGGCGGCTTCAATTCCCCTTTTAGTTACCATATAACCCAAAAACTTTCCTGCCTTCATTCCAAAATTGCATTTTGCTGGATTAAGTTTCATATTTAAATAATCCAAGATGTCGAAGGCTTGAGATAGGTGGCTTATGTGATCTTCAGCTTTCTTGGATTTCACTACCATATCGTCGATATATACCTCCATTGTGTCCCCAATCTGGTCTTTGAACATGTTGTTGACGAGCCTCTGATATTTTGCACCTGCATTTTTTAGTCCAAAAGGCATAGCAATATAACAATAGATACCTGTTGGCGTTATGAAGGCGGTGTCCTCTTGATCAGATGGCTCCATCTGGATTTGTTGGAATCCTGAGGATGCGTTCATAAAAGTGAAGAGCTCGTGTCCAGAAGTGGCATCAACCAACGAATCTATGTGAGGCAAAGAGAAAGGATCTTTGGGACAGGTTTGTTCAAGTCGGTGAAATCAACACAGACTCGCCATTTCCCGTTCTTCTTCTCGACCACAACTACGTTTGCTAACCATCTTGGATAATCTACCTCTCGTATCATGTTGGCTTTGAGTAAACGTTCTACTTCTTCCTTGATTATCTGGTTTCTTGTTTCTGCAAACTTCCTACGCTTCTGGTGCACTGGCTTGAAACTAGGATCAATGTTGAGTTTGTGGGTGATGACATCTTTGCTGATGCCGGTCATGTCATCATGCTTCCAAGCAAATCTCTTCGTTCTGATTCTTAACAGGTCCACAAGTTTTTCATCTATATCTGGTGGAATGTCACTGCCAATAAGTACCTTGATGTCTGGATTGGAAGGGTCTAGTAATACTTCTTTCACATCGTTCTCCCTAGCTTCCAGGACTTCACGTACTTTCTTCTGTAATTGCTATGCTTGTTTGGGAGATGTCGACGCCTTCATTGAAGTCTTATAGCACTCCTTGTCCACCTGCTGATCACTGTATATTTTAGCGACACCCCAGGGTATTGGGAACTTCACGCACTGATGGTAAGTGGACGGAACAGCTTTCATTCCATGAATCCACGGCCTTCCAAGAATAACATTGTAAGATGTTGCACAATCAATTACGCAGAACCGCTCCATGGTGTTGAGTCCTTTTGAGTAGATTGGAAGCTTTATTTCTCCCACTGTTTCTTTGACTTTGCCACTGAAGCCTACTAATACTGAGGATTTCTTGACGATCTCCGATTCTGGGATGTTCATCTCCTTAAGGGTGCTCAACATAATGAGATTGACAAAGCTACCCCATCAACCAGGATACGGCTGATGGTACAATTGGCGATCTGCAAGGAAATGACTAGGCCATTATGATGGGGTTCCAGCAAATTATCTCAATCACTCTCATCAAAGGTGATGGGCTCCTGGCAAGGTGTTGAAATCCTGGATGGTCTTTCTGGCTTCTCTTCTTTTGACTCCTTGGCATGTCGCTTCGCGGCAGAATAGGAAGTGCCACAAATTTCTGACTCTCCACTAATGAAATTGATCACCTTCATTGATGCTGGAGGAGAGACTGGTCATTCGACTTCATGTGGAGCTTCTGCATTTTCTGCCTTCTTCTTTCTGGATCCTAGCAACTCCTTAAGATGTCCCTTTGAGAGCAAGTAGTTGATCTCCTTTCTTAGTGCGATGCAATCTTCTGTAACATGCCCAAAGTCCTCATGGTAGGCACACCACTTTGACTTGTCACGCCATCCCGTGGTTTTATCTGTCTTCTTTGGCCATCTTGCTTTGTCCCCCAGGTTGCCCATTGCACAGAGTACACCTGAAATGTCAAAAGAAAAACAATAATCAGAAATGTTAGGTACATTATCGCTATCTTCATCCTCACCCTCTATTGAATTAATTTTGTTGTTGTCAACTCTCGGATAAGGATTGGATCGGTTGTTTCTGCGGTGGGATGATTCAGTCTTCCTGTCTGGATTGTCATATGTCGACAACTTAGATGAGGACTTTGACCTTCGCAGCTCATCTTGCTCCAACCTTATGAATCTCAGGGCCCTGCTCCTGACTTCTTCCAACCGTTTACAAGGAGTCATCACCAAATCTTGATAATACTGGGAATCCTTCTTCAGCCCCATTTTGAATGCTTCTGTGGCTGTCGACATGTCAAGATTGGGGATTTCTAGCACTTCTTTATTGAACCGGTGGACATATTCTTTCAGAGTCTCATTAGGCTGCTGGGTCACATTGTAGAGGTCACTTGTCAGCTTCTCGAATTGCCGACTGCATGAGAATTGATTATAGAACATGTTGATAAGTTGGGCGAATGAGCCAATTGAGCCTAGGGGTTGCCTAATCAGCCACTTGAGAGCTGGTCCAACCAAGGTCGATCCAAATACTCTACACAGGCAAGCCTCCCTGAATTGAAGTGGGATATGCACTATGTCCATCTTTTCTTGGTAGTGGGCGACATGCTCCTCTGGATCTGTGCTGCCGTCATATAACTTCATAGATGGTACACTGAAACGCTTTGGGATGTCGACATTTGCGATTGTTGGAACAAACTGGGACTGATTGTAGCAATTCTGAGATACTGGCTGGATTGGAGGAGTTACGCCTGGCACGTTCATTATCAGCTCCCTGAGATCCTGCATCTGCTTGGCTAGTGGGTTTCCTGCAAAAGGGTCAGCCATAGGAATACGATTGAAAGTATTATTATTGAAAATATTATTCAGCAAACCAGTGTTGTCCGTGGTGGTAGTGATAGTGGTGTTGTCAATGAATGGGATGAACGGGGAGAATCCTGCTGAAGGTGGCGTCATTAGGGTGTCACCGGGCAAGGATGGCGACATCATTAAGGATGTCGACTGATGAGTTTGAGATGGACCACCCATTGGGATAAATTCACTCTGAAACGTAGATCCTTCGGTGGTGTCGAAGTTGAGGTTCCTTGCACGCAATGGTGAGATGTTGTCAAGCCGAGAAGCGATGAGCTGTTGATCCTTCTGCATCTTGATCATGGAATTGGCTAGCAGCTTCGAATTGCTATCTTGCACGATCCAGGCCTTCGATTCAGCCTTTGGTCAGATACTCCGGATGTCGGCATCCACATTGGAAGAGGTCCCTTCCTTTTGTGGAGTCCTTGAAGGCTGCGTTTGCTGAGGTCCTGACTGAGGAGGTGGCGGCAATAAGGTAGTTCTACCTCCTGATGTTGGAGTGGCGGCGACACCCTTGCCGGCGGCGGAAACATTGGGGTTGGTTGACATGATGAACTCTTTTAGGAAATGATCCAAATAATCAATAGACCAAGTGGCCCCACGGTGGGCGCCAAATTGTTTTGGTAGAAAAAAACAATAACGTCGAATCTTAACTTGCTAAGTGTATGGATTTAAACAACAAGGAGGGGACTTTGGAATTCAATTAAATGGAACAAGAACACGAAAGTAAAGAGTGACACAAGGATTTGTTAACGAGGAAAACCTTAGAGATGATAACTGTTGTGGGCATTTTTTGACATGACGACATCTTCAGTTGATCCTGCATAACGAGATGTCATTACACTGTAAGTATCGTTTTAAATATTTACTTGTCCAATATTTCCTAATATTATTATTCTTATTTTTCAGTAATTAAGAGAGGAATGCGGAAACAACCTTCAAGCACGTTCAACAGACCTTCAAACGGCTAGGGCGACTTGGTCTCACGGAGGTTGAAAAGATAAACCACAATGCCGAGATTGTAGGAACCATATTTGACTCTTTCTTAGTTACTTGTATTTAAGGGGAAATGGAGACGGAAAATGACACAGGCTCATACGCACACACTTTACACACAAACTCTTGTAATCCTCTCCATTATCTTCCAAAGTTGTAATTGTGATCATTATAGTGGAATCTTTAAGGTTGGAGACCTAACTCCCGGGGTTTTTTCCAAAGAGGTTATCACCTCCAAGGTTTTCCTCGTTAACAAATCGCGTTGTCATTGTCTCGTTTTTCATTTTCTTGTTCCATATAATCGAATTCCATAGTTCCCTCCTTATTATTCAATCCACACACTAAACATAGTTAAGATTCTACTCTATTGTTTTTTCTACCAAAACAATTTGGCGCCCACCGAGGGGCCTCGTGG
Source organism: Adenophora triphylla var. japonica (assembly GCA_022495995.1). NCBI lineage: Eukaryota > Viridiplantae > Streptophyta > Magnoliopsida > Asterales > Campanulaceae > Adenophora > Adenophora triphylla. Next base: position 88,123 of record JAFEMH010002342.1, on the reverse strand, counting down.
TTTATCGGTTATTTGAAACATTTCCTAATCAAATTCACTATGTCTGCACACACCAATGTGTCTACCGCCGGCAAAGGTCCCACCGTTGTTCCCACATCAGGAGGTAGAACCAGCTTGTTACCACCGCCTCCTCAGACCGGATCTCAGCCAACTCAACCTACGAAGACTCCACAAAAGGGGGCGACCTCTTCCAATGCAGATGCCGACATCCGGAGTATCCTAACCAGGTTGAATCAAAGGTTGGACCAGCAAGATAACAATTCGAAGGTGTTGACCAATTCCATGATTAAGATGCAGAAAGACCAACAACTCATAGCATCTCGCCTAGAAAACATATCACCACTGCGCGCAAGGGTTCTCAACTTTGACAACTCCGGAGGATCTACATTTCAGAATGAATTCATTCCAATGGGCAATCCTCCTCCGCTGACATCTTTCATGATGTCAACATCTTTGCCCTGGGACACCCCTTTGACACCATCTTCGCAGGATTCACTCCATTCATCCCATTTATAGACAAAGACCGCCGTCACGACTACTACGGACAACTCGGTTTGCTTAATAATCTTTTCAATAATAATAATTTCAATCGTATTCCTATGGCCGACCCTTTGCAGAAAACCCACTAGCTAAACAGATGCAGGATCTCGAGAATTAGTAATGAACGTACGTGTGTGACTCCTCCAATTCAACCGCAACGCAAAACCGCTACACCGCCTCTGGCTTGTCCCAAAGAATTGCAAATGTCGACATACCGAAGCGCTTCAATGTACCATCTATGAAGTTGTACGACGGCACCACGGACCCGGAGGAGCACGTGGCACACTATCAAGAAAAGATGGACATAATCCATATTCCACTTCAATTCCGGAAGCTTGCTTATGCAGTGGATTTGGATCCACCTTATCTCGGACCAAATTTCTCAAATGGTTGATTAGGCAACCCCTAGGTTCAATTGGTTCATACGCCCATTTCATCAACATGTTCTATAACCAATTCTCATGCAATGACAATTTGAAAGGTTGACAAGTGACCTTTACAATGTAACTCAAGCCTAATGAAACCCTAAAGGATTACGTCCACCGGTTCAATAAAGAGGTGCTGGAAATTCCCAATCTTGACATGTCGACAGCCTACGTAAGCATTCAAAATGGGGTTGAAGAAAGATTCGCAAAGATACCAAGATTTGGTAATGACTCCTTGTAAGCGGCCGGAGGAAGTCAGAGTGTGGCATTGAGATTCATAAGATTGGAGGAAGATGAGCCGCGAAGATCAAAGTCATCATCCAAGACGTCGACATATGACCATCCCGATAGAAAGACCGAATCTTCCCATCGCAGTAAACAACCGTCCCAATCCTTATCCGAGAATTGACACTAGCAAAATTAATTCAATAGACGGTGAGGATGAAGATAATGATAATGTGCCTAACATTTCGATTATTGTTTTTCCGTTGATATTTCGTGTGTACTTTGCGCAATGGGCAACCTCGGGAGACAAAGCCGATGGCCAAAGAAAACGGACAAAACCACAGGATGGCGTGACAAATCAAAATGGTGTGCTTACCATGAAGACTTTGGGCATGTTATCAAGACCGCATCGCATTAAGAAAGGAGATCAAGCATTTGCTCTCGAAAGGACATCTTAAGGAGCCGCTGGGATCCGTAAAGAAGAAAGCCGAAAGTACGTAAGCTCCTCATGAAGCCGAAAGACCGCTTTCCCCCAAAGATCAACAAAGGTGATCAACTTCATTAGTGGAGGCTCGTAAATATGTGGAACATCCTATTCTCGCCACAAAACGACATGCTAAGGAGTCAAAAGATGAAAAGCCGCAGAGACAAATGTTCAGATGTCGATACCTTGCCTGCACTCCAATTGTCTTTGATGAAAGTGATCGTGATAACTTGCCGGAACCCCATCATGACGGTCTCGGTCATTTCCTTGCGTATCGCTAACCGTACCATACGACGTATTCTCGTAGATGGGGCAGCCCGTCAATCTTATTATGTTGGGTACCCTTAAAGAAATGAACATCCTAACGAGATTGTCAAAAATCTTCAAGGCCGGTAGGCTTCAAAGGGCGAAGTCAAAGAAACAAAGGGGGGAGATAAAGCTTCCAATATACTCAAAGGGCCTCAACACCGTGGAACGGTTTTGTGTAATTGATTGCGCAACATCTTACAATGTAATTCTTGGAAGACCGTGGATTCATGGAATGAAGGTCGTACCCTCCACTTACCATCAATGTGTGAAGTTTCCAACACCTCGGGGTGTCGCTAAGATTTACAAAGTGATCACCAGTGGCCAAGGAATGTTACAAAACTTCAATGAAGGCGTCTACATCTCCAAAACAAGCATAGCAATTACCGAAGAAAGTACGTGAAGTCCTCGGAAGCTAGGGAGGATGATGTGAAAGAAGTATTGTTAGATCCTTCCAACCCTGACATCAAAGTACTTATTGGCACCGACATATCGTTAGATATGGAGGAGAAGCTTGTGAACCTATTAAGAAGCGTAATAAAAGTTTCGCTTGGAAACATGATGACATGACCGGCATTAGCAAAGATGTCATCACTCACAAACTTAACATAGATCCCACTTCAAACCAAAGGCACCGTAAACGTAGAAAGTTTGCGTAAAACCAGAAATCGATCATCAAGGAGGAGGTAGAGCGCTTACTCAAAGCCAACATGATACGAGAGGTCGATTATCCAAGATGGTTGGCAAATGTGGTTGTGGTAGAGAAGAGAAACGGGAAATGGCGAGTTTGCGTCGACTTCACCGACTTAAATAAGGCCTCGCCCAAAAGATCCTTTCCCTTTGCCGCACATAGATTCATTAGTTGATGCCACCTCAGTCACGAACTACTCACATTCATGGACGCGTCCTCAGATTTCAACAAATTCGTATGGAACCATCTCGACCAAGAAGACACTCGCCTTCATAACCCCTCAGTATTTATTGTTATATTGCCATGCCTTTTGACTAAAAATGCAGGTGCAACGTATCAAAGGCTCGTCAACAAGATGTTTAAGGATCGATTGGGGACACAATGGAGGTATACATCGACGACATGGTTGTTAAGTCTAAGAAGGCCGAGGACCACATTAGCAATCTCTCTCAAGCCTTTCGACATCTTGGATTGTTTCAATATGAAACTTAATCCACTAAATGCAACTTCGGAATGAAAGCCGGCAAGTTTTTGGGCTATATGGTCACTAAAAGAGGCATCAAGCCGCCCTAACAAATACGCGCCATTCTCAACCCGTCATCACCTCAATCTATCAAGGACGTCCAAAGACTAACAGGAAAATTGCCGCACTCACTAGATTCATTTCAAAATCCTCGCATCGATGCAAACCTTTCTACGACATCTTAAGAAAGAACAAAAAGTTTCAATGGGAGGATCAACATGAAAAGCTTTTCAGAACTCAAAACTTACTTGTCGACACCTCCCTTATTGGCCAAACCTCGATAGAAGAACATCTTTACATCTACCTAGCAAGATCCGAAGGCGCCTGTAAGTGCGCCTTGATAATGTAACGAGATGGCAATCAAAGCAACCCATCTACTATATAAGTAAGACACTCTTAGATGCCGAGACCGTATTCTCATTTACAAAAATTAATTTTAGCTTTGATAATCGCTTCGTTAAATTAAGGCACTATTTTGAAACACATACTATTATTGTACGCACTAACTATCCTATTAAGAATGTCATGAGAAAACCAGAGATGTCGTCGAATGGCGAAATGGTCTCGTATGCTTAAGCACATACGACATCAAGTACGAGCCTAGAACCGCAATAAAATCTCAAGCCCCGGCATTTTGTGGCCGATTTCACCCAACCCTACAACAAGAGGTGGAATTGGAAGTACAAAGAACTTCAAGATGATGACATTCTAAAAATTTGGACTCTCTACACGGACGGTGCTTCCAACATGAGAGGTACAGTCTTGGAGTTGTACTAAAATCGCCACAAGGGGACATAATACCACACCCTATCACTGCAGCCTTCAAGGCTACCAACAATGAAGCGTAGTACGAGGCACTTATCGCAGGTTTAACAAAGAGCCCAAGACTTAGATGTCAAGCATATCCGGGTGTTCATGGATTCACTACTAATTGTTAATCAATACAATGGGTCCTACGTCGCGAAAAATGCTAAAATGACGACATATTTGGAAATTGTAAAAATTATTTCGCCAAATTCAAAACATTTTCCTTGGAACAAATCCCGCGAGAAGAAAATTCTCAAGCTAATGCTTTGGCAAATTTGGGTTCGGCCTTCAAAAGCTTCTCACAAACCAATATCCCAATCGTGCATGTTGACATCCCAAAGAATTGACAATCTCGAGATGTTCGTCCTAGATGTTGACATACCTTCCTCTCCCCGCATCAACCTCTTGGGATGCCTCCTATTATCAAGTATCTCTTAGATGATACGATCCAGGTTGAGGAGAAGAATGCGAGAGCCTTCGTGGTAAGAGTATCTAAATATGTACTTGTTGATAATCTCTTGTTTAGAAAATCACGCAGTCACTACTTAAGGTGTCTAGAAGCGTATAGAGCCCATCAGTTCTCAAGGAGCCGCATGAAGGAGATTGTGGAAATCATACCGGGGCGTAAGTTTACATACTAAAGCTCTAAGGTTGGGCTATTTCGGCCCACAATGAGAAAAGACGCCATTGACTACGCAAAGAAATGCGATTCCCGTCGCCGACATGGGGACATCCCGCACCACCACTCGAATTGTTACATCCTATCCCGTCACCTTGGCCGTTTATGGTTTGGGAATGGACATTGTAGGAAAACTTCCTGCAGCACCAGGGGGACGAGTATTTCTTTTGGCCATGACAGACTACTTTTCTAAGTGGGTAGAGGCCGAGGCATATGTGCAAATTCGTGATAAAGAAGTAATATCTTTTATCAAAAGGAACATATTTAGCCGATTTGGAATTCCATCGAAATAATTTGTGACAACGGCTCCCTGGGCTTCATCGAAGAAGAGGACCCAAGATTTCTTGACAAACTTGGGGTGTTAAGATGGTAACGTCTTCGCCTGCTCACCCTCAAGCCAATGGACAGCAAGAGTCTAGCAACAAAATAATAATCAAGAACTTAAAAAAGAGACTAAACCGAGAGAAAAAAGGACGTTGCGTAAGAATTACCAATGGTCCTATGGGCCGACAGACGACATCTAAGAATGCTACCGGTCAAACCCCCTATTCACTTGTATTTGGAATCGAATCCGTTATTCCAGCCAGAAGTCCTTGTACCAACGGCAAGATACGCCTTACTAACATCTCGAACATAATAAAGACATCTTGATACATGACCCGGATAATTGTGGACGAGCTAAGGGACATGGCCAAAGTTCGCATGGCAACAGTATCGAAAGGGTAGCCCGATCATACAATAAAAATGTTAGGGTCGAAGGTTTCAAGTAGGAGACTTAGTCCTACGAAAGGCATTCCAAAATACCAAGGAGCCCAATGCAGCAAGCTCGCCCCAAAATGGGAGGGACCCTACTTAATAGATGCACAAGCCGGAAAAGGAGCATATCGCCTTGCAACCTTGGATGGCCAAATGATACCGCGAAGTTGGAACGCCATTCATCTCAAAAGGTATTACATTTAAGTATGATTTCCCATGAACTCATCTTTCCGTGTATGAATCGTCTTTCAACTCTTTACAACCTTTCTTTTCTCCTATGCATCTCTTTTATTATTTACAAGTTAAGATGTCGCTAATACACTTTGTGAAGAGACGTCAACTTTAGTTGGCGTCCGTTTTTAACGTGTTTCTATCTTATGAGGTATTGACACATTTACATGGGGACATATCGAATGCACGCAAAGAACAACGATTTCTCCTCCGTTAGAGACCGGCCATCTCTTCTCAAGTAAAGGTACACAATCCCTTCTAAGGTTTAAAGAGTTAATTACCTCTTTCTTAAGAAGTTAGGTTACCACACCTTCGCCCTCGGAGCGCAAGTTATCTCACTAATTGAGGTGTGGGGTGGGCCTATATGGGTAAACTCATATAGCTTACCCATTCCCACTCGCTTAGATGATTGATCTTAAGCATTATTCTTATGGTTATGGCATATTCGTGTCATCTAAGTATCTACGGTTTATGGCATATACGTGTCATCTAAGTATCTACGGTTTATGACATCTACATGTCATCCTAAATACCTATTATTCGACATACTATCATGTCACCATATGTGAAAAACATGCGAAAAAATTATCCAAAAGAAACAAGCCTTGACGTGCTTGAAAATCATTAAACCATAACTAAACTAAAATAACCATAATGTATCCAAGCCACCAAAGTAAAAGTGCAAAAGTGTTGAACCAACCCAACACTTAAAAAAGATTGTCTTTGGCCCTTAAGGACCTATTACAAACCAAACCAAAATAAAAATTGTCTTAAGGGATTCCACCCCAAAGAACATTAAGAGCAAGTTTATTTTACCTTTTTCAGTGTGGCATTTGTCGGAGGTATTGCTCTGGAATAACTTCTCCTAGAAATCACCCTGTGCCTGTGTCCTCACCACCGCTTCTAGATCCCTTGAAATCATCGATTGCTTTTCCTCGTGAATCCGCCGCAAAGCCATCTTCTCTTCACTCAGGTTCCAATTCACGTGCTCTCTGCTTGATATTCCTCAATCATTTGGATTCTAGTTTCAAAGGCGCTTTTGCGGTCTCATGCACCAAGTCATTTCGAAATGCTTCCATCTCCCTTTCATGACTGATGTCGACGCTTGCAAGCCTGGACCGCCATTTTAATATCTCTTCATTCTTGTCCCCGATCTCCAATCCCCTTTCCTTATTATGCTTGCAGCCTCCCTCAAATCCTTCTCATATTCAGCCTTACTCATGTCGTAGGTATCACACTTTTCCCTCAATGTCCTGATTTCTTTGGACATTAATTTGGCCATCGAGACAATCTATCATCAACAAGAGGAGGTATTTTACTAAAAATAAAAGAGGATCAAGGTGTCTACGATTCAAAAGCAAATCTTACCTGATTTTCCAACACTTCTTCACTCCAAAATTGTTTCTCTACGCCGGGGATTTGTTCCAACCTTTTTCTCTTCGGAGTAATCTTGTTTATCTCTGGTATGTTCTCTTCCGCTTTCATTTTACCTTTATATTTGGCCACAATATCACTTGCCGTCAAGCCGGAGAAAGTCACTGCATATAAGAATATATGTTAGCAGGATTCAATGAAATAGCCAAGTGATATGTTGATCCCAACTTACTTGAAGAGCGTCGTAATTATAAAAGCTGTATGCTTAAGAAAATTTCTCTCCTCGTAATATAGAAAGAGACGTATGATTTGGATAAAGAATTTGTAGAGGATTGGATAATCACAAATAATTATCCAGAAATTGCGGTTATCAAAACTCTTCCTTTTTTCTCGCCTCGTATTCCTAACCGTCACATTTGAAGCCAGTTAGAAGATGAACGGTTAAGCAAGAGAAAAATAAAACAAATGAAAGCGAGTAAAAGACGGAGGAATTTTACCTTGGGGATCACCGGCGCCATGGGCCAAAGGAGGTGAAAAGAAGATTTGAGAAGATAAGTTTTCTCAAGCGGTTAATAAAAAGAAAAAAGAATCCCTTTTCAAATTTAACTCTCTCCCCAACCGTTCATTTCATCGCCACGTCTCCCAAGAACGTCCCATCAGGCAGAGTAACAGTTGGGTCATTAATTCAAAAGGAAAAACATTTTGCCTCTTCAGTTGCCTACATAGTCAAATGTTTTTGGGGACAAATTGTTGTGGGCATTTTTTGACATGACGACATCTTCAGTTGATCCTGCATAACGAGATGTCATTACACTGTAAGTATCGTTTTAAATATTTACTTGTCCAATATTTCCTAATATTATTATTCTTATTTTTCAGTAATTAAGAGAGGAATGCGGAAACAACCTTCAAGCACGTTCAACAGACCTTCAAACGGCTAGGGCGACTTGGTCTCACGGAGGTTGAAAAGATAAACCACAATGCCGAGATTGTAGGAACCATATTTGACTCTTTCTTAGTTACTTGTATTTAAGGGGAAATGGAGACGGAAAATGACACAGGCTCATACGCACACACTTTACACACAAACTCTTGTAATCCTCTCCATTATCTTCCAAAGTTGTAATTGTGATCATTATAGTGGAATCTTTAAGGTTGGAGACCTAACTCCCGGGGTTTTTTCCAAAGAGGTTATCACCTCCAAGGTTTTCCTCGTTAACAAATCGCGTTGTCATTGTCTCGTTTTTCATTTTCTTGTTCCATATAATCGAATTCCATAGTTCCCTCCTTATTATTCAATCCACACACTAAACATAGTTAAGATTCTACTCTATTGTTTTTTCTACCAAAACAATAACCTCTTCGAAAAAAACCCCGGGAGTTAGGTCTCCAACCTTAAATGTTTCACTATAAGAACCGTGGTTACAACTTCGAAAGACAATGGAGAGGATTACAAGCTGTGCGTGTGTAGTGTGTAAAATGAATGTGTATTTTCCGTCTCCATATCTCCTTTAAATAATAAGAATTATAAACGGATAACTACTAACTCCTATAATCTCGACATGCATGGTTATCTCCACAACGTTCAAAGACCTAGTCCACCTTGCCGTTGAAGAGAAGTTGATCGTGCTTAGTCGTATCCCTTGTTTATCTCTTCTGTAAAATAATAATGAAAAATATTGTATAAAATGAATATGTAAATATTAAGTAATACTTACAGTGGAATATCATCTTGATATGCAGGAGCAACTGAGGATGTCACCATGCTGAAAAATACTCATAACAATAAATACCTTTATAATTGAGGGTATAGAAGTCATTTTCTTTTTATTTTCACTCATTTCGTTCCAAAACTCGGAAGCATGAATGAAGAGGAAGAAAATTTTGTTTTTCATTTCATTCCTACCTCGAAAGTACATCGGAAGGAATTTAAATTCGCTTTCCTCCCTTTCTTTTCTCTCCTTTTTCCTCCCTTCACTTTCTTTCCTCTTCATTAAAGGCTCGAAAGCGGACCCTAAAATGCTTTTAATATGTACTCCCTCCGTCCCACAATAATCCGTAAAAAGACTCTTTTTGAGCGTCCCACAATAATCTGCGCTTTTCCAAAATGAAAATGGGATCCACTTCTCTCTACTCACACAACACTTTTCAAATTTACTATTCTCTCCACTCATTCTCTTTTTTATTTTACTTTTACACTCACAACACATTACCTTTATCATCTTTTACCTTAATTTTTGCGTCGACACAAAAAGTACGTAGAATTGGGGGACGGAGAGAGTATGTATGTACTATATCGATTGATTTAATATTTTTTACATGTACTAATGTACTATATCGATAGGTTTGTGTTTAAAAAACACTAGCAGTACTCCCGTGCGATGCACGGCAAAATCATGTTATTGTATTTAACAATTAAAATTTAATATAGAAAATATTATTTTTCTCCACTTGTTTTCCTTACAACATTTTCTCATTCAAAATATATTTAAAAAAGTTTATATTAAGAAATAATGGCAATAAACTAAACATGATATATTAAATTTGAAGACCAATATTACAAAACAATATTAAATAAAATTCAAAATTCAATAATCATGTATTACATTTATACATTGTGAAAAATTTCCTTAAAGACAACATTTTCTGTAGATGACTTAGATTCTCCAGGATTATCATCATCACAAATCAAAATTTTAAGTCCATCGGGACTTTTGACTCGCGATAGTGCAACATATAGTTGTCCATGAGAAAATACAGGTCTTTTCAAAATGACACCAACAAATGATAAAGATTGACCTTGGCTTTTGTTAATTGTCATTGCATATAAAATCATTAAGGGGAACTGCCTTCTTTCAAAATGAAAAGGAATCCTTGTGTCTGATGGTGTCAAAGACATTCTGGGGATCAACACTTTTTGACCAACATTTCCAGACGATATCACTTCACCTTCTAAAACATGATTTCCAAGCCTAGTTATAACCAATCGCGTACCATTGCAAAGACCAATTGAAGAATCAATGTTACGAAGCAACATAACCGGTGTTCCAACTTTCAAAGTTAACATGTGATTGGGAAGCCCAGAAATGGAAATACTATTCATGAACTCAGGAGTATGAAGATCAGATAAAGACTCAATATTTCGATCAGTATGGGAAGCCACATCCGAACTTAAATAAGTTCTAGAATCAAGATCATTCATAGACACCATATAGTCATTAATTGCATTAACAACATCCAATGTAGGTGCCAGGATTGCTCTTTCTTCAAAATATGATAAATCGTGATGAGAACTACTAAACCCAGGATATATACTCTCAGACATTGCAATAATAGGATCATCGAATTTCTCAATCAAAAACTGACGTGGGATTTCAATATCAACTATCCCATCATTTGGCTCATTAACTTTTCCATCTCCAATTCTTGCTATCCAATCACCAAATTGCCTCAAAGTCTCAAAATTTGCTGATGAATCTAAACCTTGCAATCTCATATTCTTCGTCAACCTCAATACAACACAATTATTCCAAAGATAAGATGAATTGATAGAAGCATGAACAATATCTTGTCGACTGCCTTTTGGAATTACGGGAAGTATTTGCCTAAAATCACCACCAAAAACAATTGTCTTCCCACCAAAGACATAATCATTTCTCTTAGGATCAACAACTCTCATTATATCCCTCATACTCCTATCCAAAGCCTCAAAACAATGTTTATGCATCATCGGTGCTTCATCCCAAATAATCAAATGACATTTCGTAATTAGTTCAGCTAAAGGGCTGCCTTGAGAAATATTGCAAACAGAATCTTCATTAAGATTAAAGGGAATGGCAAACCTGGAATGAGCTGTTCTTCCGCCAGGTAACAATAAAGATGCTATACCACTGGAAGCAACATTTAGGACAATATGGCGTTCTGAACGTAATCGAGCTGATAGAGTTTTCCAAATATATGTTTTCCCAGTACCTCCATATCCATAAACAAAGAACATCTTTCCAATTTCTTCAAAACATGCATCAAGAATTATATTATAGACTTTCTGTTGATCATCATTCAAATGAAGCAAAAGTTGTTGAAGTTGTAATTGTAATTCCTGTCGATCATAACATGTTTCATCATGAATTAAACGATTCACCGTCATTTGAAAATACTCAGCATCTGGATATGGCAACATTGGGAACTCAAGTAGACTTCTTCCTTGATGCCTTAATAATTTTTCAATTGCAGCAAGTCCAAAATGCCGAAGTTGAACTTCAGTTAATATCAAACCTAAATAAAATAAGAAATAAATTATGCATTTAATAAGGGAATATTGTAATAATATAATATTATTTTAAAAACAATAAAGTTGAAATATAAAGTTCAACAAACTAACCTGGATGATTGAGAAGAGATCGTTGCTTATATAATATATCATCACATAAATGACTCCAAGATTTATCCCACACATACTCTGGTCTACTCATAGAACCAGAAATAAGGAGCATTGCAAAAAGAGATCTCATTGAATGAGCAGTAGACCATTCACTTGCTTCAGCAATACCTTCTATATATTCTTTATCATCATTCAATAAACCTAATTCAAAGCAAGCTTCACGAAACGTATCACATTGACGACCATTAACAAAACGAATTTCACTATAAGTCTTGGCACCACAGACTTTGTTCAATAGGCATCTCAAATAGTATATTTCACCGCAACCAGGAGGAACAAAAAAAATTCGCCCAATTGAGAACCCTCTTTTTCTAGGAACCCACTCACGTATGTCAGATTTCCACACAAACTTTGTTGGAAATTGAGAATAAGTTAACTGTCTAGCTTCTTCATACTTCTTGTTAGCTTCCATCCAACCCAAAAACATACTTCGAGCAACCGAATCTCTTTGCGGCCTGAGACTCTATATTATCCATATCCGAGAAAATGACATTTTGTTCATTAGGCAAATGAAAACTCAAACGTTCAACTGGAGGGTCTTTATATTGAATTTCAAATCCATAAATTCTCCACGCTGCTTCACATGAAGACACATACCGACAATCATAATACATTTTTATCTCATCAACAGTTAATTCAGCATTTTCACCAGTACCCCCCTTACAAAATGTTGTTGTGACTCTGTCATTGCCTTTATGTACGTACTTGAATAAATACTTGATAGACCGTGATTGATTGCACCATTCAACATTTATGTGTGCACCATATGTCACCAACAAATACCTATTATGAGGAACAACATGTCTATTATCCATGCATACCCCATTCTTCATTACTGTTCTCCCATTGTCTCTCCTTCGGTATACTGCATAACCATCCTCATCAACTGTCGTGCGTTCTACAAATTTTTTTGGATAATGTTTAGAACATCTTCCATTAATCATACACGGAGAATGTTTCCTTTATTTGCCACATGGTCCATGAATCATCAAATCTTTTACAGCTTTATAATATATAGGGTCAGACTCTTCATCAGGTATCTCTGCTGAGATGATACGATCAATATCATCAGGAGAACGTGTTTTATATTGAGATGCAAGGAACAACAATATGTGTGAATGAGGCAACCCCCTCTTCTGGAACTCGATTGTATAGACAACTGAAATATAAATAAGAAATATTGTATAATTTGTAACATTATTGACGACTAATTAGAACAGAGAGAAATAAATATTACGAAATAGAACAAAGAAATAAAATGACACATACCTGATTTAACTTCACCGAAAATTTTGTTCTTCCTAATATCCTTTATCATTCCATCAAGTTTCGCTTTAAATATACGACATATAATATCAGGTCGATCTTCAGCTTTCAGACCATCTTTTTCTACACAACGAACAATTTCAGGCCACTTTGGATTACATGTCACTGTCAAAAACAAATCAGGATATCCAACCCATTTGCAAATAGCCATTGCATCTTGATAGTTCTGAACCATATATCTCACACCACCTGTAAATGAAGAAGGCAAAATGATTCTCTTCCCTAATTTCGTTGCATCACAATCACCAGTCAAAACAACCTCTTGTAATCCCTTATACATTTCAGCCCGCAGTTGCTTCTGATTAAATCTAATATAATTCAAACGGGATGATTCAATCATTGTATAAGCATCCACCAAATATAGTTGAAATAATCTCTTAGAAGACAATACAATCTTTGAATCACAATCTCGTTCATGTAAATGATAAGCAAAATACTCCCGAATACTAACCGTTTTCCTTCCTGTATTTCCTTCTCTGCTACAATGAAATGGAATACCTTCTCTATAGCCATCTTCGCCATATGGAAACAATAAAGGATATTGAAGACTAAGATATGAAGGATTAAGCTGATTTATACGCTGAAGTTGACCCTTTCTAGACTGAATAATAATATCCCTTTCGACCAAAGAACTATCAAAATCACCAACTATTAATGCAGCTACTTCAGACGCTGAAGGCAAATTGTACACTCTAGCATCGCGCTCCCGTCGACTAACCAATTTTAGAGTAACTTCAGTCGGTTCTTGAGAAAACAATTTCTCCTTTGCCATACGAAATGATTGAACCAATACATTGTTCTCATCTAACATTGTTTTCAAGTCTTCGACTATATCATCGTGCAAATCACTTGTATTACCATCTGACCTGAAATAAAAGATATTTTTCACAATAAGAACAACTTTATATTCTCATTCTTGGTACTGGTTGAAAAAATTAATAATGTATATAAATAAAGTAATATACCTGACAGATGCTTTACGATTAGCAACTTCATTCTCGGTATCATATATATACAACTGTGCGAACTTTGGTTGTTCACCAGATGACGGTAACAAAGTACCAATTCTATGGTAATTCTGCCCGTTTAGTCTAAACACAGGAGGAGAACCCCCTTGATTTACACTCCTATCTATTTTCCCTCCCATGGATGTGAAACAAAACATATTGTTGTAAGAGCGAATGTTCTTCATAAAATGTTGACTCCTTTCTGAAGCACCAAACATCAACGTACGTAACAGAGATGGAGGAGCCTTGACTATAGGAAGTTGAATCTTCCCATGGATGCAACACAACCCATATTTTGGCGATCGAGAATTAACATTTCGTTTTAACCTCTCTGCATACCAAAAATATGCTCCACAAAACGTACAATTATAACTCGCATCTCCAATATCCCAATATTCTAAAAAACAAATAAAACGTATAAGAAGTATAAAAGCAATATGAAAAGTGTTAAATAAACAATTATGTGTTCATAAGAGCGATACATATTTGATACATTCTATCACGTAAGACAGGTGGAATAAAAAAGATAGTGATTCGAACCGTTATGGATGTAGCATATTAAACACATTTCATCTCACATTATAAACAATATCATGGATGAAACCTTCTGTCACAATAATCACTAATTTTAATAACAATAATAATAAGGACTATATTACTGAAGAAATTTGAAAAATATATTTATACTCACGTAAAGACGATGAAGAATCCACATTGTGGACTGCACGAATATGATTACAACGTGTAAATGAGTTTGCCAATCTTCGTTCAATTAAAAACTGGAGAGAGAATGATAAGCAAAATACTCCCGAATACTAACTGATGAAATTTGAAAAATATATTTATACTCCCAAAATGAAGAATCCACATTGTGTACTAAATCAAATGGGATGGAGGGAGTAGTTTATAAGAAATATATTTATACTCACGTAAAGACGATGAAGATATATATTTATACAAAAATTCATGCATTTATAATTAAATGTTAACTTATTAGAAAGCAAATACTTAGTTGGATGTGGAGATAAATGAATATTGTTCCCACTTGAATTATCTACAATACATGTATCCTGAACATTTGATTCTCCTTCAACATAAGTTGAAATAATTGGCTCAATTGACATTAGGGGAACCACTGAATTCTTGTTTCGCACATTAGGCCTTGAATGATGTCCTAAAAAAAATCAATCTTAGACTCCCTATGTCCCAGAATGATAGTAGAACTTTTTTCGTTGTTATTACAAAGGAACTATGATCAATAGGTAAGAGTACTTTTAATTATTCTAATGAAAATTTCAAAATTGTTATTTATACAACATTATAAATACTACCAATACAGAATTTTAGATTGTCATTAAGATAATGAAAAGTAGCCTTAGTCATTGCTCAAAGTTCCTTCATAGTAACAACGGACAAAGTAGGACTATCATTCCGGAACACAAGGAGTATATAATAAGACAAAATGTAATAATGTAAGTCACATATTCATGTTACACAAATTAAATTAATAAATTGAATTAGAATCAAGTAAAAGTGAACTTACCAGTAAAATATTTTGAAGGAAGTGTGATTGTTGGCACTGTACTCTTAACACGTTTAGTCAATCTACCAAAAGAACCTTGTACAACTCTCGTATCAGCTTCTTGCCTTTGTGAAAATGATCCCATCGTGTTATTAATTTCAAAATTAACATTACGATTTGTAACTACAATATAATCATGAAAATTAGATAATATCAATTAATAAATTAAAATATCAAAATATATTAAATAACATTTATGGACAGAAAAGAATTAATATGTGAAATCAATGTCAGTATATATATGTTTACTTACAAAGTGGATTTATACTGTGATTAGATGTTTCCAAAGCGAAACATATCGTACGCTCTGAAGATGTAACATTTGTAGGAGCCGCAATTGTATAAGGTGTAATTTCATGTCCTGATAATGACCCAAAAGTTCGTTTTTTATAACGATTGTACTATCTGAACGAAACCTTAATTGTGCCACTAAAAAAAAGGAAAAGTAAATATATTAGATGCAAAAATAATGAACTTACAGACATTAAGTTGACAAATATGTAAATGAATTAAAAGTATAATATTTTGGTAAATAAAGAAATGAACTCACAATTTCCAATGTCCATAAAAAGACGTTTTTGTATAGATGAACATTCAACCGATGAAGTTGGGCGTACTTGATCATTAGCTAAATCATAGGTAAATGAAAACATAAGTCAATTACAAATAGGTCAAAATCAATGATAATAACAGGAAAAAAATATAATTTTAATTGCATATTATGTAACTTAATTGTACAAAGCAATAACATAAACATAATATTAAAAAATGTTAATAAACTATTTCAGTTCGATTCTCATCTTAAACCCATTCTAACCATTAGTAGTATAGATGGGATAAGTAACATTGAAAACACTTATAAAAGCCCAATGTCAATGACTTCATAATTTGCCCAAACGTGTATAAACCATGAACAGCTTTCAAAACACTTTGGACATAACAACACCAATATATCAACCGCCAATACCTCCGTGTTGTACTTCATTCATACTCTCCTCTAACTATAATTTAACACTCTCAACAACCAAAACCTATCATACAATAACTATTGCTACAATTTAACACTCTCAACAACCAAAACCTATCATCCGATTACCATTGCTACAATTTAATACTCTCAACAACCAAAACCTATCATACAATTACTATTGGTTTGCTGACATTGTCAAATAATTTAAGTCTCAAGCCTTATTCCCTTAGTATAATGAAAAAATGGTTGTCTCAACTGCCAACTCAAATCAAATGAAAATTTTATAAAACCTTTTATCTTCATATTCCAGAATTCTCATTCTCCTTCAATAAATCCACTCTGCGACTGAATATATTGTTTTTGGACAAAGATTGCAGAGAATACTAATACTTTAGATCCCCTAAATGCGAAGCAGGTATTTCCATACTTCTCTTAAATGTCTTCCCTAATTTCATATTCATATGGTTAGTTAATTTTGTTATCTTCTTTAACAGCTTATTGATCTGGAATTATAATTCTTTTACAAACTTCTTATACTACGTGAAATACTCCCTCTGTTCCGGAATGATAGTTTTTTTTTTATGTTACTACAAAGGAACTTTGAGCAATAATTAAGGCTAATCATAATTATCTTAATGTGAATCTTAAAATTGGTATTGGTAGTATTTATAATGGAGTGTCAATAACAATTTTTAAATTTTTATTAGAATAATTAAAAGTAGCCTTAATTATTGCTCAAAGTTCATTCGTAATAACAACGGGAAAAAAGGGACTATTATTCTGGGACGGATGGAGTAGTAGAGTGTAGGAAGTTATAAATATTCGGAACGGAAGGATTACATGATTTGCTTATATACAAAATGTATGTTCCATTACATTTACCATGAATTTGTGTACATACAAAAGTTATTGAAACTTCATGAAAGCTGGAGGAAAACGATTGTTAACTTGTTTGTTGTGAAGTATATTTAACTTAAAGATGTAGTGATAGTTCACAAAGATTTGCATATACTCCCATAAAATGAGAGTAAAATACTAATCCTCTTCTAAAGTGTTAGTAATATACTTTGATTTACATACACGTGGTGGAAAGAATAATATTAATATTAATGGGTTGATTGCTAATGATATTAATCGAGCATATTAGAATGGTTCATTATAAGTTACTGAAGTTTAATTCCATTTGCAATTAGCATAGGATAAATAATTTTTTTTTAAATTTAAATTGATAACCAAAATGTTATTATTACATTAATTGTTATTTAAAATTAGAGAATTTAGCAATATGAAATATACTACGTAACGTAATGAAGATATACATCACAAATTCTTTTAGAGCATTAATTGTTAACCATTTCCATTTGGATAATAATCATATGAGGAAAACACATATGGAATGCTACAAATGAGGAGTTAAATGGCAAGCCATGACATTTATGAACATTCTATGTTTATGAACATATTAAATAAAATTGATATATTAATAACTTTCACATTTGATTCTGCCCCATCCTTTTTCCTTCCAAGCATACATGATTTACTTATTTTCATTTTGAAATAGTACTCTCTAATGGCTGCAACTAAGAAATCATTTGAAGACAGTGAAGAAAAATAATAGCTATAGAATAGTACCCCAACTGATAGATAGATCTAGGAATAATATACTATTTACCAATTCAAATATTTAGAGTGAAAATTTTGAAATTTGACTTACCCTCCAAATATTTGGAAAAGTGCTTTACGTTCAAAATTATAACAGGTAACAAAATTCAACTCATTAAATAAACTTGCTGTGACCGATGTTGCCACCTCACTTGCTACTAAGGATGATTTAAACCTTCAAGTTGTCCTTGCTATCAGTCTGTTGTTCGAAAGTGAGTCTACCGATGTGGGTCTAACAATAAACAATGTATTAAAAATATTGTAACAAATTTTAGTTGTAGGAAAAAATAAATAAATTATATTCACTTTTAAAATATATTTTTACCCCTCTCTCTCGATGTTTTTCTCAAATAATACGTTTTTACTTTTTTAATTCCAAAAATGACTTACTGTTCAAAGTTTTGCCCAAAATATGTTTTTTTTTGAAACTCGCTACACCGTGTAGCGATTTTGACTCTACACCGTATAGCGAGTTATTTAAATCCCAATTCACAAATCAGTAACCGTTGACCAAATCGGTAAAACACAAACCAGTAACTAACCGGTTGACGAAAGACCAAATAGGTGAAGCAGAAATCAGTAAGTAACCGGTTGACCAAATCGGTGGTAAAGGCCAAAAATTAATGTTTGTAAGGTTAGTGCCTTCGTTTCAATATATGACATTAATTTTTTAAACAAATAAAGTAATATTTTATAAAATATTTATTGGGATGAAAAAAGTAATGTTAATTATTGTGGACAAAAAATGTAGTATTATTTTTTGGTTATTCATTTTGAATCAAAAGTAATATTTATTTTTGAAATGAAGATTATAATTTTTTATAGAAGTAAATATTTTAAAGTATTTATTTGAGATAGAAAAAATAATATTTTTATTAAGTTTTCTTTATTAATAATTATTATTTTGTAATTTAAAGTGAGGCGGAGTGAGTATATGATTTGTTTGGAGTGCAATAGTAGCCTCTTGTTGACCGATTGTTTGGTGCCTTACCGATGTTTGTTGCCTTTTGTCTTACCGATTGTTTGTTTTCTTGACATTACCGATTGTTTGTTTCCTTGACATTGACATGTTGCCTTACCTATTGTTATTGTTTTGCCTTACCGATGAAGACGGTAAATCAGACATTAGGATGGGAGTAAATTTTTAAGAGTATTGTCCCTTTTCTTCAGTTGTGACTGTAGCTTAAAATCCCAAAGCAAAGCAAAAGCAAAGCCCCCATCATCTCTCTCTAAACGCAATCTCTATCCTCTCTCTCTCTACTCGCAGGTTCCTCCCTCTCCAGCAAGGCCAACACCAACCCTCCCTCTCCGGCCAAAACCTTCACCTGGGTCCTCCCTTTAATCAACCGCCGACCTTCTCACCCAAACCAACCGGGGAACCAAGCCCCCAATCGCACCGATCCAATTTCTTCCTCAATCAAATCCTCACCTGATTCTATCCCTCTCTATATCCAAACAACAACAACCTCCCTCACCGGTGGAAACTCAATCCACTCTCAATCGCTCATTCACCGGTGCCTCTCCTCAACAAAGCCGTCACCCAACACCGCTCCCCTGTTTCTAAGAGCCCTAAGTCGTTCACCATCATCCCCTAACAACGCCAAACTCTAGCCATCAACTTCCTCACCGGAAACCTAGCCCAACCTCAATCCCCCTCACCGTTCTCTGCTATCTACCTAAAAAACCGTCTACACCATTTCCCCTGTTGTTCCAGAGCTCAAGCACGCAAGCATTCTCTGCTGGTTCCAAGCGATTCATACCGCATCAAAACCCAACATCCACACAGGTAGACCCGTTTTGACTAAATATTAGTAGTAATTTCTTCTGGTATTCCTATTTTGAGTTAACTCTTTGAACCCAGCAGAGACCAGGTGGGTGCCTATTTATATGATATGATGGGGACTTTGCTTCGGTAACATGTGGGCTTTTTGCTGGTTATTTTGACTATGATTATATGGTTTCTGATATGGGTTTTGTTTGTTATGATGTGGGCTGTAGATTTCCGTTTCTTTTGGTGGATAGAGTGATTGAGTATAACTTTCCGCAGTTGTGAGAAACCGATGGAGAGAGAGAGGGGGTAAAGCAGTTGTGAGAAACCGATGGAGAGAGAGAGAGGGGGGGTAACCGATGGAGAGAGAGAGAGAGAGAGAGGGGGTTAACCGATGGAGAAAGAGAGAGAGATAGGTAACCGATGGAGAGAGATCAGCACATAAATTTATTGGGTGGGGGTACCACTACTGTACTGTTTACTTCAGCTTTCTTTTTCTACGGTACAACAACATACTCTTTGTACATCCGAAAATTAGTTTTTTTTAATCATTCCATTAGGTTTTATCTATAGAGAGAATCACAACAGGGACCGAGACCAGTTAAAAAACTCGCAGAATTCCATTTTCTATAATTAGTTGACTATTCTGTTCATTTAGCTGATAGTAGTGACGGTTCAAAAATTGTCTCAAAAATTGTCGATTCACCGACAGAACCAGATAATATTTATTTTTGAAATAAAGATTATACTCGACAATAGAAGTATATTTTTTAAAGTATTTATTTGAGATTGAAAAATTAATATTTTTATTTAGTTGTCTTTATTAATATTTATTATTTAGTAATTTAAAGTGAGACGGAGTTTGTACGAATTTCAAACAGTTGCCTTGCCTAGTTGCCTTGACCGATCCTTCCCTAGTTGCCTTGACCTTGACCGATCCAAATAGCCTAAGAGAATTAAGAGAATGAATGGTTATCCTTTTTATACACACACAGTGATTATTTTGATGTCTTCCTTTGAAATTTGACCGTTGCCTTGACCGATCTTTGCCTAGTTGCCTTTCCCTTGACCGATCCTTGCCTTGATCGATCCTTGCCTTGCCTTGCCTTGCCTTCAGCGACTGTTAAAAAGTTAACTTTTTTATTCAAAAACTAAACTGTTAGAAAATTAACTTTTTGCGTAACTATTTTTAATTCTGTTAAATATTCATTGGGATGAAAAAAGTAATGTTCATTTTTTTGGACAAAAAATATAGTATTATTTTTTGATTATTCATTTAAAGTCGAAAGTAATATTTATTTTTGAAATGAAGATTATAAATTTTTATAGAAGTATAAATTTAACCTCTCATTTTCCGTGACAGAATGAACCAAAAAACTGTTAGAGTATGTATTTTTCAAATTAATTTTTTTTGTCACTGTTTTTAATTTTGTTAAATAACATCTCTATTTAGTTTTCTTTATTAATAATTATTATTTTGTAATTTAAAGTGAGACGGAGTTTTAACCTCTCATTTTCTTTTGGTTTATTTGGGTTGGCCTTGGCCTGTTGGACCGGTAAATCAGGTTTGATTGGCTTGGCCTTGGCCTTGGCCTGTTAGGTGAACTATTGATCGGTAAATCATTTGGATCGATTATAGGTCAACCATTAACCGGTAAATCATTTGGATCGGGTTGGCATGGTTGGATCGGTCATCCCTATTGACCGTTCATCATTTGGATCGGTTTGGCATGGTGGTGATGCATAGATTGTTGGGTAATGGAATACCCATAGAAAATTACCTTTTATTCAGTGTAATGTATTCCATCATACTCATTAGGTCTGGCTTAGTTTATAAGCTTAGTACAGTGAAGATTTTGTGTCATTAATTAACTTCACCATCCAAGTAAATGTTTGTGGAAGTACTCCTATTTATAATTTTATGAAATTATGTAGTATATGGACTTCTCAAATCCTCCGTCCCTCATTTGGATCGATTATAGGTCAACCATTAACCGGTAAATAATATTTCTATTTAGTTTTCTTTATTAATAATTATTATTTTATAATTTTTATTAGTAATTATTATTTTATAATTTAAAGTGGGACGGAGTTTGTATTTGCTTGGCTTGAATCGGTTACATGGTTATATACCTGTTTGTTTGCATCGGTCACTATCAGTAACTTAAAGTTCTAAAGCCAGCTCCATCGGTCAGTAAATATTAGTATTTACTGCTTATTCAACCGGCCGAGCATTGGAGTATGCCCCTTCAGCGACCTTGCCTGTTGATTACCGTCATGTTAACAGAGAGTACCAGTCTGTTGCAGGCCGATCTGCTACGTATCAATTTCCTGGAAACCTGCTGCAATCTGGATATCATGGTGTAGAGCCTTCTACTTCCTACTATCCCCCTTCAACTTCATTGCCAGAGTACCAATATCGGGGAACTATTTACAGGTATCAGATTTCTGTACTGGAAAAGGAGGATTGTATGGTTTGACTTTGACATTTCCCAAGCAGGTTTGAAGTTCCGTTGTCCTGTATTTGGCCGATAACCATATCGAATTTTCAACCCAGTTTGTGATTTGTTTTGAGATTTTTCTTTGAACCGGTCATTTGCTTTGGTTTGGATCGGTTATATGCTTGGTTTGAATCGATCGGTCAACCGTTGACCTTATTATTTTTTTAAATATTCATTGTGATGAAGAAAGTAATGTTCATTTTTTTTGGACAAAAAATGTATTCTTATTTTTTTATTATTCATTTTGAGTCGAAAGTAATATTTATTTTTGAAATGAAGATTATAATTTTTTATAAAAGTATATTTTTTAAAGTATTTATTTAAGATGAAAAAAATAATATTTCTATTTAATTTTCTTTATTAATAATTATTATTTATAATTTTTATTGATAATTTTTATTTTATAATTTAAAGTGGGACGAAGTTTGTATTTGCTTGGCTTGGATCGGTTACATGGTTATATACTGTAGCGTTGTGAGAAAATTTCAATCTTTTCATCTTTTTGAGTCGCCACCTATATTATTCGTTTGGAAACATAGGAATACCATTTTGAAAGAGATTTGGGTTCGGGGCTTAGGTTATGAAATGGGTAGGTTTAGAAGGCATCCATTTCACCCAATCCGGAGATCGGTCTTGCTAAAGAAAAGAGAGGTTTTCAATCTTTTTAATAAAATAATTAAAGAAGAACAAATAAATCCTAATCAATTTCTTGATTAGGAATGTTGGATTGTATGCTTCGAGATCGCCTTCATTGACTGAAGGGACTCTAGGCTAATCCTTTTGATGGGATCACACTACTCTAAAATCAATAGAGGGGTTGAGAAGAGAAACGAAAGTTTTAAAGGATGATTACCTTTTGAGAAGAGATTCGGACAGAGTTTCGACTCAAGTTTAGAGTTGAAACTTGATACGGACAGAGCTTCGCCTCGATCCTTGATTTGGATCTTGATGCGGACGGAGCTTCGCCTTGGTCCCTTGATTCGGGCTTCGATGTTTGTTAATCAACAAGGTTGATGAACAAACTTTGGGAGTTGTTTTATGAGTGATTTGAAGGAGTCTTTCGTGGAAAGAAACCAACAAAAATGTGTGTGTTGTGTGGAATTCTTGATCAAGGATCAGAATTGTCGACCTCCGAAATACTGGAAGTCATCCAGTATTTATAGGAGGTTGGAGAGGTGAAGGTGGAGAGGGAAATTACCCTAGGAAGGTTCCAGAACTCAGTTCTGATTGGATACCCGAATTGATAAGGTTTTATCCAAAAAGAGAGTTTGAAACGGAGAAGAATTGTGATTCTGCACATCCTGTCGAGAGGATATCTCGCGCGAGATATGATATCTCGTGCGAGATAACTAGTCTGATGACTATTTTGTCCTCTTCAGTTGTTCCGTTAGTCAGTTAGGTCCAAAACTAACGAGGTTAGTTAGAAACTTAATGAAACATGACGAAACTGATATGCTTTCATCAAAACATAAAAGAGAGATGAAGAGTAGTGTAATCATGTAATTATGGGTTCAGAATGGGGTGTCTACAGATCCCCTCGGCGACAGGTCTTATGAAAGAAGAAGTGTCGTCGATAGAAAAGACATCATTCTGAACACTGGGATGGTCGTGCCGCACGGCTGCCTACGTATCTCTATCGGAGAATCAGACCAAAACGTAGTTCGACTCCAAAACACGAAAAGGTTGCTTTAGGTATTTTGAAAATCATTTTTTTTTTAAAATCGAGGAGATTTTATTTTTGAAAAGGCAAATCCATACTGAGGAATCAAATCATGACCCAATTCTGAAGATACCTGTTTTTTGAAGTGAGGTGACGATCTTGGCGATTCAAGACCGGGCTTTTGTTGAGGTGACGATCCTGGTGATTCGGGACCGAGCTTTTTGATGAGGTAAGTATTTGACATACTGACCCTAGATGTTTGACACACCTAATTGTTGACGATCCACCTGTCTGGGCGATGAATCGGGCTTTTGGTAAGGTAAGTATTTGACATACTGACCCTAGATGCTTGACGCATCTTAGATGTTTGACACACCTAATTGTTGACGATCCACCTGTCTGGGCGTTGAATCGGGCTTTTTGTTGGAATATGCTTGACGCATGGCACTTGACGCGATGGTTGCTTGACGCGATGGTTGCTTGACGCGATGGTTGCTTGACGCAATGGTTGCTTGACGCAATGGTTGCTTGACGCAATGGATGCTTGACGCAATGGATGCTTGACGCTATGGATTCTTGACGCTTTAAGAGATGCTCGACGCACTTAATTGGATGCATTGCTATATGGAAAGGTAGATGGTAGGCGAAATCCAAACACTCAACATGCTTGATCTAAAAGTAAGCACTTGACGTGCTTTAATTCCTACAAGAGGGTTAGTGAAAGTATTTGCCTAACAACATACATCCACTTAAGCATTTGTTTGTTCAAGACGATCAATGTGCACTCGACTCCAAGAATCAGCGGGGAGAATGAGTTTTGTTATGTGAGAATTGAAAATTGTTTGTGATTTAGATTTTGGTTTTGAAGACCAACTCGTGAGGTCCATCTAAAGATCGAATGAGACAATCGTCTAATAGGATTCCGTTGAGATAACCCAAGTTCAACACTAAGGTTCGAGATGGTTCGAGGATTTCTTCGTTGTCGCAGGACCTTTTCATCGTCAAGCCCCAAGTTTCTCATGTGATGATCATTGACTGAACAAGGTCTAAACCACTCCAATGGCTTTCGCTACGTAGAACTTATGCTGTCTAATCCAAAGCACGTATTTTCCAAGGCTTTTCTTGACACTAAGCCCCAAGACTTTTTGTATGCTGCAGACGACCTCGCGAACATGCTTGTGAGGCCATGTGAATTGAAGAAGGATCCCCTCCTTTTTCCCTTTGATTTTTTTCTTTGTGACGCACCCTGGTTTTTGCCTAGACCGCCCTTTCGGGTTTTCAATCTAGCGGGCATCTCTTTTGCGTCTTTTGTTTTTGTGCTCTAACTTTTGCCTAGGCCGCTCTTTACGAGTTTTTCAACCTAGCGAGCTATTCTCTTTTTTTTTTTTTGAAAAGTATGGGTACTCGAAGGTGACTCGGTTGGAAGAATCTCATTAAGGAAAAAGATGAGATCTCAAGTTTAGTTGAGGAGAGACAGACTCTATTCTTTGGAAGGTGATCCAAGCATTGACTCTTTTATGAGGGAGTGTATTCTCTAATGATGATAGTGAGAAGCGAAGAGGAAAGCCCCTAATGCAGATTTGATTACTCTTGAGAGTTTGAGTAGAGATTGACTGGGGGAGGAAAGGTTCGGAAGCCCCAGTTTTGATGCTTGGATTTCAAGAGTGTGTATGAGAATGGCTAAGAGGAAGCCCCTAGACTCAACAAAGAACGCTATATGGCTCAAAGGTCTAGAAAAGTTGTTCTTCCTATGTATCATCGAGAAATTTCTTAACGAGTTTGAAAAGAAAGCCAATCATTAGCATGACTTAAAGCTAAACATTTTTTTTTTTTTATGGATTGATGTTGAAAGTCTTCTTCATTTGCGTTGCCATTTGGGCTTCATTGTAAGAGGATGTTGAGGGATCCTCTTTTCTTCATTGATATCACTTGACTCTTCTTCTTTGCGGGAGAGTCCTTCTTGCCTTTGTTGAAATTTCATCCTTATTGTGGGGCGGTGAAGGCTTGAGAGTTTTTCTTTTCTTTTTTTTTTTTTTTTTTTTTTTTTTTTTTTTTGATGCTCTATTTTTGTCTAGGACGATTTGAGGAGTTTCGACCTAGCGAGCTTTTTATTTTTTGTACTCTCAAAGCCTTGAATTGAGTAGCCCCACTTTTCTTGGGATGAATGTTGATAGCAGCGCCTTTGGCTTCCTTCGTTTGTTGATCTTCGACTTTCAACATGAGTAATGTTTAGCCTTAAGCCTTCTAAGGATAGTTTTCATTTCAAACTTGTTTAGAAGTTTCTATTTTTCGTGATGATTTAAGGAATGAGGGTCCACTATTCAACATAGATCAAATGATATTCATAAAGAAAAACAACTCTTTGGGAAAGTGTTTAGGATAAATAGATAACTTTTATTGATAAGGAAATTCGAAACAGACTCGATAGTTTACTTGACACAAACTAGAGAGGATAGAGATGGACTAGAATGACAGAACGACTCTTCGAGAACATACTAGGAAGTTTACCTAATTTATGTTTTTTTTTTTTTTTTTTTTTTTTTTTTTTTTTTGAAAGGAAAAAAAGGGAGAGGACAATCTGGAGCCCCAAGGTGGTGATGCTTCGATTGATCTTGCCGGCTTCATACAAGTCTTGGATGGCATCCCTCAAATTGTAGCAATTGTTGGTGTCATGACCACTAAACCGATGGTAATCGCAAAATTTGTCGTGGTCCCAATCTTCTCTCATTTTCTTAGGATGATAGTCTTCCATTGGCTTCGCTTTTCCTTGGCCTACTAGATCATCGAACATTTCCTTAAGAGTAGCCCCACCAAAATCATGATAGGTACGACCGGTGCTCCCTTTGTTGACGATTCTCCTTTTCTGAATTCTTTCTAAGAAGGATCAATTCATCAATTCTAAGGCCCGATTTATGGAGTTCGAGGAAACTAGGGAAGTAATTGCCGGCAAGCTTCTCTTGGTACTCTTCGTGGAGACATTGAAGTAGGATATGAATTTGTTCGTCTAGGCTTGGCCTATCAACGATTTCGCCGCTTTGGTTCTCCATCTTTTGACGAAGTCTGCGAATGACTCATTTTGTTGCTGCTTAGTTTGCTCAAGGTCTCTCCTAGTAGTGCGGTAAGTGGAGTTGTCCTCAAATTGTTCTTGGAAGGCACGACTGGCGAGTGGCCAATCAAGCCTTGTGGAGAGTGGAAGATTCATGTACCAATCCCTAGCGGCACCATCAAGGGTTTGAGGGAAGCATTGAACTAGCAAGTTGTCATCGACACCCATAGGTAGCATGGCCCAAGAGTAGGTTTCCAAATGAGCTTTAGGGCAAGTAGAACCATTGAATTTCGCAATGTCGGGTGTCTTGTACTTTATAGGAAGCTTTGACATGGATTGACGAAGGGTGTCATAGTCAATAGAGAGCGAGGCTCCCTTACTCACATCGAGGGATGCAAGTTTCTTTTCTAGCATTGCCATGGTAAGGGGTTCGTCCTTGCTTTCTCTCTTTCTTTCTTTCTTGGAAGCATAACTCTCATTATCGGAGGAGGAAGATGATGAGCTAGACTTATACACCTTTTTCTTGTGCTTGCGGTGCCTTTTAGCTTTCTTAGTGTATGATACTTCGTCATCGGAAGAGGACTCATTCTCTTTCTTCTTTGAGCTTAATTCGGCCAATTGTAGTTTCATGGCTTGGAGTTCGTCAACCATGGCTTTCATTTCCTAGCTTGGATTCTCCTTTCAAGTTCTAATCGGGCCTCCATTTCATCGGCTTGGGCTTGTAGCATTTCTTCATATCGAATCCTTTGATCCTCAATTTCCTTTTTGAGTGCTTCGGAATTCATCGTGTCGGAAAGAAATTGAGTTGTCACCGTTGGAGAGATAAGGGAGCTTGACGACCTTAGAGATGAACTAGAGATATCCCGACGAGACGCCTTTTCGAATATTAGCCCCAAACGATCCTAGATGGAGAAAAGGATGATGGTTAAAATTACCTCACGAGTGATTTTTTTTTGAAGTTTTATTTTTTATTAGAGACGGAGTTTCGACTAAAGGAGGGAGCGCACATCGATTATTAATCACAAACACAAAATGTGCAAATAATATCTCGCGCGAGACAAGGTCATCTCGCACGAGATAACCATTCGGAAAGATGGATTTTTCCTCATTTTATTTCCTAGATTCATGGTCGGACGGACAAAGATCCGTTTTCTATCTAGCATCCTAGGTAAATCTTACAGGCATACATAATTCGAACCAAACCTAGGAACTCGGTAATTGACCATTCTTTGTAAAGTAAAGCCACGTAAAATTGACCGGAAGGATTTTTTTTTTCTTTAAGGGACTTCCGAAGGGGTCATTCCGAAGGGACATTTCCGAAGGGACATTTCCGAAGGGACTTTTCCGAATCCTTTCTCGATAGTCAATTTTACATTAACTTTATTTTGGTCAAAGACAAGAAGGATTACCAAGTCAAAATCGACCGGTCACGGAGTGTTCTTAGAAAGACAATCTACATGATATGTGGCGATGCAGGGCTGGAAGGCTAGGCTCCCCGCGATATGACAATCTAGGTGGATTGAATACGCGGAGTGGGATGATCCAACTTCGGAGAGACCGGCGACTAGGTGGTTACCGTCATCCGTCCTTAGTGTGAGTCCCGAGTTAATCGGGGTATGCAGTGCAATGACAGATATAGCATGAGTGCGCGTGTGTGAGAGTCAATCTAGGTGATAGAGTAAAATAGAGATTTTTTTTTGAAAATTAAAAGAAAAAACAGATAGTGGCCGCACCAAGTGGTTGCCTACGTTTCTCCCAAATTAGGAAGACTCAGGCCGTCGTAGTTCCACATAAAGAGAGAGAAAGAGAGATAAATAATTCAATTTACAACTCCCGAATCCCCAATGGACCGGACTTTAATTAAATAAAACCCAATCACACGCAGTTCATAAATAATAATCAATTATTTAAGGAAAATAAAGGTCCGAGTTCAACACCTTAAAGGAGGCCTTAAGATGCGAGAACTCGCAGATAATGAATTCGGGATCCCCGCGTGTTCGACTCTCGTCTTGGATTATGAGATGAACGGGAGAAACCAGAAAACAACCAGATTGCCGAGGCGATATCTCGCGCGAGATATGATATCTCGTGCGAGATATGCCTCATCTGAGAGCAGAAAATCGAATTTACAATTTTTTTTTGAAAACCTCTCTTTTAATTTTGACGCAAGTTTAAGCCTCTTAATTTTCAGTCCCCAGCGGAGTCGCCACTGTAGCGTTGTGAGAAAATTTCAATCTTTTCATCTTTTTGAGTCGCCACCTATATTATTCGTTTGGAAACATAGGAATACCATTTTGAAAGAGATTTGGGTTCGGGGCTTAGGTTATGAAATGGGTAGGTTTAGAAGGCATCCATTTCACCCAATCCGGAGATCGGTCTTGCTAAAGAAAAGAGAGGTTTTCAATCTTTTTAATAAAATAATTAAAGAAGAACAAATAAATCCTAATCAAATTCTTGATTATGAATGTTGGATTGTATGCTTCGAGATCGCCTTCATTGACTGAAGGGACTCTAGGCTAATCCTTTTGATGGGATCACACTACTCTAAAATCAATAGAGGGGTTGAGAAGAGAAACGAAAGTTTTAAAGGATGATTACCTTTTGAGAAGAGATTCGGACAGAGTTTCGACTCAAGTTTAGAGTTGAAACTTGATACGGACAGAGCTTCGCCTCGATCCTTGATTTGGATCTTGATGCGGACGGAGCTTCGCCTTGGTCCCTTGATTCGGGCTTCGATGTTTGTTAATCAACAAGGTTGATGAACAAACTTTGGGAGTTGTTTTATGAGTGATTTGAAGGAGTCTTTCGTGGAAAGAAACCAACAAAAATGTGTGTGTTGTGTGGAATTCTTGATCAAGGATCAGAATTGTCGACCTCCCGAAACACCGGAAGTCATCCAAGATTTATAGGAGGTTGGAGAGGTGAAGGTGGAGAGGGAAATTACCCTAGGAAGGTTCCGTAACTCGCCCGATTGGATACCCGAATTGATAAGGTTTTATCCAAAAAGAGAGTTTGAAACGGAGAAGAATTGTGATTCTGCACATCCTGTCGAGAGGATATCTCGCGCGAGATATGATATCTCGTGCGAGATAACTAGTCTCGATGACTATTTTGTCCTCTTCGGTTGTTCGTTAGTCGATTAGGTCCAAAACTAACGAGGTTAGTTAGAAACTTAACGAAACATGGATTTAAACCTGATATGCTTTCATCAAAACATAAAAGAGAGATGAAGAGTAGTGTAATCATGTAATTATGGGTTCGTAATGGGGTGTCTACATATACCGTTTGTTTGCATCTCCAATCGACCGCGCAATAACTTAAAGTTCTAAAGCCGACTCCATCTGGCCAGTAATATTACTCCTCCGTCCTGCATCAAGGGTATATGGGGGGGATTTCACGCTTCTTAAGAAATTTTTTAAAAAATGAATAAAAGTTAAATGTGAGATAGAGAATAGTAATTAAATGTGTGGTAGAAAATATGAGAGATAATGTAAAAGTTAAATGTGTGGTAGGGAATAGGAGAGAGAATGTAAAAGTTAAAAATATTTAATAGGAGAGAGAATGAGTGGGAGGAATAGTAGTTAAATGTGTGGTAGAAAATAGGAGAGAGAATGTATAATGATATAATGAATGGTTTTTTTGTAAATATATGAAGATGATAAGGGTATTAATATATTCAAAAACTTGCCTTTTTTGGAAATGAACTCTTGGTCTGGGACGTCCCAAAAGGGAAAGATGAACCCTTGGTCTGGGACGGAGGGAGTAGTATTTACTATACTTTATTAATCGGTCAAAGTCAATTATTATTTATAGACCTTGTTTGCATAGGTCAGTAACTTAAAGTTCTAAAGCCAGCTCCATCGGTCAGTAAATATATTTACTATACTTTATTAACCGGTCAAAGCCAATTATTATTTATAGACCGACCATTTGCTTTGAACCTTTGGTTTTGATCGGTTATACGTCTGGTTTGAATTGATCGGTCAACCATTGACCTTATTATTTATTGCTCGGTCACCTTGTAATTTAAAGTGAGACGAAGTTTGTATATGATTTGTTTGGAGTTCAATTGTGACTTTGTTGACCGATTGGCCTTGACTGATTGGCTTTGACCGATTGTATTTGCTTTGTGTTTGGATCGTTTGTAGCCGTGGGTTGTGGCTGACCGATTTTTGGTCTGATTTGAATCGATCATCCACTTATTATTGATCTGTCACCATGTTAATGATTTACCGACTCTTAATTTATCGATCTTTGCACAATCGATCCTTGTGACCGGTTGATAACATGTTGATACATTTTCCAATTTTATATATATAGAGAATGTATAGAAATATATAGAGAGAGATAGCGATGTGGGATTAATTCCTTTTGTAACAAAACGTAAGGACATTGGTTGATTTAATCCCACATCGCTATCTCTCTCTCTATATCTTTATACATTCTCTATATATATAAAAGGAATTAATGTCCTGATTCAAATTTGCCACAACATAAGAGAGTAATTACAAAAGTGCCACTCAAAATTTGGCGAAATTTTTGGCGCTAGTACTGTTTCTTGATGACCTGCTTTAATATATACTCCCTCCGTCCGCCTAGTAAGTTCACACTTACTGTTTACACGTTAATTAAGGAGGGAGTATTATATTGAAAGTGTTGTGAGTGTGAAAATAAAATAGGAGAGAGAATGAGTGGAGGGAATAGTAAATTATAATAGTTTGTGAGTATTAAAATAATGTAGGAGAGAGAATGAGTGGAGAGAATAGTGATTTAAGGTTTTCTTTTTAGGAAAGAAACAAAGTGTGAATTTTGTAAACGGACGTTCAAAATAGAAAGCGTGAACTTTGTAAGAGGACGGAGGGAGTAGATAGATGTAATAGAATTATTTTCGATTAAAAAATACTACAAGCAAATTCTATCAACCTGCCCAAATTCTAGATATCAGGCCTTCAGATTAGCGAAACCCCTGACGAAAAATCCATTTTTGGTCTGTCAACGCCATTGTAGCTCAGTCCGGTGAGTTTGCAGCTTCTATATTGTTCTTGTTTTTATTAGCTTATCCACACACACACACACACACACACAGATATACTGTACGCTACCCATTTAACCGAAAGATGAATTACAGATCAATATTTGTATTTTTGACTGAAAATTTCTCAAATTAGATTACCCATTTACCTGTATGAACACACACGCTAAAGTAATTTCATAACTCTTACCCATGACCATTATTATGCATTCTTGGCTATTCTTTTGTTGAATTTTCGTGTTTATTTTTTTCAATTTGAAATTTATTTTGATTTTTGGAAGCTTTTTTTGCTACAATTTTGTAACCTATTGTAAGATTTGATGTCAAATTTCTCTTATGTTCATTTATTGAATTGTTGCAGTTGGTGGTTATTATCTGATTTAAACCAAGCTTCATACTGATAGCTCAAGGTTTTTGCTATTGTTCGTGTTTCACGTTTCTTAGCATTTTCCTCTTCAATTGCCTGATTAGTCATTACCCTTTTGGGAACCCTCTCGGCCAGCCCCTCTTACATTTGGGATTTCACCGAAGTTAGATGCCTCTCCTTCTATCTTCGTGTCCCATGGCTCGTTGTTCTTGTATTAACCGGTTCAAGGTACAAGATTTGGCGTTTCGAGAAACTTCCTCTGTGCAGCCAAATTACACTCCTTTTCAATGCACTACTCCACAAAAAATATCATTTGTTAAACAAAAACTAGCTAGAGTTCTCAAAAGCAAACAACCGTTTTCAAAGCAAATCGCCAGACAGTGCATGAATTCAAGTAATGAGCTCATTAATGAGGAAACAATGGATGGTTATGATTGGATGGATCAGGGAGATAGCCACCAGGTGAAATTAGAATCACCTTGGGAAGGAGCGGTTATGTATCAGCGGAACCCTTCCATTTCACATGTTGAGTATTGCACAACTTTAGAAAGGCTGGGCTTAGGAAGGGTTTCAACTGAGGTTTCAAAATCTCGTGCTTCTCTTATGGGACTAAGGGTCACAAAATCCGTGAAGGATTTTCCTTCCGGAACTCCGGTCCTGATCTCTGTTGATGTTACGAGAAAGAAGGGAAGGTTGAGGCTTGATGGAATCTTACGTACAGTCATTACTCTTGCCTGTCGTAGGTAAGGCTTTTTATCAAACTTACTCTTTTTTGTTTTCTCTATCTACATATATTGCATATTGTTAGGGAAAGAGCAAGTTGTATTTGCCTAACGTGGATACATTTTTAGAAGCAGTCAATTAATCTTTCACAGTTTAAATTAGACTATGGACTTTGACATAACTAAAATGCTTGTATGAAAGGATATGCCCTCAAGTGTTTTCCTCGTTTTGAAAAAAATGTATGACACAAATAATTATTTCCAGATGGAAATGCGCGTGTTTTGAAGGCATCCGTATGCATCTGAGCTGGTGTTGTGCCTACCTTCCTTTTTGTGGATAAAACTAGTACAGAATGTGTTTAATCCAATGAATTTAGGAAAATAACATAGAATGTCCAAAGGAAAATGAGAGAATGTTTGTTTTGCTCCCAGTAACTTTGCAATCATACTTCAAAGTCTACAAAACGTGAAACATTTTATCTTTTGTCCAAAGGAAAATGAGAGAATGTTGATTTGACTGAAGAATAAAATTGCCTTTAATGCAGAAGGGGCATGCCAATGACATGTGCCTTTGAGAAGACAAATTGCAACTCATGTAAAGCAAAGCGGGTAGAAAATTACGTAACATGTAACAATGGACTATACTAACACGAAACAGTTGCTGAATCCTTTGTCAATTCGGAAAGCCCCTCACCCCCACAACAACAACACGATACATCAGCGTATGGGCTCGTCAAAGAAGACGTGAGAAAACAAAGAAAAAGTGAAGAGATGGTAAAACAACTAACCCCCCCCAAAAAAAAAAAAAAAAAAAAAAAACTCTCTCAACAAGAGCCCTTAAAGAAGCTATGCAAAACTTCAAAATCTTTCCAACCAAATACACCAAAAAGTAGTAAAAGCCTCACCCACAAACTGTCCACATTTGTTCCTTGGTTAACACCATAAGCATGCATACGAAGAAAATAAAGCACTGAATCTGGACTAACCCAGCTAACACATGCAACCACAAGCAGCTGGTTATGAAGATTTAAAACTCACTCTGTCACGTTGGAGGAAGATATGATCACGAGTCTCCACAGAAGAGTTGCAGATCCCACGCTAATTCGGAAATATACATTTGCTCGGAGATATGACCTCTTCATGTTTTTTAATCATTAAAAAAACTCCCATCTAATTGATACAAGGGCCAACGATTAGAAGCAGCTCGACCTTGAAAGATAAATAGAAACGTGTCAGTAATCTACTCCACATGCCTTAGCATAACCCTCGGCTTCCCATCTATCTTGCAAACATGCAATAATACTATCGGGGTTCACCTTAATCGGGTACTCAATTGCATTAGTACCTTTAGGTGTAGAAACCAAGTTCTGAGATATGGACAATCTCCCCAAGATTGCATATGTATCGCTTACACAAAGTAGAGTGGACAAAAACGAATTTTGGCCTTTCTTGGCGAGCAATTTGCAACTTAATGCCCCAGACCAGCAATAATTCATGATCTCATTGAACATATGAGCACACAATGAGCCAAACTCTTACCTTAGCCATGCTAGGAACTAATAGGAATTCTCTATTCAAAAGAGAGCCAAGTGCATGTCTTACGAATTTGGTAGTCTCTTTATCGCACTACAAATCATCAAAACCAATATATAATGAATTTCATGATACAATATGAAAAAATACGTTCAACAATTTGAATAGAACAAGAATATTGAATTGATTGGTAGTATAAAGTCAAGACATGGAAATTTGTAAAAGGTTACCTCCGATTCCTACAATAGATGGTTGGTTCCACATGATTAGGTTGATACACTTCTTAGAGAGAAAATATAATCCCTCCACAACCTCTAGAAACATTCTAATACCCCTATATATAAATATATCAAACTTAGGGAGAGAGTAATTAAGTAATCACACCCCCCTGTATTCCCCTATTTCCAATAAATTTAAGATTGCCAATTTTGTGAAATTTAAGGTCCTGTAGGAAGCTTAGTTTATACCTCAAAACATTTGACTTTCACATGTGCACTGTTTGTACTTACAAAGGAGTATTTGATTCAAAGTTGTACACTTGTTCACTTTTTTTTTAATTGGTAATTTACAACATCTTTTCTTTCTGTAATGACACATTTATGTCCATGATCTGAAGCAGCAGATTCTAGAAGTTCTTGAAAATGTGGAAGTAAATCAATTACAAGCCTTTTTGTATATTTGGAGAAGCGGTCATGTCGCTTGGACATTAACATTTCTTAACAATGTGTTTGGCTTCTCATTTCCAAGTTTTGGATTTGGACTAGGAAGAGCAATCTGTAGTCTTAGGGAGTCATTTTGTTCTTCCAATTTCATATCCCAGGTTTAGGATTAGTGTTGCCAAACACACCATTCAAATTTTAGTTACAGTAAAATTGGCTTCATGTCGTTTTCGAGATTCTGAGTATGTACTACCTCTGTTCCATAATAAGGTTCTTAGTTTGATTATACACGGTTATTAAGAAAAAGTAAATGTTGTGAGTATGAAAAGTAAAGTAGAAGAGAGAAAGTTGGTAGGAAATAGTAAGTGGTTGTTATTGTTAGTGTAGCAAGTGGGTCTAATTGTCCATTTTAGGAATAAAGCAAACTAAGAACCTTATTCTGGGACAGACCAAAAAGGAAAGTAAGAACTTTTACTGTGTGATGTGTGACAGAGGGAGTACTAAGTAGGTAAGAGAATATTCTTTGCTTGCATGTCTTATGTCTATCACGAATGAAATACAAATGCTGGATTTTGGATAATCCCTAAAGACAACTTGCAAATTTCTTTCATGTAGCCAATTTGTGCCCACAGGCTCCTGTAGTTAAGGAGAAATTATGAGGTGGGATTGTCACACCATGTGTGCTTGGCGCACCTATCCTTTATTATCACATGATTTTTTTCGTAGTTTAGTCTTGAAGCACATGATTCTTCTCGGGAGATTCAATATTCAATATATTCATTTATTTATTGTATACA
The DNA here is from genome assembly GCA_022495995.1 of Adenophora triphylla var. japonica. Classification (NCBI taxonomy): domain Eukaryota; kingdom Viridiplantae; phylum Streptophyta; class Magnoliopsida; order Asterales; family Campanulaceae; genus Adenophora; species Adenophora triphylla. The sequence goes on along the minus strand of JAFEMH010002342.1, from coordinate 52,009 downwards.
TAAATCATATTCCTATTTGTTGTTTATTGAAGGTGCGGGGAACCTGCTGCCCAGTGTCTGTTTCTAAATTTCTCACTTCTATTAACTGAAGATCCCATTGAAGAGCCCGAAACTATTGATTTGGGAGTGATTTTCGGCGACTATGAATCTCAAACTCCTAAAATGGAGGGTGATGATTCATCCATAGATTTAGACGATTGGATATATTTTCCTCCCGAAGAAAAATTCGTAGACATATCAAAACACATGAGAGATATTATCCATCTTGAAATCACCTTCAATGGACTATGTGATCCTAACTGCAAAGGCTCGTCTCAGTACGAATTATAATGCAAGTAGCTGTAGATGCAGCAAACAGAAGGCGGATGGGAAAGGTTTTGGCCGCATTAGAATTGTGAATGAGGATATGCAGTAATAGCGACATGGTAGTAAGTTTTTCCGTTAATCCTGTTAAGTTTTTCGTTTATTCTGTTAGAGCTATATGATGTTGATTAGATGGCATTACTCTTGAATATTCACTCATCTTACGTTTAATGGAAGATGAAGATGATTGAACTTTCCAATCTGCTATATAAATTTTCATATTTGAAAATTTTCTTATTATTTCTTCGGCTGGCATTTAACGCCTTTGTTTCCTTAACTTCCCATGCATATGCTAACTCGGTATTTTAACGAAATGAGAAGTCAGATTAAAACTTCTAGTGACTGCTCACGTGTGGTCCTTTTAGCGTAGTGGCACTTTCTCATTGGTTCGTTTGTGTAAAATTAGCGCCCTGTTGACGTGTATTTGTTCTATTGGACACATGGATGATTTTTTTTTTTTTGGAGGGGGGGGGGTGTTTACAGTTTAACTAGGCAAATATTACTTCATAACATCATATTTTTTTATTTATTTTTTATTTTTTTGATATCCAGGTTCCCAACTTTGCCGGATTAAGTCCTGAACCACGGGCCATGGCCCCTCAGTGTTCATAACATCATATTATTTCTTCTTGATGTTTGTTATGTTCCTTAGCCTTATATTTTTCAGTGTTTCCTAAGAAACTAATAGGCTGCAGACACCTTTTAATATTTCATTCAATATACTACTCTCTACATCTCAAAATGAATATCTATATTTTATTTTAGAATACTTTGTTTCTAAATAACTTTTTTTTTTAAACATTTCATTATATACTTGCAAAACTAATAAAAATTTGATAACAAAAATATTTATGCATATTTGCTATTAATTTCATAAAATTAAGCAAAATTTTCTTCCGTATTTCCTCAAATAAACATCTAACATTGATTTTGAAACATATAGCATTTTTAATTATAAGAGAAATTTTGAATTTTTTTTTGACTTTTGAATATAATAAAAGTGACGGGCCAGACCCAACGTATTAAGCATCACAAACAGTTATTAAATGGGTCAATCCAATTACTACTGCAACTCCAACGACCCACAACAAAGATCAGTCGACCAATCTCATTGTCCAACTATCTTTGATCCCGACCTAGCTTCGTCCGACATATGATTATCTACTTCTGCAATCCATGCCAAGCCAAGGCACGAAGTCAGGTAAGACCTCGAATACTCAGGCGACCTCGACCTACAAACACGTGCGCCTACTCACGACTAAAATCACGGAGAGCGTTATGTCTACATTATCTCTACGATTTAGGGATTTCTATCAATCCCAAGGCACCACTATATATACCAAACTACATCTAACATAAAAATGTAATGTCATCTTGGCTATTTTGAGATTACGTCATTTTCATACAGTTTATATTATCATATAACTCGACATCTCATCATCACGCCGGAGGGTATTAGCCGGATACCATCCCGGCAAGTCGTTTGTTCGTGATTTCAGGTCCTAGTTGCTTGAGATCAACCTATTGCTGGACTAAGGCTGATCTGGATCGTTTCCTGCGTCATTAGTTTGGTTACATTGCCGGGAACCGACAACGCTAGACCTTGAAACTTCGCTTTCACAAACATGGTATCAGACGTACATACTGCTAATGCCTATAGTGAACCAATCCATGAAAACGTTGGGGGAAATAACCTAGGCACGGATGCAGGTGCTGGGAATCGTAATGCCAACTTACCTCCTCCTCCACCTGGTCATCCCACTAGGAGGGCCACCCGCTCCAACAACGTGGTCGACGGGATGAGGTTGTAAGATTGGAGGAGGGAGAAGAGGCCCATGCCTAATCAAGGAGTGAGCCAGCAAGCAAAAAGGATCCAAACATGTCGAACAACTGTAGGCGACATTGCAGGTCCCTCGGCTTCTCACCTTAGTAGGAAGGGGATCTTGCTGGAGCGGGCTAGATCGCTGCGGAGTTTACTCGAGGTGCAGAATGAATTGCTCGAGCTACCTGAGTCTCCTAAAAAGGACTACTGAAGATCACAAAGGGTAGCTCCATCACTCACTTCCCATAGGCGTGCTAACGGGGGCACTAGGCCGTCTGAAGAAGAAAGAAGGAGTGAAATGCCTCCCCTACCCACATCTCCGTAGACAGGACTGGCGACCTAAGGGATAGGCTCAACCAACAGAGAGAGCAAGAGGCCGACTCAGCTCAGAGAAGGCAACTCGAAGCCGACCGAGCTCAGCGTAGGTCGCCCCAAAGGGGGGAGCTATCACTTCACATGCGGGATAGAAGGGAAAGAACCCCTCCAAGGGAGGAGAGACAGAGGAAACTCTCTAGGAGGGAACACCACCGTGAGGAGAGGCAAAAGTCCAATTCTATCTCCCACCAAAGAGGCGACCTAGACGTTAGGGAGCTTCTCAATCTGAAAAGGAGATTAGATGATATGGAGGCAGATCGTAAGATAACTAATGGGAAGGTCGAACAAAATGATTATACTCTTCGACCTTTGGCAAAGGACATGCTCAAGGTCCAAGTTGCCAGTGTTAGAGAAGTATTCAGGCACGACCAATGCCTTGAATCACATGCAACATTTTGAGGCCAATATGTGTTTGGTCTCTTCCGAGGATGATGTGTTATGCAAGGCATTAACCAGGACCTTCACAGGTGCAGCACTGACTTGGTTCCGCAGTCTATCAACTGGCTGCATCACCTCATGGAATTATACGAGGAGAAAGTTCTTGGAGAGATTCTCTACTGCTGGGGCTCGTAAGAAAACAGTCACCAACCTAAACAACATGACTCAGGATAAGACAGAGAGTACCATAAGTTACTTCACCAGGTTCAAGGAGTTGGTCGACCAAATAGAGGAATACCTCACAGATAGGGAGGTTATCAATTGCTTCAGGAATGGGGTGTCCTCTCCCGATCTGGATTATGAACTCCATGTTAGGAGGGCGACCACGAGGAAGGAGTTATTTGAAAGGGCCTATGACGTGGCCGTGGTTGAGGAACGAAAAGAAAGGAAGAAGGATAGAGGCTCCAAACATTCTGAGGTGGGTGAGTCGACAAAAGGGGGGCAGGCCAAGAATGATTACAACAAGGGGAAGAATATAACAAGGGCGACTGAAAGAGTCCCTGAAAATTTCACCCCACTCACGGTTAGTCGGATAGAAATCATGAACACGGTCGACCTAGGTCTTCCTACCCCAATGAACACCCAAAATAAGTTTAGAAGGGATAATGGCAGGTACTGCGAGTACCACAAGGATACCAGACATGCTACTGAGGAATGTATGAGCTTGAAAAGGATCATCCAGAAGTGGGTAAACGAAGGAAGGTTGGATAGGTTAGTAAAGGGAGATCGTCCTGCAGGAGGAGATCGACCTACAAGGGGAGTACCCGAGCCAAGGCAACCAAGATTGACTCTGGGGGTAATTGCTGAAGAAACAAGCAACACATCGCTCAAGCACAAAATCTTCCAGCTGAGTAAAGCTCCATATGTGCCCCCCAAGAGCTGTGTTCAAGACGAGGTGATTAGTTTCTACCCGTACGAGCTGGCTGCGAGCATGACTGCGAGGGAACATGTTTTGGTAATCCCAGGGCTCATTGATGACTGTACATCCAGCAGGATTTTGGTCGACACGGGGGCCTGCAAAGACATCATCTACTACAAAAATTTCTTAGACATGGGACTGACAGATGTCAGGTTTTCACCTTACTCATGTGACTAGAGGGCTTCACCAATCATAAGGTCGGCGCCAAGGGTTAGATTAGGGCTGTTACACGAAACGAGCCGGCTCTGGCTCGGCTCGTAAAAGCTCGAGTTCGAGTGGGCTCGAGGTGAACTCGAGCTCGAGCTCGAATCGATTTTCAAGCTCATTTTTTTTTCGAGCTGGCTCGTGTTCGGCTCATATGTTCGACGAGCTTTGACCGAGATCGATTCGTTTGAGCTCGGCTCGTTAAGCTCGTTAAAAAGCTCGAATGAATTTTGTCCGCGAATGACTTGTTTAGGCTCGAAATCGATTACAACTTGAATTAGTGCTCGATAAAGCTCGTTTGATTTTAGATTTTTTTAAAAAATAAGTTCAAGCTCGAGCTCGGCTTGTTAATACTCGAGTTCGAGCAGCTCATGAAAAGCTCACGAATAGCTCGCGAAAATCTCGAAACTCGATTCGATCCGAGCTCGAACAGTCATACTGGGCTCGAGCTCGAAACTTCAAAGCTCGACTCGGCTCGGCTCGTTTACAGCCCTAGGTCAGATAGAGATGGAGGTCGACATCGGACAACATCCTATAAGGACAACAGCTAAGGTAACATTTATAGTTATTGATGTTATAAGTGATTACTATGCTATACTGGGTATACCAGGACTTGTCGTACTAGGAATGGTGCCCTTCATCCCTCATCAAAGGGTTAAGTTCCCCACCGTACTAGGAGTTGGGTGTGTTCTAAGCGCAACTAGGGAATACCTAGATCACGTCCCACGTTCCAAGAAAAAGAGAGAGAGAGAGAGAGTTGGAAATAGACACTCCAGAGGCTTGTTGGAAGTTTTCAAAATCTGTCACCACTACTTCTAGGCTATCTACGATCAAGTGTGTAGAAGAGGCGACCTATCCCTCACATGACCATGTCATGACTGAGCCGACACGTCCCCTTGAAAACACACAGGTCGCAACAAATGCAGTTTTGGTCGACCAGATTATCATTGGCGACCTATGCCTCCAAGTCAACCAAAGCTCAGGGGCCTCCAACGGGGAAATAGATGCTAAGCTAGATGATATGATCGGGGTAGAAGCTCCACACTTGGGTACTGAGGAAAGAAAAAGGGTCAGAGATATCATCATTGAGACTCTTCAGTTTAGAGACGGCCCAGAGCTAGAGCCGGTAGACGAGATGGAGGATATAGAAGCCAACCCATCTTACCCCGAGCAGAAAATCAAGATAGGGAGACAGTTGTCACCAGAAGAGAAGGTGGAGATAGTCGATCTATTGAAAGAGAGTACATATGTTTTTGCATGGAAGGTAGAGGACATGAGGGGAGTCAAGGAAGAGGTCGCAGTACATCGCCTTGATGTCAACCCCACCATTAGCAGCTTCTGTCAATGCCATGTACTCCGCCTCCGTAGTAGACAATGTCACCGTAAATTGTAAAGTATCCTTCCAATTGACATCTGACCCACCAAGAGTCAACACATACCAATCATAGATCTCCTCGTGTCGGCATCCCTAGAGTAGTCTGAATCACAATAGCCGCCAACTGCACATTCTGTACCACCTCAATAAATGAGCCTAACATCCGATGTACCCATAAGGTACCTGAAGATCCTATTCACTGCCTGCTAATGTTCCTTACCAGGATTCCCATTGAACCTACTAACAATACTAACAACATTAGCAAAATTCGGCTTAGTGCAAATCCAATTTTCACTATTTTTTCTTTGGCACATAGCATACATCAAACTACCAACTGCACAAGCATAACGAGCCGTATACTCTTTCACTTCATCCGATTTAGTGCAAAAGCAACAGACAGACGTGCATTCACTGCACTCGGAGAATCTAGAGGCTTTGCTGTAGACATGTCAAACCTCTCTAAAATTTTCTTGATGTAACCTTTTTGGGATAAGAACAGTTTTCGTTGGCTTCTATCCCTATAGATTTCCATACCTGAATTTTCTTTGCTACACCTAAATCCTTCATCTCTAACTCTGAAGATAGTAGACCCTTCAACTTCGGAATTTTTGACTTCTTGACAGCCGCTATCAACATATCGTCAACATAAAGAATCAAATAGATGATCGAACCATCCACCAACCTATTGTGATACACACAACAGTCATACGGGCTACTCGTGTAACCAATCTTTGACATATAGCTGTCAAACCGTTTATACCATTGCCTAGGCGATTGCTTGAGCCCACACAAGGACTTCTTAAACTTACACTCATAGTCTTCTTTCCCCGAAACCTGAAACCCATCTGGTTGTGTCATATTGTAAAGATGCGATTTTATATGAACACAGAGTCGCCACTTATTATTTATTTAAGAAAAACAATAAGAAAAACCTTTTTTTAAAAGATTTGGGTTCGGGGCTTAAGTGATGGATTTGGAAGTTCAAGGAGCACCGCATCCACCCAATCCGAAGATCGGTCTTGCTTAAGGGGGTTTATCAATCAAAACAATATTTAAACGAGAACAAGAAAACCCTAATTAATTTCTTAATTAGGAATGTCGGGTTGTATACTTCAAGATCGCCTCCAGGGATTGAAGGGACTCTAGGCTAACCCTTTTGGTGGGATTACACTACTCTAAAAAGAAATTAGAGGGATTGAGAAGAAGAATGTAAAAATATAGGAGTTTACCTTGTGTTTAGGGAGTATTTGGTTTAGAACGTGGTTCTAAGTGCTTTCTCCTCCTTCCTCGGTTGAGAAAGGATTTGGACAGAGCTCCGCCTTGATTTTAGGCTTGAGCCTTGATGTTCGTCAATCAACAAGTTTGATGGACGAGTTTTGGGTGTTTGTTTATGAGTGATTTACAGAAATCTTTCAAGGAGAGAAACCAGTAAATTGTCTGTCGACCGTCCCCTGAAATACTGAAAGTCATCTAGCATTTATAGGGTTGATTTACTTGGTCACCAAGATAGGATTCCACCCAAGGAAAGTTCCAGAACTCTAAGATCAACAGAGACCCGGATTGGATAAGAGTTTTATCAAGAAAAGAGGTTGAAACGGAGAAGGAAAGTGATTCTGCACATCCTGCAGAGGGGTTGTCTCGCGCGAGACACGCATGTCCCGCGCGGGACTACTAGTCAATCGACTATTATCTCCTCTTTAGTTATTTCGTTAGTCAGTTAGGTCCAAAACTAACAAGGTTAGTTAGAAACTTAACGAAACATGACGAAACTAATATGCTTTCATCAAAACACAAAAGAGAGACGAAGAGTAGTGTAATCATGATTGGTTCAGAATGGTAATGTTTAGCCCTAAAGCCTTCTAATGATGACTTTCTTCTTAAACTCGTTTAGAAGTTTCTATATTTTTTGCGATGATTTAGGAAATGGAGGGTCCATTATTTTGCATGAATTAAATGATACTCATGAGGTTGAACAACCTTAGGAAAAGTGTTTAGGAAAAGAAAATGACTTTGATTAACGGAAAAAACATACTTGATATTTTAATGACACAAACTAGAGTAGGTGAGAAGTACTAGAAAGACAGAACGACTCTTCGAGTTCATACTTGAAAATTTAAAACCTAATCTACTTCTATCAAAGGAGAGAGGGAGAGGATAGTTGTAGCCCCAAAGTGATAAGTGTAGATTTCTTCTTGGAGCTTCATCTTCTTCATGTATTATGAGGGAAAGGATTGGTGATGACGTTGGGACGTTCTAACTCTCCATTGTCAAAGAGGTCTTGGATGATGTCATTCAAGTGGTGGCAAGTGTTGGTGTCGTGACCGGTGAAGTTGTGGTACTTGCAGAATAAGTGATGAGCATGGTGAGGACCCATATCCCTAGGAGGACCACCTTCCCTTGGTTTGACCTTTTCATTCTTTACAAGCACATCAAAGATTTCTTCTTGAGTGATTCCTTCAAGTTTGTCATAGTGCCTCTTTTTCTTCTCGGGAGGAGGAACATCAAAATACTTGCCGGTATCAGGGCGATTGAATGCAATAGCGTTGACTGAAGCATCCTTATTTGTGGTGGGCCTGTTGTAGCAAAAAATACTTTCCTTCTTTTTACTTTTTAGGAAGTCATCAATCCTAATTCCGAACTCATGAAGTTAATTGAAACTAGGAAAGTAATTACCGGCGAGCTTCTCTTGAAATTCATCACGTAGGCATTGGAGGAAGATGTGGATTTGCTCTTTGAGAGTATGTCTTTCGACAATTTCAGTAAGTTTGAGTCTTCATATTCTAGCAAATTCATCAAAAGACTCATTTGCATGTTGCTTGGTTTGTTCAAGATCCCTCCTAGTAGGGCGGTAAGTGGAGTTGTCTTCAAACTGCCTTTGGTAGACTAAACATGCAGACGACCAATCAAGCCTTGTAGTCATAGCAAGAGACATGTACCAATCCCTTGCAGCACCCTCCAAAGTTTGAGGAAATCATTGGGCCAAGATTGTATTATCAACGCCCATTGGAAGCATAGCCCAAGTGTAGGTCTCAACATGAGCTCGAGGACAAGTAGTGCCATTAAACTTGCCAATATCGGGTGTCTTGTACTTGCGAGGAAACTTGATGATGGATTGTTGATGAGCATCGGGATCAAATGGGACGAATGATCCTTTTGAAGTGTCAAGGGCTACAAGTTTCTTCTCGAGGTAGTTCTTAGTAACATGGTTACCAAGCTTAGTAGTTTCATCACTACCTTCCTTCTTGGTCTTAGTACTCTTGGAGATATGTCCCTCATCATCAGAGGAGGATGAGGAAGAGGACGAATCAGATTCTTCTTCTTTCTTGCATGACTTCTCGATTTTCCTATTTTTCTTGGGGTAGGATTCCTCTTCATCGGAGGAAGATCCATCTTTCTTTTTTTGCTTTCTTTCTTTCTTGATTTTCATCTCGTTGAGATCTTGCATGAGGGCGGTCATTTGGGCATTTTGCTCGTTAATTTTCTTACTTTGTTCCTCCATTTTAAGCAGGGCTTGGATGAGTTCGGCCTTAGTTTCCTTGATTTCGGCTTCGGTGACAGGAAGAGAAGTAGACATTGTGTCGAGTTTTGGAGACGAACTTTGATGTGTAGCAACTGTGTTAAACCATGATCGAGTCCCAACAAGTCGGCTGAATAGGGTGTACGAAGGCTTGAAGGTTTTAGCCAAAACACGAAAAGACAGAACACTTGTCTCGCGCGAGACAACACCACTGGAAGTCACATTTTTTTTTTTTGATTTTAATCCTAATTTTGGTCGGGCGAAAAATCCGTTTTGGGAGTTTCTAACATTCAAAATCCAAACCCAAGGACCTACGGGTCGAAGTTATCTCAAGTAACATCGAGTTTTGTGCAATAAATTTGGTAAGAAATTTTTCTCTTTAAGGGCAAATCCGAAGGGACAATCATAGGGACATTTCCGAAGGGACAAAACCGAAGCGATAATTTATTGATTTCTTTTCCATGGCTTATTCCACAAAAAACGATCTTTACAAGAGATTGCAAAGACTCCAAAATCAAAACGACCGGTCACGGAGTGTCCTAAAAAGTAAATCTACATGATATGTGGTTGATGCAGGGTTGTAAGGCTAGGCTCCTCGCGATATTGACAATCTAGGTGGATTGAAAACACGAGGTGGGATGATTCAACTTTGGAGAGACCGACGATTAGGTGATTACCGTCATCCGTCCTTAGTGTGGGTCCCGGGTTTATCAGGGTATGTAGTGCAATGACAGTTATATATGATGTGCACGTGTGTGAGAGTCAATTCTAGGTGATAGAGTAAAATAGAATTTTTTTTTTTTGAAAACTAAAAGAAAAACAGATTGTTGGGTATGCATATTTTAACTCTCCTATTTTTTATTAGATTTGATTGATACCATAACCTCCTGTCTATTTTAAGGACTTTAGGACCATATGTAATGAAGCTTAGACTTCTATTTTTTAGCTAAGTCCATTTTATAGAATAGGTTAAAATTAGGCTTGAAGACTGGCACAAGACTCATTGAATTTGAGGATTGCAGTTCAAGTAGTTTCAAACCGCTTTACAGCAACCGCTTGTGATGAACCGCCTTATGGAATTCCTTTGTTTGAAACCTCCTTTGAACAACTGCAGTGCAACCGCATATGAACCGCACCTGTGCAGTTCAACATCTTGACCGCACCTTGCAAACCTCCTCTGGTGTATCCAACCGCACCTCATCAACCGCATGTACGCCAGGACCGCACCCAATGATTGAAGACTTGAAGTGGACCACTTTTTACCGTTGGAATCCACGTCAGCAATATCAAAAGTCAACCACTAAATCTTGTCACGTGATTCAATGTCAGAGAAGATCTGCAATGATCTTGAAAAGGTGACAGGTGTCCTAACCACCTTGCTTGCAGCTGAAGCCTGATCAGCTTTATCTGCAGCTGCTGTACCAAAGGACAAAAGTGGATATTGTGGACTAATGGGAAAGCATCAAGTACTGTCCTTACACAGCTGTGTCCAACGGCTATATCTTGGATGCTTGGACATAAATACCCCCAATCTTCACCATTTGAAGATTGCTTGAGAAAATTGAAAGTGCTGTGTTCATAGAAGCTGAAGCTCTGCCCAGAAATTCATAAGTACTTTGAATCTTCATCTTCAACCTTCAAGAAATATATCCCAGCCCATAAATTAAGCCTTAACACCATCAAGAATCATTGTGCTCTCCATCTCAAAGATTTAAAGAGCCTTGATCTTGTTCTCACACACACACCTCACTTGTTTAATCACATAGATTATTCATTTGAGATACACTGGTTATAGTCTAGGATTTGATCTTCATAGAATAGATTTTAGATCTGAGTTTGAATACATTGTAACCTGTAATCTCTCTCTCATACTCAATATAAAATCTAACTCTTAGAAAATCCAAGACTAACCATCTTGGTAGTGGACGTAGATCGTTTATCGATTGAACCACTCCAAATATTGTGTTCTTATATTTCTGCATTTATTTTTCTTGTGCTTACTAATTATTTATCTCTATTTCTGTTTGATCTTATTTTTAGTTATCCATTATTAAGAATTGTGTTTGGAGTTAACATTGTCAAAACCACACTTGTTTGTAAACTGCACTTACCAAAACCGCACTATCAAAACCGCTTTGCAAACCGCATCTCCAAAACCGCTTTGTATCTCTATTATTCTGCTGTGCATTTTACATCTCTACTTGAAGTTTATTATCAACTGCAAGCGGTTTTGTAAGCTTAGAGGTTTAGTTTTAAAAAGAGGGCAAAAAATTTGTAACAGCTATTCACCCCCCCCTCTAGCTGTATTTTCACCCTTGTTGCCACCTTTGGGACCAACATGTGGTATCAGAGTTTAACACATTTTAAAACCACTGTTTTTCAAGCTTAACAGCTTGTGTGCTGATTCAATATGGCAAACTCAAAGACAATGACAACTGTTAACTATTCACACATTTCAATTTTGGACGAAGACCACTTTGACATCTGGAAATGCCGAATGCTTATTCATTTGGAAACTATTGATGAGTTGCTGGTGGAATGCGTAATCAATGGCCCGTTTGTTCCCATGAAGGCCAACACTGATGCAACCACCAATACCGAAACTCCAGAAGTCAAAAAGCCAAAAGATGAGTAGTCGGATGAAGAGAAGAGATTAGCTGCCTTGGACAGCAAGACTAGGCACATCATTTCTGGAACCCTCCCAGTTTCAACCCTTCAAAAAGTGATGTATCTCAAAACCGCAAAGCAGATGTGGGCTACCATAGAGAGCTACCTCGAAGGTGATGATGAATTCAAGGAGAACAAATTATATGCTGTTGAAAGATCCTATAACAACTCCAACAAAAAATACAACGAAACCTTGCGTCAAACCTACGACCGCTATGTTGAGGTAGTTAATGCTTGTAGATCTCTTGGCAAAACTTTAACTGATAAGGAAATCAATATGACTTTCCTAACTGCTTTAGGTTCTAGATGGGTAAATAAAGCAACCTCTTTAGAAGACTCCAAAGTTTTGAATACTTGGTCGTTAAGTAACTTGTATGCAAATCTTAGAGTCTATGAGCTTAAGTTAAATCACATTGAAGAGATTGAAGGGAAAACCAAATCGCTTTCCATGTCCGTCGTGGAACATGAGGAGAAACCATCCACATCCAATCAAACCGCAAATCCTTCCATATCAACCTCATCACTCATCGAGATGGATGATGATGATTTTGCCATGTTTGTGAAATGATTTCAAAAATTTAGAAAATCCTCAAAACCTTTCACAAAAACATTTTCAAAAGGCAAACCTCCTGCAACATTTTTTAAGACTGCAGATACAAAGAAAAAGAGTGATCTAGTTTGCTACAACCGTAGAAAACCTGGTCACTTTGCATCTGAGTGTCCACAGACTAAATATGAATACATGAAAAAGAAAACCTCTCCTGCGAAATTTTCTCGTCGCAAGGGAATGGTTGCTGAGGAGGAAGAGAATTCCAAGGAATTAGCAACTTGGATTGAAACAGACTCTAGACTCTGATGATGGAAGTGATGAAGAAACCGAAGAGGTTAGTCTCTGCTTAATTGCAGATGCTTCCGATGAGTCAGATACTGAGTCAATCGAGTTGCTAGATATGGAGGAAGAAGAGGTTTCTGCAAAAATTCCAAATTTTAAATTGGATGATAATGTCAAACTTACTCCTAGCATTAAGATAGAAAATTGTTCGTATTCACGTCCTATTTTTTTCTCCTACAAATGCTCCACCTTCAAAAGCAATTTCAAAGAAGAAAATTTTGAAAAAGGTGGTGGGAGAGGTTTCTTCCGTGGAACATGAAAGGATGTTCAAGGAAGCAGAAATGATGATCCATAAATTCTCCAATGTTAAGAAAGCTTTAAGTTTAGCTCATGATGAAATTTCTCAGTACAAGACGGAGAAAACTGTGATGAGGTCTGAAATTTCAAATCTTAAGGACCAAATCAAAAGTATGACTCCTCTTGCTGATCAAAACCGCACCCTTGAAACTAAGGTTGCTGCACTTCAACTCTGGAATAATGACCTGATCACCCAAATCAACGATCTCCAAAAGATTATTGATGGGTGGATCAAGTCAAAATCCACCATGGATCAAATCATAGATACCCAAGTACCCAGTGAAATTAAAGAGGGTATTGGATTTGGATCTGGTGAAGAGGAGAAGTGTGCATCCTGTTGTGAAAAGGATGAGGAAATTTTAAAACTAACTAAAGAAATTCCCAAGGGGAAGCGTGCTAATTCTAAGGGTAAAGGACAACAAAATTTTAATTATGTCTACCCAAAGAAACAATATGGGAAGAACCCTCAGATGAAAGCAAAGGATTCAGAGAGTGTAGCTTCAGAGGAAATGGCTTATGGAATTGGCCGCATCCCTGCTCCAACCGGTTCTGGTGGAACAGGTGGTGCTAGCAACTGCAAGGCTGAACGCTCTTCTTCTTCGATCGCTCCTCCTGCCTTCAAAAGCAAGAAGAGCGTTCCTAGAAAATACGTGGTCAAACCAAAGCCAGTTCCCTTTGTTAAGGCTGAAACCGCTGCTCTCAAACCGCATACAACTCCTAAGAAAAGTAAGGAGTTAGTAAAACCGCATGATGCTTGTAGCTTTTATAAATGCTCTGTGTGTGATGGTTTAGGTCACAAGGCTGCAGAATGCCTTTTGCGGTTCACATCCAATGCCAGGAAGAGTAAACCTCCTTCTGTCAAACAGGTGTGGGTAGTTAAAGGTTGCTAACTTCAGGACCCAAGGAATAAAGGGGGACCTCGTTCTTAATGTTTACATTTTAGGTCCTCTACTTAATGGCTGATCACTCCAAGGATAATGAATGGTATCTTGACAGTAGCTGCTCAAGACATATGACTGGAGATAGATCATTACTAGAAGATATCATTGAAGCAAGTGGTCCGTCTGTAACCTTTGATGACAACAACAAAGGCAAGACCATTGGATACGGTATTATAAGGAGAGGAAACCTAACCATTGAGAAGGTTTCTCTTGTTGAAGGACTCAAGCACAACCTCCTTTCAATTTCTCAATTCTGCGACAAAGGAATGCTTTGCAACTTCACGTCATCAAATTCCTTTATAAAGATAGCATTTCCAGAGTCACCCTACTCACAGGGATTCGTAAGAGTAATATTTACATTATTGATCTAGATTCTGCATGTAGTATTACTAATCTCTGTTTTGTAGCTAAAAATGTGAGCGAAAATAGTTGGCTATGGCACAAGAGGTTGAGCCATTTGAACTTCAAGTATCTAGCAAAGATTGGAAGGGAAAACCTCATTCGTGGTTTACCCAAAGTGTCTGACCACCATCCTGAGAAATGCAGTGCATGTCAACTTGGTAAGCAATCCGCGTCGTCTTTCACCAGCAAGACTGCTCCATCAACCTTAAGATGCTTACAACTGCTTCACATAGATTTGTTTGGACCCGTAACCACCGCCAGCATTGGAGGAAGTAGATATACTTTAGTGGTGGTGGATGATTATTCAAGATATACGTGGGTTGAGATGATGATCTCCAAGGATGATTGCTATGAGGTTCTCACCGCATTTTTTAGATGGCTCCAAACTCAAAAAGAAGATGACATCGTTAGTGTTCGATCAGATAATTGAACAAAATTTAAGAACAACGGTGTTGGTCAGTATTGTGATGACCATGGGATTGATCACAATTTCTCCGCAGCTGGTGTTTCACAACAAAATGGGATTGTGGAAAGGAAGAACAAGACGTTGATTGAAGCTGGAAAGACAATGATATCTGAAGTCAAGCTGCCTTAGTATTTTTGGGCTGAAGCAATCAACACAGCATGCTTCACTTAGAACCGCTCCCTCATCAACAAAACCTATAACAAGACTCCATATGAGCTATGGAAAGGAAGAACCCCCAACATTGCATTCTTCAAGATCTTTGGCTGCAAATGCTTTATCCTCTACAACGGAAGAGAAAATAGAGGTAAATTCGGAGCCAAGGCTGATGAAGCTATTTTTGTTGGGTATGCTAAACATTCAAAAGCTTTTCGTGTTTTCAATAAAACTAGTTTAAAGATAGTTGAGTCTGTCCATGTTACATTTGATGACCATTCTCTCCTTGAGCCACATTTGGCTCCAAATGTTGCTGATGATTTTGCTGAGCATAATGAAACAGGTGAACCATCTAGAACCCCACCTGAACCTCAACCGCAAAATCCAGCACCCTCAACAGATATTCCCTCAAACTGCACTTTTGAAACCACACCTGAAGTTCCCACTCCAGATGCAACTCCAAGGGAAGAAGATGTTGAGAATTCCCCCATCCAGCTTATTGAACCTCTTCGTCAACTTACCTTTCATGACTTCGCTGAAAGATCTAACGATATTCCAATTGATGATCTTTAGCAAACCTCAGTCCAACCAGACTTACCCCCGGAGGTTCGTAAAGTCAGCAGTCACCCTCTCTCTAATGTGATTGGTGATCTATTTTCCAGTGTTCAAACAAGGAGATCGAACTATGATGAGCATACTTCCTTATTATCTCAAGTTGAACCCAAGAAGATTGATGAAGCACTCCAAGATTCCAGTTGAGTTGTTGCTATGCAAGAAGAACTCAACCAGTTTGATAGATGCAAGGTCTGGACTTTGGTGCCTAGACCTCAGGATCAAGGAGTGATAGAAACTAAGTGGGTGTTTAGGAATAAGATGGACGAGAATGGAAGCATCACAAGGAATAAAGCAAGGTTGGTTGCACAAGGATATAGGCAAGAAGAAGGAATTGATTATGATGAAACCTTTGCTCCAGTTGCAAGATTGGAAGCTATCAGGATCTTCTTAGCCTACGCCTCTTTCAAGCGTTTCAAGTTATATCAAATGGACGTGAAGAGTGCTTTCCTCAACGGTGAACTGCAAGAGACCGTGTATGTTGCCCAACCGCCTGGATTTGAAGACTCCAAATTTCCAAATCATGTCTACAAACTCCAGAAAGCTTTGTATGGACTTAAGCAAGCTCCAAGGGCATGGTATGAGACTCTTTCTAAATTTTTACTAGAAAAATGATTTAAACGCGGTAAAATCGATACAACTCTTTTTATTGCCAAATACAATGATCATACTTTACTTGTTCAAATATATGTTGATGATATCATTTTTGGTTCTACTAATGAGTTACTTTGTAAGCGTTTCGAGAAGCTAATGAAAATCAAGTTCGAGATGAGCATGATGGGAGAATTAACATTCTTCCTCGGGCTTCAAATCAAGCAATGTGAAGAAAGTATTTTCCTCAGCCAAGCCAAATACACCAAGGAGTTAATAAAGAAGTTTGGATTAGAAAATGCTAAAGCATATGATACTCCAATGGCCACCGGCAATAAGCTAGATAAAAATCTAAAAGGTAAGAAGGTTGATCAAACCCTATATCGAGGTATGATCGGCTCATTACTTTATTTAACTGCTAGTAGGCCCGATATCATGTTTAGTGTCTGTGTATGTGCACGCTATCAAGCAGATCCTAGAGAAGCACATTTAATTGCAGTCAAGCGTATAATCCGCTATTTATCTGGAATCACTAACCTTGGACTTTGTATTCCAAAGATTCAAACTTTGATCTTGTAGGTTATTCAGATGCAGATTATGCAGCTTATACTATTGACAGGAAAAGCACTAGTGGTGCTTATCATTTCCTCGGGAATAGACTAGTTGCTTGGGCCAGCAAGAAGCAAGCTTACGTTTCAGTGTCAACCACAAAGGCTGAGTATATTGCTGCTGGAAGCTGTTGCTGTCAAATCCTTTGGATGAAGCAGCAGTTGGTGGACTATGGAATTGTAGAAGGAAATTGCCCTATCATGTGTGACAACACTTCAATAATTTCAGTCTCCAACAACCCTGTCATGCATTCCAAGACCAAGCATATAGATATCAAGTATCATTTCCTCAAAGACCATGTGGAGAAGAGGAATATCCATTTAGAGTATGTGGGGACAGACAATCAGATTGCTGATATCCTTAACAAAGCTCTAGACTCCAAGAGGTTTTTCTTCCTCAGAGGAGAAATGGGTATGCTTGAACTTAAATGATTCCATACTTGTTATTTGCTAACTTGTGTGTTGAGTTTAGGTTGTATTTCCTGTTGAGGTTTCAAACCTCCTGTTGGGTATGCATGTTTTAACCCTCCTATTTTGTATTAGATTTGATTGATACCATAACCTCCTGTCTATTTTAAGGACTTTAGGACCCTATGTAATGAAGCTTAGACTTCAATTTTTTAGCTAAGTCCATTTTATAGAATAGGATAAATTTAGGCTTGAAGACTGGCACAAGACTCATTGGATATGAGGTTGCAGTTCCAGCAGTATTCAAAACCGCCCTATGAACCGCACATGTAACCGCATGTGTATTTCTTCTTTGAATCTGCCTCTTGAACCAACTGCAGTGTAACCGCTCTTGAACTGCACCTGTGCAGTTCATGTGCAACCGCATCTGTGCAACCTCCTGGTGAAGTAAACCGCATGTTCCTAACCGCTCCTCACCAACCGCATCCAATGATTGAAGACTTGAAGTAAACCACTTCTTATCCGTTGGAATCCACGTCAGCAATATCAAAAGTCAACCACTAAATCTTGTCACGTGATTCAATGTCAGAGAAGATCTGCAAGGATCTTGAAAAGGTGACAGGTGTCCTAACCTCATTGCTTGCTGGAGCACGATCGGCCTTTATCTCAGAATTTGTACCAAAGGACAAAAGTGGATATTGTGGACCAATAGGATTGCATCAAGTACTGTTCTTACGCAGCTGTATCCAACGGCTAGTTTCTTGATGCTTGTGTATAAATACCCCTAATCTTCACCATTTGATGATTGCTTGAAAAATTGAGAAATTGCTGTGTTCATAAGAAGTTGAAGCTCTGCCCAGAAATTCTTAGTCCTTTGAATCTTCATCTTCATACTTCAAGAAATATTCCCCAGCCCAGAAATCAAGCTTTAACACATTCAAGAATCATTGAGCTCTACATCTCACAGATTTAAAGAGCCTTGATCTTGAACACACACACACACCTCACTTTTTTAAACACATAGTTTATTCATTTGAGATACACTGGTTATAGTCTTAGGATTCGATCTTCATAAAATAGATTTTATATTTGAGTAACGATCTTTGTATCTTGTAATCTCTCAAACTCAATAGTAAAATCACTCTTGAAAATCCAAGACTAACCATCTTGGTAGTGGACGTAGATCGTTTATCGATTGAACCACTCCAAATCACGTGTTCTTATATTTCTGCATTTATATTTCCTGTGATTACTAATTATTTATCTCTATCTCTGTTTAATCCTATTTTAGTTATCCATTATTGTGAAATAGAGTTTGGAGTTAACATTGTCAAAAATACACGTGTTTGTAAAAACTGCTCTTACCTAAAACCGCAAATCAAAACCGCGTTTTACAAACCGCCTCTGCAAACCGCTTTACACTCTATTATTCCGCTGTGCATTTTACATCATTACTTGCAGTCTATTATCAACTGCAAGAGGATTTTGTAAGCAAGAGGTTTTGTTTTCAAAAGAGGGCGAAAAATTTGAAACAGCTATTCACCCCCCCTCTAGCTGTATTTTCTCCCTTGTTGCCAGCTTTGGGACCAACAAGTGGTATCAGAGCAAACACATTTTAAAACCACTGTTTTTCAAGCTTAACAGCTTGTGTGCCGATTCGATATGGCAAATACAAAGACAATGACTACCGTTAACTATTCACACATTCCAATCTTGGACGAAGACCACTTTGACATCTGGAAGTGCCGAATGCTTATTCATTTGGAAACTATAGATGAAATGCTGGTGGAGTGCGTGATCAATGGCCCTCTAATTCCAATGAAGGCTAACACTGACGCAACCACCAATGCTTTGAAACTCCCGGAAGTCAAAAAGCCAAAAGATGAGTGGTCGGATGAAGAGAAGAGATTGGTTGCCTTGGATGACAAGGCTAGGCACATCATTTACGGAACCCTCCCGTATCAACTCTACGAAAGTGATGTACCTCAAAACCGCAAAGCGGATGTGGGATGCCATTGAGAGCTACCTCGAAGGTGATGACGAATGCAAGGAAAGCAAATTATATGCTTTGTTGAAAGATCATACAACAACTTCAACGAAAATCCAACAAAACCTTGCGTCAAACCTACGACCGATATGTTGAGGTAGTTAATGCTTGTAGATCTCTTGGCAAAACTTTAACTGATAAGGAAATCAATATGACTTTCCTATCTGCTTTAGGATCTAAATGGGTAAATAAGGCTACCTCTTTAGAAGACTCCAAAGTTTTGGGTACTTGGTCGTTAAGTAACTTGTACGCCAATCTTAGAGTCTATGAATTAAAATTAAATCATATTGAAGAGATTGAAGGGAAAATCAAATCGCTATCCATGTCCGTCGTGGAACATGAGGAGAAACCATCTACATCCAATCAATCTGCAGATCCTTCCATATCAACCTCATCACTCATCGAGATGGATGATGATGATTTTGCCATGTTTGTGAAAAGATTCCAAAAATTTAGAAAATCCTCAAAACCTTTCACAAAATCATTTTCAAAAGGCAAACCTCCTGCAACGTTTTCTAAGGTTGGAGATACAAAGAAAAAAAGTGATCTAGTTTGCTACAATTGTAGAAAACCTGGTCACTTCGCATCTGAGTGTCCACAGCCTAAATAAGAATACATGAAAAGAAAACCTCTCCTGCGAAATTTTCTCGTCGCAAGGGAATGGTTGTGAGGAGGAAGAGAATTCCAAGGAATTGGCTACTTGGATTGAAACATTATGATGATGGAAGTGATGATGAAATCGAAGAGGTTAATCTGCGCTTAATTGCGGACGCTTCCGATGAGTCGATTACGAGTCAATCGAGTCGCAAGATATGGAAGAAAAAGAGGTTTCTACAAAACTTCCAAATTTTACGTTGGATGAAAATATCAAACTTACTCCTAGCATTAAGATAGGAAATTGCTCGTATTCACGTCCCATTTTTCCTCCTACAAATGCTCCACCTTCAAAAACAATTCCAAAGAAGAAAATTTTGAAAAAGGTGGTAGAAGAGGTTTCTCCCATGGAACATGAAAGGATGTTCAAGGAAGCTGAAACGGTGATCCATCAATTCTCTAATCTTAAGAAAGCCTTAAGCTTAGCTCATGATGAACTTAATCTGTACAAGACGGAGAAAACTGTGTTGAAGTCCGAAATTTCAAATCTTAAGGACCAAATCAGAAGTATGACTCCTCTTGCTGATCAGAACCGCATCCTTGAAACTAAGGTTGCTGCACTTCAACTCCGGAATGATGACTTGGTAACCCAAATCAACGATCTCCAAAAGATTATTGATTCGTGGCTCAAGTCTCAATCCACCAAGGATAAAATCATGGACTCCCAAGTTCCTCCTGGAATTAAGGAAGGCATAGGTTTTGGATCTGAGGAAGAGGAGAAGTGTGCATCCTCGAGTGAGAAGGATGAGGAAATTTTGAAACTAACTAAAGAAATTCCTAAGGGAAAGCATGCTAAAGACAAGGGTAAAGGACAACAAATAAATTATGTCTACCCTAAAGGAAAGCAATATGGAAAGAATTCTGTGTTGAAACCTAAGGATTCTGTGGAAGCAGCTGAAGAGGAAATGACTTATGGAATTGGTCGCATACCTGCTCCAACCGCTCCTGGTGAAAAAGGTGGTGCTGCCAACTCTAGGTCTGACCGCGCATCTTCTTCGACCGCTCCTCCTGCCTTCAAAAGCAGGAATAGCGTTCCCAGGAAATACATGGTCAAACCAAAGCTTGTTCCCTTTATCTCAGCCGGAATCTTAGCTGGAACTGCTTCTCCCAAACCGCTTCCTTGTCCCAAACCGCATGCAACTCCTAAGAAGAGTAAGGAGTTAGTAAAACCTCATGAAGCTTGTAGCTATTATAAATGTTCTGTGTGTGATGGTTTAGGTCACAAGGCTGCAGAATGCCTTTTGCGGTTCACATCCAATGCCAGGAAGAGTAAACCTCCTTCTGTCAAGCAGGTGTGGGTCGTAAGGGTTGCTAACTCAGGACCCAAGAAATAAAGGGGACCTCGTTCTTAATGTTTACATTTCAGGTCCTCTCGCTTCATGGCCGGTCACTCCAAGGATAATGAATGGTATCTTGACGGTGGGTCGCTCAAGACATATGACTGGAGATAGATCATTACTTGAAGATGTCGTTGAAGCAAGTGGTCCGTCTGTAACCTTTGGTGACAACAACAAAGGCAAGACCATTGGATATGGTATTATAAGGAGAGGAAACCTAACCATTGAGAAGGTTTCTCTTGTTGAAGGACTCAAGCACAACCTCCTTTCAATTTCTCAATTTTGCGACAAAGGAATGCTTTGCAACTTCACGTCATCAAATTGCTTTATCAAAGATAGCATCTCCGGCGTCACCCTACTCACAGGGATTCGTAAGAGTAATATTTACATTATTGATCTAAATTTTGCATGTAGTATTACTAATCTCTGTTTTGTAGCTAAGAATGTGAGCGAAAATAGTTGGCTATGGCACAAGAGGTTGAGCCACTTGAACTTCAAGTATCTTGCAAAGATTGGTAGGGAAAACCTCGTTCGTGGTTTACCCAAAGTGGCTGACCACCATCCAGAGAAATGCAGTGCATGCCAGCTTGGTAAGCAGTCCGCGTCGTCTTTCAGAAGCAAGACCGCTCCATCAACTTCAAGATGCTTACAACTGCTTCACATAGATTTGTTTGGACCCGTAACCACTGCCAGCATTGGAGGAAATAGATATACCTTAGTGGTGGTGGATGATTACTCAAGATATACGTGGGTTGAGATGATGATTTCCAAAGATGATTGCTATGAGATTCTCACCGCACTCTTTAGACGGCTCCAAACTCAAAAAGAAGACGACATCGTTAGTGTTCGATCAGATAATGGAACAGAATTTAAGAACAACGGTGTTGCTCAGTATTGTGATGACCATGGGATTGATCACAATTTTTCAATCGCTGGTGTTCCACAACAAAATGGGGTTGTGGAAAGGAAGAATAGGACGTTGATTGAGGCCGGAAAGACAATGATATACGAAGCGAAGCTACCTCGGTATTTTGAAATTTGAAGCAATCAATACCGCATGCTTCACTCAGAACCGCTCCCTCATCAACAAAACCTATAACAAGACTCCCTATGAGCTTTGGCGAGGAAGAACCCCCAACATTGCATTCTTCAAGATCTTTGGCTACAAATGTTTTGTCTTCTACAACGGAAGAGAAAATAGAGGTAAATTCGGAGCCAAGGCCGACGAAGGTATTTTTGTTGGGTATGCTAAACATTCAAAAGCTTTTCGTGTTTTCAATAAAACTAGTTTAAAAATAGTTGAGTCTGTCCATGTTACTTTTGATGAGCATTCTCTCCTTGAGCCACATTTGGCTCCAAATGTTGCTGATGATTTTGTTGAGCATAATGAAACAGGTGAACCATCTCAAACCGCACCTGAACCTCAACCGCAAAATCCAGCACCCTCAACTGAAATTCCCTCAAACCGCACCTTTCAAACCGCACCTGAAGTTCCTACTCCAGATGCAACTCCAAGGGAAGAAGAAGTTGAGAATTCCCCTATCCAGCTTATAGAACCTCTTCGTCAACTTACCTTCCATGACTTCGCTGAAGGATCTAACGATGTTCCAATTGAAGATCTTCAGCAAACCTCAGTCCAACCAGACTTACCCCGAGGTTCGTGAAGTCGCAGTCCACCCCTCACAAATGTGATTGGTGATACATTTTTCCGGTGTTCAAACAAGGAGATCAAACTATGACGAGCATACTTCCTTGATATCTCAAATTGAACCCAAGAAGATTGATGAAGCACTCCAAGATTCCAGTTGGGTCGTTGCAATGCAAGAAGAACTCAACCAGTTTGAAAGATGCAAGGTCTGGACTTTGGTGCCTAGACCTCAGGATCAAGGAGTGATAGGAGTGATAGGAACTAAGTGGGTATTTAGGAATAAGATGGACGAGAATGGAAGCATCACTAGGAATAAAGCAAGGTTCGTTGCACAAGGATATAGGCAAGAAGAAGGAATTGATTATGATGAAACTTTTGCTCCAGTTGCAAGATTGGAAGATATCAGAATCTTCTTAGCCTACACCTCTTTCAAGCGTTTCAAGTTATATCAAATGGACGTAAAGAGTGCATTCCTCAACGGCGAACTACAAGAGACCATGTATGTTGCCCAACCACCTGGATTTGAAGACTCCAAATTTCCCAATCATGTCTACAAACTCCAGAAAGCTTTGTATGGACTTAAGCAAGCTCCAAGGGAATGGTATGAGACTCTTTCTAAATTTTTACTAGAAAAAGTATTTAAACGTGGTAAAATTGATACAACTCTTTTTATTGCCAAATATAATGAGCATACTTTACTTGTTCAAATATATGTCGATGATATTATTTTTGGTTCTACTAATGAGTTACTTTGTAAGCGTTTCGAAAAGCTAATGAAAAGCAATTTTGAGATGAGCATGATGGGAGAATTAACATTCTTCCTCGGGCTTCAAATCAAGCAATGCGAAGAAGGTATTTTCCTCAGCCAAGCCAAGTACACCAAGGAGTTGATAAAGAAGTTTGGATTAGAAAATGCTAAAGCATATGATACTCCTATGGCCACCGGCAATAAGCTAGATAAGGATCTCAAAGGTAAGAAAGTTGATCAGACTTTATATCGAGGTATGATCGGCTCATTACTTTACTTAACTGCTAGTAGGCCCGATATTATGTTTAGTGTCTGTGTATGTGCTCGTTACCAAGCTGATCCTAGAGAAGCACATCTTATTGCAGTCAAGCGTATAATCCGCTATTTATCTGGAACCACTAATCTTGGACTTTGGTATTCCAAAGATTCGAACTTCGATCTTGTAGGTTATTCAGATGCAGATTATGCAGCTTGTACTATTAACATGAAAAGCACTAGTGGTACTTGTCATTTCCTCGGGAATAGACTAGTTGCTTGGGCCAGCAAGAAGCAAGCTTCAGGTGTCAACCACAGAGGCCGAGTATATTGCCGGTAGTTGTTCTCCAAATCCTTTGGATGAAGCGGTTGGTGGACTATGGAATCCATGAAGGGAATTGCCCTATCATGTGTGACAACACTTCAACAATTTCTGTCTCCAACAACCCTGTCATGCATTCCAAGACCAAGCATATAGATATCAAGTATCATTTCCTCAAAGATCATATGGAGAAGAGGAATATCCATTTAGAGTACGTGGGGACAGACAATCAGATTGCTGATATCCTCACCAAAGCTCTTGACTCCAAGAGGTTTTCATTCCTTAGAGGAGAAATGGGTATGCTTGAACTTAAATAAATCCATTATTTTTATTAGCTAACTTGTGTGTTAAGTATAGTTTCAATTCCACTGTTGAACCGCGTGTACCAAACCGCAAGTATGTCCAACCGCACTGCAGCCAACCGCTTCATTCAAAACCGCATGCTGCAGCTCAACCGCTTGGATCTCAACCGCATTTCAACTTGGAGTATTTTCTATCTTTACTTACAGTTATTTATTTAAAAAAAAAACTGTTCAAATTCTTTTATTTATTTTTCAGTCCTTATTTTTCTTTAAGGGTTTATTTGCAAATGTTTTCCCACGAAAATTTAAATTTTGAGAGCATTCAATGCAAAGGGAACATTAGCATTAAATGGCCTTCATGTCAGCCGTCATTGGTTGATAGGATGAAGCTGAAAGGGTGCTATGTTTGCAATGATTCACTGAGTTGGTGAATCTGTCTGTCCTTTCAACTGCCAAACCCTAATCCTTTCCTATAAATAGAAGACACAACTCACCTTTTCAAACTTTTCCAATCGTCTTCTCTCTGTCACCGTACGTTTGTGTCAGAACTCACCAAACTCATTCTTCAAAACTTCATAAATCTTTAAGTTTTTCTTCTTCAATGGCACCTAAGCAACCCATCGAAGACATGGTATGATTTCTTAAACCTTTATCTTCTTAATATCTGCAAATCATCCATATGTTAGTACCTAATCCGCCATTGATGAACTTCAAGGTTTCGGATAACTAGAACTGATTTTTGTTCATATAATCTTCATTTCTTAATCATTTTGAGTGAAATTTGTTGGGTTTTGTTCGGATTTGTGTCTAGATTTAGTTTTTAAACTTTATTTCATGATCAATGAACATCTTGAACACTGATTTTGAATTTTAAACTTTTTATGTTTCGAAACCCATTTCTGTACTTTTGCATTTTCTGGGTGATTCTGAGTTAAGTAGTAATTTTTATTGTTATATTGTTAATCTACTGCTCAATGTGATCATTTTGACATGTTATTTGTTCATTTTGGTTAACTTTTTTCAAAACTCTGTTCTTGGTGTTCTTCGTGTTCTTCATGCATTCATATGAATTTTCTTCTCCATTTTCAGAAAAGTTCTTATGTTTTGGTTTGACCTAATTTTCACACTTGTTTTTCCATACTTAGAAAATTTTTGAAAATTTTGCCTATTGCATGTTTGAACCGCATCATTATGAACCGCATGCTATGTTTTGAAACCGCTCTTATAGTTGCTTATTTCTTGTTTCAAAACCACATTACATGAACCGCATGTTTTCTCTCATCAACCGCATGATGAAAACCGCACTTCTATTTCTTTGCAACCGCATGCCATGTTTTCAAAAAACCGCATATAAAATCTTTTGAAACCGCATGCTGAAAATTACTTGAGTGTTACTAAGTATATAGGTCCGGAAACCAAGCCCTTCCTCTCTAAACACCGCTCAGTGTGGGATAACCTTTGGATTACAATGCCACGTACTAAGTAAATACACTTTTGTATTTTTCTATTTGTTCTCCTACCTGTATTCACAGTGTCCTTGAGGTTTGGAAATTATCTTTTCCAAAACCGCACTATTGCCAACCGCATGTGTGCACCAAACCGCTTGTGAACTGTGAAGCTACTAAATTGTTCTAACTTGTGTGTTTTCTTTGTAGAATACCAAGTACTTTCTACCAGGGTGGGAAATCAATGAACCTGAGTTGCGGTCTGATGCTCTTAGAAGGGAAATGATAAGAAAGATGCAAGCTTCAGGAATTCTTCCTCTCTTCACCAAAAACCAAACCTACACCATCCCTCTTTTCATTGATCAATTCTACCAAACCGCAGTGAAGGGGGAGACTGAGCTATCTGATGGTACCAAGATCCCTAACTTAGTGGGAATTGTAGAAGGATTCAAAGTCTCAATTGACTACCTGGATATCAGAGGCACCTTTGACTTCCATGTGTCCAATGCTCCAGTTGAAGTATCCCAGGAAGTTCAAGATGCTACTTGCTCCACCCTCACTGGAAAGCTGGATTCCTTATCTGGCTACTACAAGAAGATAGCAAGGAAAGAGTTTGGAGAGATGATGAGCCACCTGTGCTATTTAGTTGGGAAGTCTGTGTGTGGGAAGACTGGAAACCACAACAACTTTACCTCTCATCAGTGGCAGTATTGCTGTGCCATCTACAATGGCATGAAGCTCCATTGGCCCAAGATTTTGATGAGAGAGCTGGCCAGCAGCATTGATGCTTACCAGCTGAAGACCAAGGATGTGCATGCAAGATGGAGACCTTTTGGTAGGTTGCTAACCGCCATCTTTGGCAACTACCAGCATCTAGAAGATATGAGAACTTCCACCCCTGATATTTGTTATCATTGGGGAGTTGAGGAATCCCTAGGGCTCAAGACTTGCCACTCCTTCAGATTCTCTTTTGGCAATGATGACTACAGAGCCCTCTATGATGCTGATACCTTCCAACCCAAAGAACCATTTGTTGAGATGACCCCTGCAACCGCAGTCAAGGGTCTGGTTAAAGCTGCAAAGGCTGTATCTAGGAAGAGAAAAGCTCCTGCTGAACCGCTCCCAAAGCCTACCAGAACCGCACCTCCCCAACCGCGTGGTTCATCTGGTGCAGGCCCAAGTCAGAAGAAGCCTAGGAAGGCTAAGGAAAAGAAGACCCTTCTGGATGAAGTAGTTGAAGAAGAAGAAGAAGAGGAGGATGTAACCATTCCTCCCTTGATCGCTAAGGCTAAGAAGGCTAAGCAAACTCAGGCTGAGTTGGCCAAAATGACTGATGAAGAATTATCTGCCTACTATGAGGCTGAGATTGAGAGGATTAAGAAGAAAAGAGCTGAAGCTGAGGCTGTCAAAGGAAAATCCAAGGAACCCAGTCCCCAACCGCCTCCTTCTAAACCGCCCCAAACCCAACCTCTTATCCAAACACCACCTCAATCTCCTATCCATTCCCATCATTCATCCCCTGCCAAATCCCCTTCACCTGAACCGCTTTCTCCTCCCCAACCACAAAGAGCTGCAACCGCTCAGGGGGAGAAGCCTAAGAGGCTAAAGAAATTAGCCCAGAAAAGAACCCCAACCAAAGGCCCCAAACGCTTTTTGCACCGAGTTTCCAAGCAACGTACTCCTTCTCCACCTTCATCCCATTCTTCTTCCCATTCAACCTCAAATTCATCTTCTACCAAATCCAATTCCTCCTCTAGCCAATCCAGAACCCCAACTCCCTCACCTCAACATTCCAACCGCTCCAAGTCCCCTACTTCAAACCGCGCCCAATCACCTCCTTATTCTCATCACACCCCAGCTATCTCCATCTCAAATCTAAACCGCGAAAGAACCCCATCCCCTAACCGCGTCCATTCACCTCCTCCTCCTGTAAATTCTCCCCAACAAAACCGAACCCCTTCTCCAAACCGCCTTCCTACTCCTCCTCAAACCTCTCCCATTCCAGAAACTACACCTATTCAACAGAAAACCCCCTCTGTTGAAGTTCACACTACCAGTTCCTCCTCCAATTCTAACCCTATTACTTCTGGAATTCCAACAACAAATATTCCACCGCCTACAACCGCACCTATTTCAACCGCACCAATTCCTACCATCCCAACCGCACCTTCCACTTTACCCCAAACACTTCCTCTACCTCCCTCTACTGCTTCACCTTTCACAGTCCCTGCCAGCCGCCTTTTCCAAACCCTTCTGAATCCATTAAATCAAACCGCTGCTCCAACCCAATCTCAACCGCCTCCCTCATTTACCCAAATCCCCTCCACTTCAACCGCACCTCCTACAGATTACTCCCAAATTCTTTCAACCCTTAATCTTATCCAAGGCCAACTTCTCTTAAACCAAGGCCACATGATCAAACTAACCGCTTCCAATGCCGCTCTTGAGGCCTCCAATACTTCTCTGACCGCATCCAACCAAACCCTTCTAGCCAAAGTGGATGCTCAGGCCCTAGAAATGGCAGATCTTAAAACCCTATTGATTGATACCATTAAGGGGGAGAGGAGTTCCTCTATCCAGACCGCTGAAGCTGTTAAAACCGCAGCTACAGAGTACTTTCAAGGCTTCAAGGAAGATTTAGCCAAAGGAGTGCTTAGAGCCATGGGTGATGCGGTTTCAAAAACTTAACTCCAAGAGATGCTCTCCAAGATATCTGATGAGTTTGTTTCTTCAACCAACTCTGCTTTGATTTCCTTCATGAAATCCCTTCAAGAAACCCAACCGCAACAAGCCACTACCTCAGCCGCTCCTTCTCAAGCCGCCCTTGAAGCTTTGGAACTCAAAGTCTTGTCTGAGCTGGACTCCCTCAAAGACAGAATTAATGTTGATCTCAACATGGTGGGAGACAGTCTCAAGGAGCAGGTAAAATCCTTTGATGATGATATTTCTTTTAGGTTTGAAAACCTCAAGGCTGGTTTCAACCTCAAGCTAGACAATTCCATCAAGGATCTAAAATCCAATCTGAATGTATCTGTTGACCTTGAACCGCTGAGAGATGCTCTATCCTCTCAAACCGAAGCCATTAAGGATGAGATCTTCACTTTCTACAATTCTCTCAAGGCTTGCATTGAAGGATTCACCACAGAGATCAAGGATAGTGTTGCTGCCCATACCAGATCAGTTGATGCTGTTGGCTCAACCGCTGCTCAATCCGTAACCGCACTTAGAGCAGTTGAGACCACCTTGAGAAGTCAATCTGAAGACCTCCGGGCCCTAAGAAGAACTATCAGAGGTGAAAGCTCTGCCTTCAGACCTTCTGGACCGCATGTGCCAAATCAAGAGGTGGACCAGCGTCGTGATCAACCGCGCCATCAGCAACCGCATCATCATCATCAGCACCAACCGCGTCAGCACTAGGACCGCTCTTCATTGTAACTTCTTTGTCCTTTGTGCTGAACTACTTTTGTTTTGTTGGACCGCACTTCATGTATTTTCTTTTGTCCAACTTCTTTTTGTTTGTGTAACCTTGTAATTTTCCTTCATTCCTGTATTTGTAATCATCTTGGAAATTAATGGAAATTGCATCATGGTTCCAAAACTTTGTTCATTCAAACTGCTTGTTTGTAGAACAATGAAACCGCTTATGGTTTATAACCTCATTCAAATATTTTCTAACTTGAAATCATAATTTTGAAATGAAGGTTAAACATTCAGTTTAAACCGCACTTTGAACTTAAACTCATAATTTTAAGTGCACTGAATGCATTTCTATACTTTCCATATTGTAAGTTTTTATCTTTCAGATAGTATAGAAATCTATAGCTCAAAGCTAAGTGTGTGCATTGACTTGGGACATGAATTGCCAGGTTAATTCCTATGGACATGTTTTTACCAAGTACAATGTTTGCTTTAGTTATAGTAGGTAATGGCATCAATCAAATAGGGGGAGATTGTTGGGTATGCATGTTTTAACCCTCCTATTTTGTATTAGATTTGATTGATACCATAACCTCCTGTCTATTTTAAGGACTTTAGGACCCTATATAATGAAGCTTAGACTTCAATTTTTTAGCTAAGTCCATTTTATAGAATAGGTTAAATTTAGGCTTGAAGACTGGCACAAGACTCATTGGATATGAGGTTGCAGTTCCAGCAGTATTCAAAACCGCCCTATGAACCGCACATGTAACCGCATGTGTATTTCTTCTTTGAATCTGCCTCTTGAACCAACTGCAGTGTAACCGCTCTTGAACCGCACCTGTGCAGTTCATGTGCAACCGCATCTGTGCAACCTCTTGGTGAAGTAAACCGCATGTTCCTAACCGCTCCTCACCAACCGCATCCAATGATTGAAGACTTGAAGTAAACCACTTCTTATCCGTTGGAATCCACGTCAGCAATATTAAAAGTCAACCACTAAATCTTGTCACGTGATTCAATGTCAGAGAAGATCTGCAAGGATCTTGAAAAGGTGACAGGTGTCCTAACCTCATTGCTTGCGGAGCCCGATCGCCTTTATCTGCAGCAGCTGTACCAAAGGACAAAAGTGGATATTGTGGACCAATAGGATTGCATCAAGTACTTTCCTTACACAGCTGTATCCAACGGCTAGTTTCTTGATGCTTGGGTATAAATACCCCTAATCTTCACCATTTGAAGATTGCTTGAAAAATTGAGAAATTGCTGTGTTCATAAGAAGTTGAAGCTCGCCGTAAATTCTTAGTCCTTTGAATCTTCATCTTCATACTTCAAGAAATATTCCCCAGCCCAGAAATCAAGCCTTAACACATTCAAGAATCATTGAGCTCTACATCTCACAGATTTAAAGATCCTTGATCTTGAACACACACACACACCTCACTTGTTTAAACACATAGTTTATTCATTTGAGATACACTGGTTATAGTCTTAGGATTCGATCTTCATAAAATAGATTTTATATTTGAGTAACGATCTTTGTATCTTGTAATCTCTCAAACTCAATAGTAAAATCACTCTTGAAAATTCAAGACTAACCATCTTGGTAGTGGACGTAGATGGTTTATCGATTGAACCACTCCAAATCACGTGTTCTTATATTTCTGCATTTATATTTCCTGTGATTACTAATTATTTATCTCTATCTCTGTTTAATCTTATTTTAGTTATCCATTATTGTGAAATAGAGTTTGGAATTAACATTGTCAAAAATACACGTGTTTGTAAAAACTGCTCTTACCTAAAACCGCAAATCAAAACGCGTTTTACAAACCGCCTCTGCAAACCGCTTTACACTCTATTATTCCGCTGTGCATTTTACATCATTACTTGCAGTCTATTATCAACTGCAAGAGGATTTTGTAAGCAAGAGGTTTTGTTTTCAAAAGAGGGCGAAAAATTTGAAACAGCTATTCACCCCCCTCTAGCTGTATTTTCTCCCTTGTTGCCACCTTTGGGACCAACACCTCCCATTGTTGAACCGCGTGTATCCAAACCGCAAGTAGTCAATCGCCTTTGCAGCCAACCGCTGAAATTACCCGGATCCGAGAGGCAGCGCGTTCGCGCCCCAGCATCTGGCATCTTTCGCGTTGGCGGCGGTTTTGTCTCGCCGTTTGTTTTCGCATTTGTAGAGTCGCCACGCCGTTTTTATTAAGCCCAAAACATTGAAAAAGGGCATCAGTTTAAAGATAATTTTAAACTGTTTTTTGTGTGATGAGATTTTGAGTTCGGAGGTCAGATGACTCCTCGGGAAGAGAATATTAGAATATTAGAGCTCACCCGAGTCGCCTCGTAAAACGAGTCTTTCGGATACCCCTAATATCCTTTAAATGTTGTGTGTGTGTGTGTGCTTTTAAAAATGCATGCTGTATCGGATGTCTACATTGTATGCTATGTATGGAAATGTATTGAAATAGTAATGGAAGGAAGCCTTACCAATGTTGGTTCGTGTCTGTCTTCCGCTGAGGAATAGTGTTTGAGGTCGGAGTAGCGTTCCGGTACGGATCGGGATTGCTTCGGGAAGGGCCGGTTGTCTGCGGACAGAGTTTCGGCGTGAGTTGATGTTGCAGGCTGCGTTCGGGCAGAGGTTCGGCGTGCGTGGGGATCGTCGGGATCACTCGGGCAGAGGTTCGGCGTGCGTTGGGGTGGCAGGAGTCACTCGGGCAGAGTTTCGGCGTGGTTTGGGATCGCCGGTTTGACTCGGAAAGAGCCGGGACACCGTGGAAAGACCAGGCAAGGCCTCGGAGTACCACGAGGGGCCTCAGAGTACCTCGAGAGTGCCTCGGGGCAGCGCGGGAGCGTCTCGGGAGCGCTCGGGGAGGCTTCGGAGCACCACGAGGGGGCTCGAAAGGCCTCGGAAGGATCCGAAAGGGGCCGGGAATGCCTCGGAAGGACTTAGAGGGGAAGCCAGAAGGCCTAGGGAGGAAGAGAGAAGTGGGAGGTCTGTGAAAATGAGGAGGGGGAGCCCTCTATTTATAGTGCCAGATTTGGTGCAAAGAGGTCCGTACGGACCTCCCTGGTAATCCAGACTTTTGGTTTT
The DNA here is from genome assembly GCA_022495995.1 of Adenophora triphylla var. japonica. Classification (NCBI taxonomy): domain Eukaryota; kingdom Viridiplantae; phylum Streptophyta; class Magnoliopsida; order Asterales; family Campanulaceae; genus Adenophora; species Adenophora triphylla. The sequence continues at coordinate 19,684 of JAFEMH010002342.1, read as the reverse complement.
CCTCGATTTGAGGGAATCTGTGATGATGGAGGAATATTTGCAATTATGATGTTCCCTGTGCAATAAGGTCCGTACGGACCAAGTTGACATGCAAAGAGGTCCGTACGGACCAACTAAGCAAGAGGGTAATCATTTTCCCCGGGATTTGAGGGAATATTGTGGACTTTAAGAGGATTCAGTAATTATTAGAGCAAAGAGGTCCGTACGGACCATTATTGCTTTTCCAATTTCCTGAAAATTCCCAAAAGGTCCTTTTGTCCCTTTTTATCCCAGAAAGGCTCCTCCCTTGGTTTGGCTGGGGGTTTTGAGAGGGTTTTGAGGGAGAGGGGTCGTCGAGACTGCGTTGATGAGTCTGCGGTGCTTCCCGTGTGTTTGAAAGGGTGTGATCCAGATTGGGGTACTTACAGAAGCCCCTCGACGACGTCACTTATGAAAGAAGTGGGGTCGCCGATAAGATAAGGGTCCTAATCTGGATCGCATGCTGGGAGATGAAGTGACCGGGGAGGTCAGTGTGAGGACATGGTGGTGTCCTATTGTGTGACCGTTTAGGTCAGTTGGCTGGACCCTGTGATAGGATTCCTACGTATCCCTGGCGGGAATCAAGCCTGGTCGTAGTTCGGGTGTGGGGTGAGTGTTTTGTGAATGCGGGCGTGGTGGTGCCCTGAAGTGTCGTGTGACCGCCGAGGTCAGTGGTAAGGACGTGGTGGTGTCCTGGGTGACCGCATGGGTCGATGGCTGGACCCTGTGATAGGATTCCTACGTATCCCTGGCGGGAATCAAGCCTGGTCGTAGTTCAGAGGTCGTGAATTTGTGAGTGCGGGCGTGGTGGTGCCCTGAAGTGTTGTGTGACCGCCGAGGTCAGTGGTAAGGACGTGGTGGTGTCCTGGGATGTGGTGACCGCCGAGGTCAATCGTGAGGACGTGGTGGTGTCCTGGGATGTAGTGACCGCCGAGGTCAATCGTGAGGATGTGGTGGTGTCCTGGGATGGAAATTTTACGATTTTCCTAATCGGGTGGTTTAAGGCCTTCCGGGCCGGAGATAGTGATTTGGGAGGTTTATACGGTCTTCCGAACCGAGTGGTTTAAAGCCTTTCGGGCTGGGGATAGCGTGAGGACTTGAATCGTCTTCTGAGTATGGTTGCGCCACGCGTGAGGACTTTGAATCGTCTTCTGGCGGCGGTGGGTGCCACGCGGGAGGACTTTGAATCGTCTTCTGGCGGCGGTTGGTGCCACGCGGGAGGACTTTGAATCGTCTTCTGGCGGCGGTTGGTGCCACGCTGGAGGACTTTGAATCGTCTTCTAGCGGCGGTTGGTGCCACGCTGGAGGACTTTGAATCGTCTTCTGGCGGCGGTTGGTGCCACGCTGAGGACTTTGAATCGTCTTAGCGGCGGTTGGTGCCACGTGGCCCGGAGGACTTTGAATCGTCTTCTGCGGCGGCGGTTGGTGCCACGGCTGGGAGGACTTTGAATCGTCTTCTGGCGGCGGTTGGTGCCACGCTGGAGGACTTTGAATCGTCTTCTGGCGGCGGTTGGTGCCACGCGGGAGGACTTTGAATCGTCTTCTGGCGGCGGTTGGTGCCACGCGGGAGGACTTTGAATCGTCTTCTGGCGGCGGTTGGTGCCACGCTGGAGGACTTTGAATCGTCTTCTGGCGGCGGTTGGTGGAGGCATGGCTGCCTTGAGCTTCGAGAGGTTTAGATGTCTCGTGCTTTGTCTGTTGGGGAGAAGGTTGGACTTACGATGGCTGTCGGTGCTTGCGTTGCCGTTGAAGTGGGCAATGATGACGGCTGGTGATTGCTTCACCATTTGGTATTTTGGAGGCGCTTCGTGCCTTGGGATTTGTACTCGGAGGTGTTGGCTCCTTCTTGTGCTTATTTTGCCGTTGAGTGGGCCGGGACGATGGCCGGTTGACGCTGGGATATGCCTTGTACGACTTCCCTTTGACTTGTTGGGAGGAGCTCGGGCTTACATTGATGGCGGTGCTTGCGTTGCAGTTGAAGTGGGCTAGGTTCGGGCTTACATCCACTGCCGGTGCTTGAATTGTCGGGGATGCATGACCTAGGGGCCCTTCCGAGAAGATGACTTCGGACCTCTTTTGAGGGCCGGTGGTTGAGTTGCCGTTGAGCGTTTTGGAGGCGTCTTGTGCCTTGATATTCGTGCTGGGAGGTGTTGGCTCCTTCTTGAATTGCCGTTGAGTGGGCGAGGACCTGTCTTACATTGACGGTCGGTGGTTGAATTACCGTTGGAGTGGGCGAGGACCGGTCTTATGTTGACGGCCGGTGGTTGAATTGCCGTTGGAGTGGGCGAGGTTCGGGCTTACACTGACTGCCGGGGATTGAATTGAAGGGTTAGGGACCATTCTGCACTTGGATTTGCTGGAAAAGGCCTTAGGACAGCCAGGGGCAAAGATTATAAGGGCAGAAAAGTAATTTGGCCCTCCCTTGCAAGAAGGTCCGTACGGACCAACCTGGATGCAAAGAGGTCCGTACGGACTACTTTGGTTTTTTACAGTTCCCAGGTTTTGACCGGGTTAAATGCTGGAGCCTTTCCCCATTTCTTCTTCTTCCGTGCGTGAACCAGAGAGAGAGAAGGAGAGCAAAAAACCTCCATTGTTAACCAAAATCCTCCATTTTTGCTTTGAATTGCTTGCAATGGCGGAAGGATCTCGAAGGAGTCGTCGTCAACGCAGTCAAGAAGTGGTCGAGCAACGGATGGAGCTTCAAAGAAATTGGATTTCGTTTGTTCCATCTTCGAAGAACCCGGATGTCTTGTATCCAAATCCGGAGGTGCACAATCGTCGTTCTAGGAACGTCGGGGAGGTAAGAAATCCGTTCCGTTTTGATTCCTTGCTCGAATTTTTTGAATGCTAGAACTAGGTTTTAGTTTTTCGCATTTTTGAATTTTTGTTATTTTTTTATGCCTTTTGTGAAATTCTTGATGAATTGCTAAAAATGGACATGTAAAAATTGTGTGTATGTGTATTTTGTGCAGAAATGTGTAGATTAGCCCTTATTTGTGAAAATAAAGTGCTTCTCTAATGAAATGCATGCTTTGGTGTTTTGTACCGTATGCTATTTATGTATGTACATTATGAGAAAAGTTTGTCGTGTAGTGACAAATTTTGTGAAAAAAATGTGACATGTGCCGTGTTTTGTGACGGGTTTTGTCTGAAAGTGTGTGCCGTGTAGGGACGGATTTTTTGAAAAATGTGTTATGCAGATGTGTCGTGCCGTGTGGGCCATGTTTTTGGGTGACGGACTTTGTGGGGAAAATATGTGCAATATGTGCCGTGTTTTTGTGACGGGTTATATGTGCTTTTGCCGTGTTGGGACAGACTTTTTTGAAAATGTGTTGTGTAGGGCTTAATCCCTTTTTTGAGAAAATGTGTACAGTGTGTGCCGTGTTTTGTGACGGACTGCATGGAAAAAATTATGTATAATGCATGTCATTGTTTTGAGTTGCTTGTAAAAAGTATGTGCAATATGTGCAGTGTTTCGTGACGAGATATATGTGAGAATTGCATGTGAAAATTATGTGCAATATGTGCCGTGTTTTGTGACGGGTTGTTTTCATGGCTTTCCGTGTTGGGATGGACTTTTGTGCCTTTTGTTTTATATTGAGTATTGTGATTGACGTACCTTTGCTGTGTTTACCTGCAGGATGCGGGGCTTATGGCCGGGAAGGCCAAGAGGATGAAGACTCGGGGATCGCTCGAGGCTGTTGTTGAGTTGTGGCAGCGGATGCCCGATATTTCCGTGGATGGTAGGCCGAGACCCAGGAGGGCGGTCACGCTTCCCGGCACTGGGGTGTTCGTAGAGAACCTGGCCGGGGTTTCTGACACGAGGAAGAACAAGAGCGTCTTCCTTGGCCTTTCTGAGTATTGGTGAGATACCACCCACACCTTCCATCTGATTTGGGGAGAGGTGACGGTGACGCCGACCGACTTTGCTGCGATTACCGGGCTTTCCTTCAAAGGAGGGCCAGTGCGGTGGAGAGATATGATCTCCGATGCTGTGTTGACCGAGCTGCTGGGCTTTGAGCCTCGTCCTCGCGAGGGGCACTGGGATCTTTGTATAGCGATGTGGAGCTGAGGATCACGGCCGTGTGGGGCCTATGTCCGGGGTACCGGCCGGGTGACAGCGGGCAGCGCGCTCCTTTTTGTGGTATGCACTTTCCGAGACTTTGTGCTCGAACCACGCGACTGCGGGTCCCTTTGCTGTTGGAGAGCTTGATTGATCTGGATAGAGTTTGTGACATCGCTTGGGGCGAGGCAGGCTTGGCCGAGCTCTACTTTTCTTTGGACCGGTTTAGCCGGGGTGTGGCCAGCTCATTGGCCTGTTTTGACTTCGCTTTGGAGGTATGAGTTTATTGCTGTTTTTGATTTAGCAACTTGTCGTTTCTCCGTTTTCTTTTGCACTGAGCCTTTTCTGTTTTTGTCACAGGTGTGGTTCTACGAGATTTTCCAGTGCTTCCCGTGGGATAGAGATCCTGGGCCGTAGGCTGCGTACCACTGCTATCTTGAAATTTGGGCTCGTACGGCGAGGAAGAGGAGGACCAGCAGGGGGAAGCTCACCATCGCCTACGGGGATGTGCAGGAGCGTCTGGAGAGGGGTAGCCCGGAGGGGTTTATTTTGTTCCCGTGGGCTCGGTATGAGGGTGATGAGTTCGAGGGGGCTCCCGAGGTGACAGCGCAGCGGAAGATGCTGCGGGGCCTGACCTGCGACGTCATGTACCTGGGGGAGCGGGTCTTCTGGCAGCATGGCCCAGGTGTGCTTCCTGTGGCTCCGAGGGACCCTCCTTTTGGGATGCTTGATTCCCGGGATATGGATGTGCTTGATTTTGAGAGGTACCTTGGCGGTGTGGGCGCCGAGGAGTTCATTTTGTATGGAGAGGAGTACGGGGCCTTCGTGAGGAGGAAGCTGAGGACGCCGCAGTGCTGGCGAGGAGAGAGGCTGGCCCGCGAGCTCCCCCGAGAGGTTCCGATGCCGGGGCCGGATTTCACGTATGTCCGTGGGGACGGAGTCGAGAGGAGGGTGTACGTACCCGTTTACGAGCGAGCTCTGCTTGCATACCGAGTGGATCCCGATAGATCGGTGAGTGTCTTGACTCTTTTCCATCTTGGCATCTTTTACGTATTTTTCTCTTTTGTTGTTGAGTATAACTGTATTGCTGAGCGTTTCCTTGGCTGCTTGCTTGTGCAAGTCCCGGGAGAGCCTATGATATCTTGACTCGCCCCGTTATGTGGCGATGAGGAATTCGTTGCGAAGAAGATGGCGTCGAAGATGTCTTGCCGGTCTTCACGACGCGTGCCGGCGTACCGGCTATGCCTTCGAGGCATTGCAGCAGAGACGTTCCTCCACCGAGAGCCGAGCCGGAGCCACAGCAGGAGGGACCTTCGAGGGGGCGGCATAGCATGGATGCCGGGACGTCTTCGGGAGCTCCGAGGCAGCAGCCCTTTTATCAGTTCTTCCCTCCTCAGGACGCACAGGTGTGAATGTGGTGCCCAAATTTTGTGTTGGATTCACGCGAGTTTGAAGACATCCGAGTTATTTGAAAAACGGAGTCGCCACGCCATTTTGATTACCTCAAAACTTTGAAAAAAAGGTTTTACTTGGGTTCGGAGGTTAAGTTACCCCTTGGGAAGAACGTTTGGCGTTCACCCAAAGTGCCTTGCCGGAGCAAGTCTCCCAAGATTTCAGTAATCGTGCTTGCTTGCGTGCTTTCTTGTGTGCATGTGTTTGAAAATAAGGGGGGAGGATGTCCCAAGTTGTCTTCCGGACGTACAAACCATTTGTTGGTTGTCGCTCGGGATTCCTTGGAATTTTATGTATTTGGGATTATGATCCCGTCCTCATCTTATGACTTGTGATCATCGCATTTTAAACCTCGGGACCCTCGGGACTTGCGTGATCGAGAGAATGACTCTCTTTTGGTCAAAGATGAGGTTCTTTAGAAAAGGAGGGTCCTTAGCCCATCAATCCTACGCTTTAAGACGGTCGAGCTCGTATAGAGGCTTCATACTCTTTCTTAAGCGATAATTGGAGATATAGGGTTCAAGGTTGTTCCTTTCTAAAGAAGTATGGAACCTTTAATGGAAGGAACGATGTAAAGATAGGATCTTTTACACCGGTCCGTTCCAAGGTTGGGGGAAAGGGAGAAATGCATGATGAAAAATGACACTTTAATGAAAAGATGACATTTTTGGGTTGCAAATGATGCACTTAGTTTAAAGAAATAATCTTTATTGCAAATGATGCATAAAGATTTGATTTTTATGCAAATGATGCATTTTGTTGAAGAAATTGGCATTCATTATGCAAATGATGCATAAAGATTGCATTTTGAAAAGCATATGATGCTAGTTTATGGTAAAGACATGGTCTTTAAAGCAAATGATGCTTGAACAAGGGGTTTTGAATGCAAAGGATGCATTTTTATTGAAAAGATTGGATTTTTATATGCAAATGATGCATAAAAATGACATTTTTATTTGAAAATGGGAGTTTTAGGTGCAAAGGATGCACCTTTATGAAAAAAAGACTACATTTTTATGACAAATGAGGTCTTAATGCATGCAAAAAGGGAAAGGGGGTGATAAAGATGTGATCTTTAACTATGAATGCCAAGTCCCAAGCAAGATATATGAATGCAATGAGCAAGTATATCAATTAAAAGCAAGGTTAGGGCGTGCGAGGTTACCAATTGCTTCCTTTGCTTCTTTGGTCGGAGCTAGGAGGAGAGATTGGTCTTGGATCTTCAAGGAGGAGGGAGGGAGCTTCTTGGCCTTCTTCTTCACCTTCTTGAGCCTTCACCAATATTCTTCACGTCTTGGGAGTGACTGAGTGTATTGCTATGGAGTGTGTGTATTGTTGTTGTTGTTTGTTGTGTGTTGAAATGGGTAGAGGAGGGCTCTATTTATAGGCAGTCTGGATAAGGCTAATGAAGCCGTGCGGCCAGAGACCTTGGGCTAATGCAGCCGTGCGGGCTTATCCACAATGACTCAGCATTCTAGAACCATGCAAGGTGGCATTATTCTAGAACCTTCTTCCTAATTAAGAAAAACGTGTTTTCTTAATTAGGAAGGCTTCCTTCAGCCCTAATTTTAATTTGGGACTGCTCCAGGACATTTCCGGAACACTAGGAAGGTCCGGGGAATTACCGGGAAACTTACCGAAATTGTCGGGAAATTTAACCGGAAGGCATGAGCCAGATTTGGGTACTTACAGAAGCCCCTCGGCAACGTCACTTGCAAGGCGAGTGGGGTTGTCGATAGAAAAGGATCCGATCTGGCGAATGCCGAGACGGATTGGGTGACCAAGACGGTCGAGTGGCTGAACCTTTTGGAAGGCTACCTACGTATCCCGGAGGAATCAAGCCAGGCCGTAGTTCGGAATTAGGATCCGCTGGGGGAGGAAGAAGAGAAACTGGTCTCTTGCTGGGGAAAAAGAAGAGAAAATGACCTAGGAGGTCAAGCAATTGATCCTACTGGGGATATGCTAGGAGTGACCAAGGTGGTCGGATATCTGAACTTCTATGAGGGGCTGCTTTATCACTAAGGGGTGACAAAGAAACAGGGTGACCAAAGTGGTCGAATGGCTGGACCTTTTATAAAAGGCTACCTACGTATCCCGGAGGAATCAAGCCTTGATCGTAGTTCAAGCATCACTAGATAGTTAGGAACGATGTCTAGGATTCTTGAGATTTTGACAATTAATGGAGGCTGTCACCTGATTGAAACTAGAGCTGACGTCACTATCGAGTGGATAGAGGTAGCTAGAGTTTGGTGAACTTGAGCATACGTCTCAATCTCTTTCGAATCAGAGATATGGGTTGCCAAAGCTAGAATGATTTAAGCATACGTCTCAATCTCTTTCGAATCAGAGATACGGGTTGCCATAGAGATACGTAGCTGCCATCTCTTTGCATGTCACTCTAAGATATGACTTGAATGATTTAAGCATACGTCTCAATCTCTTTCGAATCAGAGATATGGGTTGCCAATGACTTGAATGATTTAAGCATACGTCACTATTCGGGATAGAGGTAGCTTAAGTTGATAGAAACTTAGCATACGTCACTATTCTGGATAGAGGTAGCTTAAGTTGATAGAAACTTAGCATACGTCACTATTCTGGATAGAGGTAGCTTAAGTTGATAGAAACTTAGCATACGTCACTATTCTGGATAGAGGTAGGCTCAGTTTAGAGTTTTGACAATTCGGAGGTTGTCACCTAGCGTTATCCCGTTATAACGGAATTAACGGAGGCGACTGGGAATAAAGCTTGATTGCTAAAGAGATAAGGGATATTTTCTGAAAAGATGTTATCTTGGTTAAAAGATAACGGAAATTGCATGCCCAAGTGGAAGGTCCAGGGGCAGGATTGTAATTTCTGCTCAGAGCGAATGAAGCCGCCCGGCATGAGATGGAGAAAAAGGAGCCGTACGGCTAGAGACCTGTTTTTTCCAGATTATTTAAAACAGGTTTGAACGGGCATTGGGCATTATTGCCGCCCAAGAACTGCCGAGGAAGAGAGAGAGAAAGGAGAGAATTTCTTCAAAATTCTTCAATTCCCTTTGCTTCTATCGATTGGAATGGATCCGGAGGGCAATCCCATACCGAGGCAAGCAAGAAGGAACATCTCCGCGGCTGCGAGAAGGAGGAGAAAGGAGCTCGTTCGGACGGAGAGGAAGTATGACTTCCTTACGCCTCCATCGGAGCTCTATCCGGGGAGAAGGGAGCATAAATCAACGAACCCGCGATCGGTTGGGGTAAGCATTCTCATTTTGCTCAAATCCGATGATTTTGCTTGAATTTTGAATGATTTAGGGCTTGACCTAAATTCTAGGATTTTTGAATGATTTTTTGAATGATTTTGAGATGCATGAACAACCTATGAGGCTAAGAATATGCAATGTGCAACTTATTTGATGAAAATTATGAGAATGACTCACTTTTTTCTCGCAAAATGAAGTAAGAATGAGAATTTTCAAAATATGAGACGGAGTTCTTGCCTTGTGCTAGAACTAGGTCAAAATTCTGATTTTCAATGAGAAAACATGATTTTGGAAGATGAAAATGATTCATGCATGCCATTTTATTTGAAAAAATAATGCTTATGTGCAAAGAATTGTGAAAATTGTGATTTTGTGTTTTAGGAAAGCAATGGGACTTGACATGACGCGTTTCAAGTGATGAAAGACGCTTTTTTGATGCAAATAATGCTAGAAAAACTTTTGTGAATGCTTTTCTTTTGAAAATAGGTGCGCTTTTGTGAATATATGCATGCTTTTGAAAATGATGAAGGACTGACACTTCTTTTTTTTTGTGCTTGTCTACAGGAGAACAAGTCTAGAGGACCATCGGAGATAGCAGTTAAGCTTTGGCAGAGGATGCCGGATTTTGAGAAGAATGGGGTGAACCCCAAGAATTTGGTGAGGGCTACCGGTCTGGATGCGTTTGTAGAGGCCATCGGCAGGGGTGTTCACATCACCTCTAAGAGCAAGGGCTTGGTCCAGGCCCTTTCTGAGTTCTGGTGGGATAGTACCCATAGCTTTCACCTGAGCTGGGGAGAGCTGACAGTGACTCCTGCCGATTTCACAGCTATTACTGGCCTACAGTTCACCGGGAGGCCCGTGACTTGGAGAGACCACATTACAGCTGAGGAGTTCCAGGCTTTGGTCGGGTTTGAGCTGATTCCCAAGGGGCTGGGGATGGAGACGCGGAACGTCGAGGTGGCAGTCCAGACTTGCATGCAGAGCTTTGCTGCCAATGATGTGACTGCCCAGCAGCTGGCTAGAGCATTCATATGGTTGATGCTATCAGTCACTATCTTTGCTAATTCTGGGACGCTGGCCATGACTTGCCTCCTCGACTCTTTGGAGGATGTGGATGGGATAGGGACGGTCTCTTGGGGAGAGGCCGGATTGGCGGAGTTGTACTTCTCGTTGGACATGTACAGTCGGAACAAAGCTGCTTCCATGACCGCTTCTCATTTGCCCTTGAGGTAGTCTCCTTTCTTTTCTCCTTTCTCCTTTCCTGTCTTGAGACTTTTATGAGAGGGAGAATGACCTTTTTTGATGTTTTGAACATGCAGGCTGGTTTTGCGAGGTGATCGGGTTCTTCCTTGGAACCAGCAGAGTGATGTCACCATCTTCCTGCCATGGTTCGCTGGAGGCAGATGCGAGGGATAAATTCACGGAAGACCCGGATCACTTTCGACTACAAAATGGTGAGGCCAGCCATCAACAGGATGGCATGACGGAGTGGACTTCTACCCTTGGGGCAGGTATCCGGAGATCTTGCTGGAGATGCCATTGATGTGACGAGGCAGAGGAGGTGGCTCACTGGGCTGACATGTGATGGCATCGATTGGGGGGACCGTTTCTCGAGGCAGCATGGCCATGTCCCTCAATTGGACGCCATTACTCCTCAGGATCCTCCAGGACGGATGCTACAGGAGGGGATTGGCCAGAGGATGAGATAGCGAGGTACCAGGCAGGCGTGGCTGCAGAGGAGTACTTTGACATGGACACCCCCTACGCTGTGTTTGTGGAGCAGCGCCTGAGGACGCCACAGAAGCTAGTGAAGCTGGCGGTCACTCAGGGATATGGGGAGGATGAGCCTACTGACCCGCCGATCCCTCCTGCGCATCTGTCCTACGTGGTCCATGGAGTGCCGAGGAGGATGAGGATACCTGTCCCCGATGCTAGGGAGCCCCAGTACACCTTGCCGCCTGATAGCACTGTGAGTATACTTTTAGGGTCTTATTCCCTTTTTAGCTTTCAGATTTTCTGCTTTTTGCAATTTTCTGAGATTTTTCTGAGATTTTCTCTTCTTTTCTCAGGTTCCAGCTCGCACTTACGATAGGCTGGTCAGGCAGAATAGGGGCTGGAAGGACATGTGCCGGTCTCTTCTGAGGAAGCTGGCCTGCGCTTCGAAGGCGGCAGCGGATGCACAGGAGCCTGGGCGCAAGAGACGGCACGTCGGGGGCACAGCGTCTACCTCATCGGCCTCGGAGTACTCTTCCAGTGCCATGCCTCGGGGGCGGGGACCCAACGCTGACATTCTGGAGCAGCTGGCTGAGTACGGGCACGATAATGTCCATTTGTCTGACGTGAGCGACCAGGAGGACTTGATGAGGGAGGCTAGCATCTATGAGTTGAGCAGCGATGAGGAGGAAGAAGAATCGGAGGCCTAGGAGGTCTCTAGAATAGATTTGGAACAAAAACAAACAATGAACAATTTTTATGCACACTTTGTTTATTTTTTGCTTTATTTGGGCGCCGATGGGGCGAAAACATTGTATTTACATTTTATTTACTTTTCTAATTTATGCTTTCTCAATTTGCATATTATCTGAGCCTTGGGGCGACTTTTTTGCTTGGAATTGGGGCTGAAACTGGGCCAAAATGATTTATAATGGTATATAAATGCTTGAATGGCTTCTGGATATGTTTTTGTACAGGTTTTGGTTGAGAAAGTGGGGTGAAAACTCCCTTGGGCAGCAACTTTGGTTGCTGCAGAATTTTTTTCTGCAGAGGGCTAATGTAGCCGTGCGGCATGGCCTTGAGGGCAAATGAAGCCGTGCGGCTCACAGTTCTGTCTGAGCTGGTTATTTTCTGAATAAAAGCAAGGCTTGGCCATTTCATTTCATTTTCACTCTAGACTTGTCCCAATTGTTCCCAGAGCATATTTTGGACCTAAAAGCACCATCTTTGATCACTTTGCGATGGAGAAGCCCGTCAGATTGCAAAGGGGGAAGCGAGACCATTTTCTATCCGGTCTTCAATCTTGGGCGAGACATAACTTCCAAAATCACAAGGGACTGCTTGATTCTTCCTTCAAGATCAAGTCTTTATGGCATTTGAGGGATCTCCCGCCCGATCGGGAACTGCGAGAGCCGCAGCAAAGTTTTGGGACGTCCGGAGACATGTTTACTGCTTCTCTTACAACGAAATTGTCCCAACGCACGAAGACTTCAGAGCCTTGATTGGGGGTCCCGAGACTGAGGCTATATCTATTCCGCTGATCGGAGACGTGCCGGTGACGGTAAAGCTTGCATCTTTTCTGCAGATTCCTTTGGGAGAGGCTGAGAGGATGATGGTAGCCCCGGATAGGATTGACCTTTCTGATATCCCGGCAGGTTTGGGTCTCCAGACATGGCCGCGACCACGGTGGCTATGGATGCTTTCATTCTCTGCGGATTCTCTGTCTGTTCACTGCTGAGTCCGTGGGGATCTGCCATAGTGGCCTCTTGGACATGGTCAGAGACTGCAGGGCTAGGAAGGATATTGTCCCGCTGGTTTTGGGAGAGACATTTCATGGGATCGACAGGATGGCTCGGGGAGACCATTTCATGAGGTCCGGGAGTCCGGCTATGTTGACTTTGTGGCTGCAGGAGAGGCTCGGGGCTTTGCCTGGGGCTTTGCCGACTCAGTGCCCTTGGGTGATTTCTCGGAGAGGTGCGCCTAGGCAGCAGGAACAGGGTAGCTGGGAGCTGATGATGGCTAGGCTATCCACTTCGGACATCCGTTGGTGGATACCACATTGGAGGTTGCAGACCAGGAGGATATTTCAGGAGTCTTATGTTGTGAGGGTTCCAGGATTCTGCTGGTCATCCTTCTACATACCCTGCTTGGTATCCAGGCAGTTTGGGGCTTTACAGGAGCCTTTGAGTGACTGGGAGGACATCCGGACCATGGAGGTGGTGTCATTGGACATGAGGGATCCAGCCAGCTTCTCTTTCTTCTCGAGGGCTTGGACACATGCTGCTTTCCCACCCAGGGCTATCTTCAGGAGCAGGAAGAGCACCATCTTGACCACTGTCTACTTGGACTGGTACGAGAGGGAGATGGGAGCGACTCAGGTTATCTTGGAGGAGAGACGTCGAGCTTTATTGGGAGCTGACTGCGACTCGAGTAGGACTCTGAGGGAGACTGAGGCTAAGGCGAGTTGCCATAACCAGTCAGGTGACTTGGTCAGAGATATGGAGGCTCGGTACAAGAGGTTGTCCGAGGTCGCTCCTTTGACTGAGGCTCAGAGGGAGGAGGTGCGGACTCGTGCTCGGATAGAGAGAGCACTCATTGACACGGGGTTGGTAGAGGCTCCAGTGAGGATACCAGAGGTCGGGATGAGGGATACCGACATTATTGAGAAAAAGAGGAAGAAGACTCGACGGGGCCGAGGAAAAGGGAAGAAGACCAAAGAAGACTCAGCGAATGACGACTGACAGATCTTTTCTTAGGATTCCCTTATTGCCATTTTGCAAACACATTAGTTTATTTAGGCATTTTATTGTATTTTAGATCTTTGTAGCAGGTTAGCAGAGTCAAGAGGTAGACCGTGCTTGAACTCATCAAGAAGTTTTTAACTTGTAATGAACAAGAAATATTATTTTAGAAATTAGTCAAGACACATTTCATGGAAATTCAAATGTCTTTTTTTTTTTATTGATCAGGACATATTTCATGGAAACTTAATCGTCCTTTTTATTGTTTAGACCGAACCATATATGGCTGCCTACGTTCCCCTTTTACAAGAAAGGCTAAGGGGCTCAGGTCTACGTAGTTCATTCTGGTGAACTAATTTTTTTCATGTGCAGCCCTGTTTTTTGCCTAGACCGCCCTTTTTGGGGTTTTCAGCCTAGCTGGGCATTACTCTTTTTGCACTAAGATTTTTTTCTTCTTTTTTTTTATATGTGCAACCCTGTCTTTTGCCTAGACCGCCCTTTTTGGGGTTTTCAGCCTAGCTGGGTATTACTCTTTTTGCACCCCTTTTTTTTATTTATTTTTTTTTCTCTTTTTTTTTTTTATTAGACATAGTATCTTCGGAGTTTATCACCGTTGACTGGGTGGACAAAGGGATTGCCATCCAAGTCTGCAAGCTTCATGGCTCCTCCCGATAATATCTTCTGCACCACATAAGGGCCGATCCAAACGGGTTCCCATTTTCCCAGGGGGTCGTCTTGGTAGGGGCTTTACTTTCAGCACTAAGTCACCTCTTTGATGTCTCTGGCCTTGACCTTCTCATCAAACGCTCTGGCCATTCGCCTTGCAGGCTCGGGTGTGTTCCATGGCTTTTAGCCTTCTCTCGTCAAGCAGGGCTAAATCATCATGCCGGCCGCCAACCATTCTACTTCATTGACACCGCTTTCCAGGAGGACCCTTAATGACGGGATTTCCAACTCCACTGGAACACTGCTTCCATCCCGTAAGTTAGGGCAAAAGGAGTTTCTCCTGTGGCCGTTCTGACAGACGTTCGGGAGCCCCGAGAGTGCTAGGTGCAGCTTTTCGGGCCAATCACGACCACGGGTGGCCATCTTCCGGATGATCCGCTCGAGTGTCTTATTAGCAGCTTCCACAGCTCCATTGGTCCGAGGTCTGCACGGGGACGACTTGTGGCGAGTAACTTGAATTCTGAGGCAGCCTATCGCAGTCCTTCGAAGTGTGACCCATTATCAGAAATGATCTCGTTGGGCACCCCATATCTGCACATTATGTTTTCTTTGATGAACTGGGCCACTTTTCTGGAAGTGAGGACCTTGTAGGACTTGGCCTCTACCCACTTGGTGAAGTAGTCGATGGCTACCAACACGAACTCGTGCCCATTGCTTCCTGCCGGGCTATTTTCCCTATCACGTCAATGTCTGAAGTTGCAAACGGCCAAGGAGTCGTCATGCAGGACAGGTCATGAGGTGGGAGATGGTTGAGGTTGGCAAACCGCTGGCACTTGTCGCAGGCTTCGGACGTGCTTGACGGAGTCTGCCTCCATGGATATCCAGTAGTAACCCATTCTGAGGATCACTTGCATCAGGGCTTTGGCATTCATGTGAGGACCGCAAGGACCATTGTGGACTTCGGTCATCAACTCTCTGGCTCTTTCTTGAGTGACACATAAGAGGAGTGGTCCTTGATAGCGTTTCTTGTACAGGTTGCCTCCTAGGATGACATAATGGGAGGCCAACCTTTTCAGGGCTTGCAAGCTTTTGGCTCTGACACCTTCTTTTGGTCTACCTTCTTCGTCTCTGAAAGCTGACTCTCCGTCTTTGAGGAATTGGTAAATCTGATTGTACCAAGGTTCCTTTATGGGCTCGGGTCCCAGGTCCACTTCACAACAGAAGCCTGGGGCTTCTCTTCTACCCACTCTGAAGGGCTTTATGGCTTTTCCCTCGGGGATCTCTACCAATGAGGCTAGAGTAGCTAGGGCATCTTGAATCCGTTCTTTTCCCTCGGCAAGAGTGGAAAGTCACTTCTCTGGGCTGCCCAGTCAACTCCTCCATATGGGCATGATACCGTTGCAGATTAGGGTCCACAGTCTTCCACTTGTTGGAGACTTGGTTGATGATCAGGGCCGAGTCTCCGTAAACTTCGAGCTCCTTGACATTTCTTTCTAAGGCAGCCTCCAAACCAGCAATGCAGGCTTCATACTCGGCGACATTGTTCGTGGCAGGAAAGTTCAACTTGAGGGCTATGGGGGTATGCTCATCTTTTGGATCGACCAATAGCATTCCTACACCATTTCCTCTTTTGTTAGCGGCTCCGTCAAAGAACAATTGCCATCTATTCTCAGGCTCAACTGCAAAGATCCCTTCATCTGGGAATTGGGGTTCAGGCCCTCTCTCTTCATTACTGGGGAAGTTCGCCAGGTGATCTGACAATGCTTGACCCTTGATGGCCTTTCTGGTCACATAGTTGATGTCGTATTCTGCCAAGAAGAAGGACCACTTCGCTAAACGCATCGAGAGGGAAGGCTTGTCAAAGATGTACTTGATGGGGTCCATTTTCGAGACCAAATTCACAGGGGCTTGCATATAATGCTTCAATTTGCCGACTACCCAGACCAGTCCTGCACAGGTCTTTTCACATGCTGAGTAATTGAGCTCACTCCCTGCAGCTTCCGGCCGACAAGTAAATGGCGTTTTCCACCCGAGAGTCTTTCTTTTCTGAGCAAGCACAGCCCCAACTGCCGTGTCTGTGACAGTGAGATAGAGCAGAAGAGGCTCCCGCCCATGTGGGGGCATAGTACCGGGGATGTACTAAGTATGCCTTGATCTGGTCAAAGGCATCTTGGCATTCTTCGGTCCATTCTGTGTCCACATTCTTCTTCATGAGCTTGAAGATGGGCTAGCACATAGTGGTCAACTGATTGACGAAACGGCCGATGCACCTGCAATTTACCCATGAAGCTCTTGACTTCTGCCCGGGTTTGAGGTGGCCTCATATCCATGATGGCTTTGATCCTCGGGGTCAACTTCTATACCTCGCTCCGTGACCATATACCCAAGCACTTTTCCCTTGTCACTCCGAAGGTGCATTTGGCAGGGTTTAATCTCATGGAATGTTGTCTCAACCTCTCAAAGAATTTTCGTAGGTCAACAAAGTGCTGCCCACCCTCTCCTTTGGAGTGGATTATCATATCATCTACGTAGACCTCAATCTCCTTGTGGATCATGTCATGAAAAGCGCGGTCGCTGCCCTTTGGTAAGTAGCCCGGCATTCTTGAGCCCGAATGGCATCACTGGATAACAGCAGGTTCCCCATGGTGTGGTGAAGGCCGTCTTTTCTTGGTCTTCCTCGGCCATCTTGATTGGTTGTAGCTGCAAAACCATCAACGAAGGATTTGACTTCGGAGTTGGCAGTGGAGTCCACCAGGATGTCTATGTTTGGAGAGGGTAGTCGTCTTTGGGGCTGGCCTTGTTCAGATCTTTGGAAATCCACACAGCAGCTGCACCTTCCCATTGGGCCTTGGTTACGGTCACGATGTTGGACAACCATGTTGGGATTCAATGACTCTGATGAACCCTACCCGAGTAGCTTCTCAATTTCTTCTTTGACCTGCAGAGACCATTCCGGCTTAATCTTTCTCAGCTTCCGCTTCACTGGCTTAGCATCTGGTGCTAGAGGGATTCTGTGTTCTATGATCGGCTGCCCAGCCCGCATATCCTTGCATGACCATGCAAACACGTCGACGCATTCTCTGCAGCCGATCAATCTGTCCCTTTCAACCCCTGGAAGAAGCTTCCAATCTGTGTCTCTTTAGGTTCCTCAATAGTACCCAAGTTCACACTTATCAAAACCTCCTCGGCAGCTTGGGCCCGGTTTTCCTCTTTTTCTGAAACCTGAGATTTCTTTAATGTATTGTTCGTTTAGTGTGTTTGCATCTTGTTCAAATGATTCATTATTAACTGTTGTTAAGTTTTGAGTTAATTTATCATTTGTTAAGTTGGCAATAAGAGGATAATCAGAAAGATTTGTCATTTCATTCAAGATAAGGGGAAAGATGACATCGATTACATTTTCATAATCCTCAGGCGTGAGGCCTTCGGATGACTCTGAGGACTGGAATTCAAAGATTCCTGACTCGACTGAATAGACGCTACTGACTCTGGAATCTACGTGCACTTATTGACTCGAGGGGACTTGACAAGGGTTGGACCGGGATCTCACTCCTTCTTGCTGTTGCCCTGGGGAGTAGCAGTCTTGTCAGCGTTCTTCAGAAAGTTGGAGACTTCGAACTGATCAAAAGCTTGCCGGAAATCATTAACAGGCCGGTACTGTGGAAAGATGGTGAGGGGAACTAAAGTAACTTGTTGCAATCTTTCAGCTAGCTCTTCCGTAGCGACTGGACTCATTGACTGAAGGGTCTGGCTCATTTTGTCGACGCACTGCTGATAGGTCATCTTTTCCTTGCCAATCTTTGATACCACCACCTTGTCAGTATAGCCAATAGGAGGGTTGGCTTGAATGATGCTGATAAAGTCTTCTTCAGAGGGGATCTTAATTCTTCCTTGACTGGCTACGTATTCAATAGGCTTTCTGTGTTCTGCTTCTAGATCTGCTAGCTTCTCATTGAACTTCACGATGGAAACAAATTCAGAATCTTCTGCTTCAAGAGGATCACTGATCATAGGGATATCAGGCTGGACTGTGCTTGGGGTGACGGGTTCCTTGACAGGTTCCTTGGCATAACTGACATAGTAGTCGAACTTGCCCGAAGGCTCTCCCAAAGTTCCTACGCTCTTGTCCCCAGCTTCGTATCTTTCCTTAAGCTTCTGCTGTGTGGACTTTCTCTTCTTCTTCTTCCTTGAAGGAGCGTCCTCATTGATCCATTCTTGATACTCATACTCTAAGCAGTCTTCACAATCACATACATCATACCAGATGTGAGGCTTGGGTTGAACTGGGATAGCCCCTCCAATTGCTTGGTCATTACCGTTGTGGATTACCATGTTGGCCATTTTGACACTGAAAAGCTGACAAAACTGAGGATTCTGGCGAACTGTCTGAGGATTCTGCGCTAACAAGTCGCTGACCCGGTGTTCTCACCCACTTCTTTCTCGCTGCGGGAAAGGGATAGGAAAGGTTTAGACTCGGGGTAGGTGTTTAGGCTGAAGGCTCAAGCAATATGCAAATTAGAATCTTCAAGTTTACTTAAAACAGTGTCTTTTATTAATATCTATTTGGTTGGAAAAGGGATTCTGCCCTTCTTTTTTCACAACTACTCTAGATCCTGGATCAGTGGGTTCCGTCACTACGCTCATAAGCCCCTCGCATTCCACCTGCATTTCGACCTCCCAGGGTGGACAGCCCCGGGCGAGGGTCCTATAGGGCACGCGGATCCCACCGACCGAGAGTAAAGAACGCTCCTATCGGGCCTAGCGGGTCATAGGACCTTTCACCGCACGAGCGATGCGGATTATAGTCAAGGCAATACCGGGAAAGTCTCGTCTCTCTGCCTTGACGGATCTTTGGCAGAGTTTCGCTTGAGCGAATGACGGTTTTTGACTTTCGGTAATGTCCGAGAGAATAATAGGCATGGGTCGGGCGGTAAAAAGCCGGATGACACAGTGTCACATTGAACTTCGTTGCATACGCAGTGCGTGAGTTGGAATCGAAGTCAATGCCGGTCAAGATCTTGCCAATTTTTCCTTGTCGGAATTTTGGCAGAGCTTCGCTTGAGCGAAAGATCTTTTGATTTTTGGCAAAGACTTGGTCTTGACTCTTACGCATTCCGTGCGGGTCAAGGCTACAGTCAATGTTGGAGTCAAGATCCCCGATTTTTCCTTGTCTGAATTTCGGCAGAATTTCGCTTGAGTTGAAAATCTTGGCTTCCGTTATGAAGCTAAGGCTTGACCTTTACGTGGGTATGCAACTGGGCTATATGACATGGACTAGACCAAAAACCAACCAAAAGTCACGGTTTTTGAAACGTGTGACACGGACCGTGCATTGGTCGACACCGGCTGCCCATGGCAGGCTTGGGATGACTCCGTGCGCGCCCGGAGCATCGCAAGGCTGCCCGTGACTGCAGCCGGAACCACCCTCGGGTTTGAAGGACGTGCGTGCAAAAGTGTACAGGATATATCAGGTGCGCGTAGTGTGCGGTCTAAAAATGTTCCTTTTTGAGTTAAAACAGAGATTTTCATAAATGTGTTTTAAAGGAATGATTTTTGGGACGGGGGAAAATGCAACACATAAGCAGGTAAATTTTCTGGGAGTCCAGCCAGTCCATGGAGCTGAGTAGCCCCAAGCTGCCAGGACCCCCACATTAACCATGATTTTTCCTGGTGGAATTGCCATTGAGGTCCTTCCCGGTCACAATAATCCAATGAGGATTGAGCTGTACGACCGCATGGATCAATTTTCCAGTGTTCCATTCTTTTGCTATTTTTCGGGTTATTTCCCGT